>CM042217.1:1199593-1289593 GCA_023566465.1 Cottus gobio
CAAACAAGTCATTTATAATTTCAAATCCGGCAATTACGGAGGAGGAGAACAGAAGAAGAGTTTATGGCGACTCGCGGTCTTCCAGAATGACTTTTCCGTGAGCTGAGTAGCAACGAAAGAGCGTGAAGTGGCTGCAGGAGCAACACGAGGGTCGTTTCATAGCCAGACACCTGCTCCGGGTCGGCTCCGGGTCGGCTCCGGGTCGGCCCCGGGTCGGCCCCGGGTCGGGCCTGCAGCGTACCGAGGCCCACCGGGCCGCTGCATCACCTGTGTTTACCTTGGACTGTGATTTGTGCGATAGGATGTGCTGCCGGGTACGTGAGCCGGGTAACACCACCTCTGGTCGGGTTAAGAAAAGATTGGTAGAAGACCGACCAGGTTTGTTTTGGAGGTTTCCACTGCCCCCCCCCCCCCCCCCCCCCCTCCCCTCCATTCAGAGAGGTTTGTGAAGTCCTGTTCCCAGAGTGCTCAGCTCCGTGGCCCACTTCTGTACGGCACCAAGAATAACATGTACCTGGACCACGCCGACCATTTAGACAGCTGCAGGGAGGCCGAGAGGGAGTGAAGGCTGAGGAAGTGGATTGAAGGGTAATGATGTGGCACGCAATGAAAGGAAAGAAGTGCGGAGATGGAGGAATCAAGGGATGGATGGGAAGAAAGAGAACGAGTGGGAGGAACCCGTAAAGTTCCGGTGAATGAAGGAGACAGCGAGATATGCCCCTATCCTTTTTAAAAAGTTAGTTGAATCTCTGGAGGTTTAATTGAATTTGAAATGAGTCGGGAGGCAGGAAAAGTTAGCAGAAAGCTCTGGGAGGCTTTACGCTGAAAGATGAAGAGCCGCTGAACGACAGGAGAGGAGACGGAGGGAGGAGAAGACTCCATGACGGGAAGAGGAGGAAGATTCGGCCACGCTCAGGTAAATTAATCTCACGGGAGAGTAATGGTGGAGGGGGGCGGGAGGGGGGGGGATGAACCACAACAAAGTGAGAGGACAAGAAGAAACTGGTGAAAGAATAAAAGAATAGTCGTACAGGAGGAGGAAGAAAAAGAAAGAGGGAAGACGGAGGCAGAGCGTTTTCGGGCGGGCCGAGGGCTGGCTGGCTGGCTGGCTGGCTCTCTCTCTCTCTCTCTCTCTCTCTCTCTCTCTCTCTCTCTCTCTCTCTCTCTCTCTCTCTCTCTCTCTCTCTCTCTCTCTCTCTCTCTCTCTCTCTCTCTCTCTCTCTCTGAGCGTGAGCATGGTGGCTGAGAGCTGAGCGCCGGTGGTGTTGTGTGTCTGGGTGCACGTCGGGTGCGTGTGGATTTGTTTGCGGCCGGCCGGCTCATGCTGGGCGGCACGCCGACATGGACCTGAGCGGGCTGACCCGGAGGCACGGAGTGAAGATCGAGGGCTTCCCCTGCTCGGTGGAGCAGGGCGGGCTGGCCGTGGGGCGGGTGGTGGGTCACGGCAGCGTGAAGTCCGCTGCCCGCATGAGCGGGGGGATCGTGATCTTCCTGGACGCGGTGGAAAAGGCCAACATGGTGTTTGCGACCTCAGGGTTTACTAAATGTTTTGTGTGTCGGAAGGAGGGACACCAGGCCAGAGAGTGCCCGTTGAGGAGGCCAGCTGAGCAGAACGCTGCTGGCGGGGCTCCTGCTGGGGGCAGGTGGCTGGAGAGAAGGAGCCGGAGGTTGGGAAACGGCAGGATGGTCAAGGAGGACAGGAAGGGACAGGTGGGGTCCAGCAGGTAGGGGAGGGGGGGCAGGTGGGGAAAGGTGAGGCCCAGCAGGTAGAGGAGGGGGGGTCAGGGTGAGGACAGGTGTGGCCCAGAAGGGAGGGGAGGGGGGTCAGAAGGGGACAGGGGAGCCCCAGCAGGTAGGGGAGGGGGGTCAGGTGGGGACAGGTGAGGCCCGGCAGGTAGGGGAGGGGGTTCAGGTGGGGACAGGTGAGGCCCAGCAGGTAGAAGAGAGGGGTCAGGATGGGACAGGTGAGGTCCAGCAGGTAGTGGAGAGGGGTCAGGACGGGACAGGTGAGGTCCAGCAGGTAGTGGAGAGGGGTCAAGAGGAACCGAGTAGGCTCCAACAGGAGGACATGTTCCAGCAGGAGGGTCAGGTAAAGGAAGGGGGCCTAGAGAAGACAGGGGAGGTCCCGCAGGCAGAGGTGGTCCCGCAAGTCAGCCGGGTAGAGGAGATGGGGAAGGAGAAGGAAGGTGGAGTCCGACAGGTAGAGGAGGGAGGTCGGGGAGGGTCAGGAGGCGCTCAGCAGGTGGAGGAGGTGGAGGAGGGAGCTTGTAACAAGGCAGGTAAAGCACTGCAGGAAAGACAGGTGTGTGCTGGAGGACAAGTAGCCGATGAAGAAGCCGTCGTAGAAGATGGCGGTTTGTCGGGAAGTGAGGCTGATATGGAGGCAGTAGATGAGGGGCTAAAGATTGCCCGTCTAAAGAGGAAGAGTAGGGAAGACGGTGGCTTTTCACAAGCAAAGAAAGGAGCAGTGGGCTCAAAGACAACCAGAAGAAGAGCAGCAGGGGCTGGGTCCATGATGGAGGAGGACTCAGTTGACAGTGATGCCTCTGAGTCCGGTGGTGGAGTCTGGGGTAGAGGGAAAAGTTACAGTGTGACCAAATTCAAAAGTTTTCTTCAGAGAACTAAGAACGAAAGAGGAGTGGATATAGAGGACTTCTTCGCTGACAAAGAGAGGTTTCTGCAGTCTGCGCGGACTCACATGCGCAGTAAGGTAAGAGGAGGCCTTACTGACCAGGAGATTTTCAGGGTGAGGAAACTAGTGCAGAAGGTCAGTAAAGAGCTAGAATATGGTGATGGACAGTAAGATCTCACAGGATAGGAACAGTTTAGATATGCTGTTTTGGTTTCTTTCCTTTATATATTTAATGATGAGCCTCCTGAACATCAGCACTCTAAATGTAAACGGGCCAGAGATCCGGTTAAGAGGTCTCTGCTGTATCAGCTGATGAAGCTCAAGAGGACTGACGTGATGTTCTGCAGGAGACTCACAGTGACTCGTCCAACGAGACCGAGTGGAAGAGTGAGTGGGAGGGGGAGGTGGTGCTGAGTCACAAAAGCACAACCAGTGGGGGGGTAGGCATCCTCTTCTCTGAGGGCTTTACACCGGAGTCGGTGGAGGTGGAGCAGGTGGTGGAGGGCAGGTTGCTGATGGTGAGGGCCAGTTTCCAGCACAATTGCATTGTGTTTCTAAATGTTTATGCTCCTGTTTCAGGACCTGAGCGAGTGGTTTTTTTAAGGGCTTTAAACAGCGTTCTATGCAGAGTGAAGGTTGAGGATTTTTTAGTTTTAGGAGGAGATTTCAACTGCACGGAAAATGATCTGCTAGACAGGAACCATCTAGAGCCTCACAGTCCATCGCAGCATGCACTGAGGCAGCTGGTGGAGCAACACGAGCTAGTTGACGTGTGGAGGAGACTAAATGGAGACAAAAGCAGTACACCTGGTCTCACTCTAGGGGGAATTTGGTTTCCCTTGCTAGGTTAGACAGGGGTTTATTGTTTCAAACACCATTTTAACATGGTGAGGAAGTGCAGCAGGTGCCTGTTGGTTTTACTGATCACGCGCTGATGAGTTGCAATGTTTTTATCACTAACTTAAAGTCTAGGAGCGCATACTGGCATTTTAACACAACTCTTTTATCTGATGCACATTTTAAAGATGTGTTCAGGTTTTTTTGGGACTGTTTTAGGGACGCAAAGAATGACTTTGGATCTTTAAAACAGTGGTGGGATTGTGGAAAGGTGGAGATAAAGCAGCTTTGTCAACAGTACACTCTCAATGTCACACGGGATATTACCAGATCCATGAGAGAGCTGGAGACTGAAATAGTGGAGCTGCAGAGCTTGGCAGGATCCACCGGAGATCGAGATCACATTGAAGATCTCAAGTCTAAAAAGTCTGCTCTGATGGACCTGCTGGGCACTAAGGCACAGGGGGCGCTGGTGAGGTCACGCTTCATGAGTGCAACACTCATGGATGCACCGTCCAAGTTCTTCTTTGGCTGGAGAAGAAGAACGGGCAGAGCAAGAGCATTCATGCTTTGCGCTCTGCTACAGGACAGGAGCTCAGAGACAGTGAGGCGATCAGGAGGAGAGCTGTGAGTTTCTACTCCCAACTCTACTGCAGTGAGTACACTGAGAATAATGATTTGTTTGAATTCTTTTGTGGAGAGCTGCCCAGAGTCCCGGAGTACGGTAACATCGGGATGGAGGCTCCTCTGGAGCTGCAGGAGCTGTATGTGGCCCTGCATAGCATGGAGGGAGGGAAGGCCCCTGGCATTGATGGGCTTCCTGTGGAGTTCTACAGGGAGTTCTGGAGTGAGATGGGTGAGGACCTTTTAAACGTTTTTAATGAGAGTTTTAAAGACATGTTGCTGCCTCTCAGTTGCAGGAGAGCGGTGATAACCCTCCTGCCAAAGAAGGGTGATCTCCAAGAGATCAAAAACTGGCGTCCTGTGTCTCTTCTGTGCTCGGACTATAAAATTCTGTCCAAAGCGCTGGCCAACAGACTGCGGGAGGTGATGGACCTGGTGATCCACCAGGACCAGACCTACTGTGTGCCTGGTAGGTCCATTCTGGACAATGTGTCCTTAATTAGGGATATTTTGGACATCGCTGGTTCATTGGGCGTTAAAGCTGGTCTAATTTCTCTAGACCAGGAAAAGGCTTTTGACCGGGTTGAGCACCTTTACCTCTGGAAGACTCTGGAGAGTTTTGGCCTCAGCCCAGGTCTCATTGCCATGATCAAGGTGTTATACCAGGACATTGAGAGTGTACTGAAAATTAATGGAGGTCTCAGTGCTCCTTTTAGGGTGCACAGAGGGGTGAGACAGGGCTGCTCTCTCTCAGGGATGCTGTATGCGCTGTCTATTGAGCCCTTGCTGAGTAAGATAAGAGAAAACATGGAAGGGCTGGTTTTAAAAGGGTTTCAGAGTTGTATTTTGTCTGCATACGCGGACGACATTATCGTCTTGATTAAAAACCAAGAGGAGGTCAGTAAGCTGGAAGCCATAGTAAGTGACTTCAACATCGTCTCAGCTGCAAAAGTAAACTGGGCAAAAAGCGAAGCTCTGGCAGTGGGCAAATGGAGGGGAGATCTGCCCAGCCTGCCAGGAGGGTTGACCTGGAAGAGGGATGGGTTAAAGTACCTTGGGGTGTATATTGGGGATGAAGAGTTTGTAAAGAAGAACTGGGAGGGAGTAGTGGGGAGAATGGAGGGAGTCTTGGCGAAATGGAAGTGGCTGAAGCCTCAGATGTCATACAGAGGCCGGACTCTGGTGGTTAACAATCTGGTGGCTTCTACTCTGTGGCACAAGTTGGCCTGCATGGAGCCCCCTAAAGGCCTCACACGTAAACTGCAGGCCATCTTGGTGGATTTTTTTTGGGACAAGCTGCACTGGGTCCCTCAGGGGGTGCTGTTTCTGAAGAAAGAGGAGGGAGGACAGGGGTTGGTCCACATCGACAGCAGGGTGGCAACTTTCAGATTCCAGTTTGTGCAGAAATACCTGGCGGGGCTGACAGATGTGGTGTGGAGGGGCGTGGCCAGCTGCATTTTAAGGAATGCTGCTGGTCTAGGAGTAGACACTGCACTCTTTTTAATGGATTGTAACTTTTTGAAATGGGGTGGGCTGTCTCCTTTTTACCAGTCAGTTTTTAAAGTGTGGAACTCCTTTAAATGGAGAAGACTGGAGCCGGCGGTATCACTGCACTGGCTGCTGGAGGAACCTCTGGTGAACGGAGCCAGGATGGATGTGCAGGACCGTACGACACCAGGGCTCAGCAGCATGCTGTGCTCCTCAGGGACCACCACCCTAAGGAAGGTGGTAGATGTAGCTGGTCCTGGCCTTGCAGATGCACATGCGCTGGCTTCTCTGCTCGGGCTGAAGTCCATTCGGCAGAGCAGGAGCATTCTGAGCAGGTGGGCCGAGAGACTGACAAGGGAGGAAGATAGGATGCTGCAAGAGTACAGCCGAGGACTGGAGGTGCCGGACCCCACAGACCCCTTTCCAGAGCTGGGTTTCGTTCCGGACCTAGGTGGCGTCCCAGGAACATTGCTGAGTGGGGCGGACAGTCAGCGCGTGGACTTCTGCACGGCCACAGGGAAGTCTGTATACATGATGTGTGTGAAACTGTTGAACAAAGACAAACTGACTGGGAGAACAGACACCGTGTGGAGGCAGAAGCTGGGGGTGGACTCTGGGATTAAGCCCGGGTGGAGGGTTTTGTATAAACCTCCCATAAGAAAGAGGACTGGAGACCTTCAGTGGAGGATTCTACACGGTGCTGTAGCTGTAAACGCTTTCATTTCAGTTCTCAACCCCACTGTGTCTAATGTATGTCCATTCTGTGAGGCTGTTGAGACTGTTTTTCACTGCTTTTACGATTGTAACAGACTCTGTAGTCTTTTTAATGCTCTGTGCACTGTGTTTAGCAGGTTTGGTGAGACCTGGTCTCGGACCACTTTTATCTTAGGGGTCCACTATCGAAAGGTGAACGCCTCCAAGTGGCAGCTCCTGAACATGGTGCTGGGTGAGGCCAAACTGGCGATCTACAGCAGCAGGAAGTGCAGAGTGGAGGGCAGGACGGGACAGGAAGCACTTCCTGTCTTCAGGGTCCTGGTCAAGGCCCGGATCTGGGTTGATTTCAAATTTTTTAAGAGCATGAACAACATGGATGACTTTATACAGAAATGGTGCTATGATGACATAATATGTGGTGTATCTGGGGATGACTTAACGTTTAATGTTCCTTTTATTTAAGTCTTGATGTGACCATATTGACGTGAGAACAATTTTTACCATGGAAGACTGAATGTCAAATAAAGGTTTTTAAAAGTCAAAAAAGTCTCTCCCTCTCTCTCTCTCTCTCTCTCTCTCTCTCCCTCTCTCTCTCTCTCTCCCTCTCTCTCCCTCCCTCTCTCTCTCTCTCTCTCTCTCTCTCTCCCTCTCTCTCCCTCTCTCTCTCCCTCTCTCTCCCTCTCTCTCTCTCTCTCTCTCTCTCTCTCTCTCTCTCTCTCTCTCTCTCTCTCTCTCTCTCTCTCTCTCTCTCTCTCTCTCTCTCTCCCTCTCTCTCTCTCTCTCTCCCTCTCTCTCTCCCTCTCTCTCCCTCTCTCTCTCCCTCTCTCTCTCCCTCTCTCTCCCTCTCTCTCCCTCTCTCTCTCTCTCTCTCTCTCTCTCCCTCCCTCCCTCTCTAACCCGTCTCCCCCTCCAGTGGTCAGGTTCTGGGGCGGCGCTGCTTTGAGGCCAGGATCTGTGCGTGTCCGGGTCGAGACCGCAAGGCGGACGAGGACAGCATCCGCAAGCAGCACGTGACGGACGGCTCGAAGGGCAGTGACGGTACGAGGGCGTCACATGACAGCGGGTCACATGACAGCGGGTCACATGACAGCGGGTCACATGACAGCGGGTCACATGACAGCGGGTCACATGACAGCGGGTCACATGACAACAGGGTCACATGACAGCAGGTCACATGACAGCAGGGTCACATGACAACAGGGTCACATGACAGCAGGGTCACATGACAGCAGGGTCACATGACAACAGGGTCACATGACAGCAGGGTCACATGACAACAGGGTCACATGACAGCAGGGTCACATGACAACAGGGTCACATGACAGCAGGTCACATGACAGCAGGGTCACATGACAACAGGGTCACATGACAGCAGGGTCACATGACAGCAGGATCACATGACAACAGGGTCACATGACAACAGGGTCACATGACAGCAGGTCACATGACAGCAGGGTCACATGACAACAGGGTCACATGACAGCAGGGTCACATGACAGCAGGGTCACATGACAGCGGGTCACATGACAGCGGGTCACATGACAACAGGGTCACATGACAACAGGGTCACATGACAGCGGGTCACATGACAGCGGGTCACATGACAACAGGGTCACATGACAGCAGGGTCACATGACAACAGGGTCACATGACAGCAGGGTCACATGACAACAGGGTCACATGACAGCAGGTCACATGACAGCAGGGTCACATGACAACAGGGTCACATGACAGCAGGGTCACATGACAACAGGGTCACATGACAACAGGGTCACATGACAGCAGGTCACATGACAACAGGGTCACATGACAGCAGGGTCACATGACAGCAGGGTCACATGACAGCGGGTCACATGACAGCAGGTCACATGACAACAGGGTCACATGACAACAGGGTCACATGACAGCGGGTCACATGACAGCGGCGCTCACTCTCCTCTCCTCCTCAGCGTTCCGTCAGGTGTCTCACGGCATCCAGATGTCCACCATCAAGAAGAGACGGTCCACAGACGAGGAGGTCTTCTGTCTGCCGGTGAGGCTTCAATACAGCTGCTCGCTAGCTCCTCCTCCTCTCCTCCTCCTCTCCTCTCCTCTCCTCTCCTCTCCTCTCCTCTCCTCTCCTCTCCTCTCCTCTCCTCTCCTCTCCTCTCCCTCCTCCTTCTCTGTCTCTATGATAACATGATGATGCTAACGCTGTCTGACCTCCTCCTCTCCTCCTCCTCCTCCTCCTCCTCCTCCTCCTACAGATCAAAGGACGGGAGATCTATGAGATCCTGGTGAAGATCAAGGAGTCTCTGGAGCTCATGCAGTTCCTTCCTCAGCACACCATCGAGTCGTACCGGCAGCAGCAGCAGAACCTCCTCCAGAAACAGTGAGTACGGTTTTCCTTCATCATCCTCATGGGGGACACCTCCAGGTTCTCCCTCCAGGTTCTCGTTAGTCTTCACAGTGACAATGTTTACTGAGGGAATACATCAAGAGAGAAGTAGAGTCATTTATATAGACTTCTATACAACCAGGAGTCGCCCCCTGGTGGTCAAGAGAGAGAATGCAGCTTTAACACATGAAGCATAGACTTCTATACAACCAGAGGAGTCGCACCCTGGTGGTCAGGAGAGAGAATGCAGCTTTAACACATGAAGCATAGACTTCTATACAACCAGAGGAGTCGCCCCCTGGTGGTCAGGAGAGAGAATGCAGCTTTAACACATGAAGCATAGACTTCTATACAACCAGAGGAGTCGTCCCCTGGTGGTCAAGAGAGAGAATGCAGCTTTAACACATGAAGCATAGACTTCTATACAACCAGAGGAGTCGTCCCCTGGTGGTCAGGAGAGAGAATGTAGTTTTCACACTTGAGAACACACACAAGAACTGGAGGTTTTTAACAGGACTTTTGTGTTTCTGTGGGGGCATAAATCTTCATCAGGAGGTCTTCCTCACTCTCCAAGTCCTCGTACTCTCATGAGCCACTGATGGGACAAAGCAAAACAAATTGCACAGCATTACAAGAGCATATAAGTCCATTTTACATGACCATATATATTAACATAAACCATAAATATGACTCAAGAGGACTCTAAAGTGACTCAAGAGAGCTCCCCAAGTTATGAAAATATAAATTTTCATATCCCTATCTAATGGCCATACATGATTAGCGCACCTTTCTGGAAAGATTACGACCTACAGAATCCACTAATACAAATCCACTGTCAGACAAAGCCTCACAAGATATCAACCACATTGCAGCCAAAAAACTGAAATATGATTCATGGATGAAACAATATTCCACACAACCTTGCTTGGTATGTTTTGGTGCATCTGCTTGAGCAGAGCCCCTCTGTTGTGGAACGAAAGGCGTTCAAGGTCCAGGAAGAAAGTTAGGGCATTTTTGCTCTCAGCTGACCTAAACCTCACGAAATGTGCACTAAATTAATTACAAAAAAATGTTTAACTTCACTTAATCAAAGTCAAACTTTGCAGAGATACTGTTAACACATAGTAATATTTTATTGTAGAAACAAAAGCAATGATATGCATAATAAAAAAGAGGAAATACATCCTGTGTTCTCTCATCAACCAATAAACCAGAAACACATTATCTGATTGATAAGCCTCTTATTGAGCTGGGCGGTACCGTTTAATCCGATTGAACATACGGTAAGAATGTTTCACGTACCGGCACACCGGTCCTCAGCCGTAACATTTGTTGTTACGTGCATTGAGTTTGAGTCATGGTTTTAATTTTATAACAACAATTAATAACCCACAGCTAAAGCTCTTTAACAGGGTAAAACACCACAACACAACGTTTGTGACACATTAACAACTTGTAACATTAATAATTGTACATTTATTAAATTTACACCGCCGAACTGCATGCTGGGTACAGCCCGCCCACTATCACAACAAGAAGAAACTCCGTCGCTACATTAAAAAACGGAAAAGAGCGATGCAGGAGGAACAAGAGAGAGCAGAGACGCACCAACACAACGTGTTGCCCAGAGAGGAGCTGTGTCTGCTGGCTGGAGGGTTTGAAAAGTCTGTAGATTAGAAAAAGATTTATTAAAAAGAAGCTGAACCTGGAGGGACTTAGGACCCAGGGGAATGCAGGTGAAAAAAAACCAGACAGACCTGAGCTTGCTGGGCAGTTGCTAGGGAGTTGGTCAGCAGCAGTGAACAACAAGCGGTGAACAGCTGTTCAGGTGGCCGCCTCCTTTTCGGCGTGTTTACTTGAAAAGAAATACCGTGATATACCGTGAAACCGCCAGAATCTTACAAAATACCGTGATATGAATTTTTGGCCATACCGCCCAGCCCTACCTCTTAATAGTCTCAAGTGTTTTCTGTATATACAAATTTTGAAATGATTTAAATTAGGGATGCAACGATACCATTTTTTACAAACCGATACGAGTATGAGTATTTTTATTTGTGTACTTGCCGATACCGAGTACCGATACCGATACTTCTTAGATTTGGTCTCCATGAAAGTGCAATTAATTTGGAGGCAGATTTTATTTTATCCTCTGCAGATTATGTCAAGCCTATAGTACAAAATTAACAGAAGGCTATCCCAAGCTTTAAACTTCTTGTGGAAGTCCCTCTAATGTCGGACCATAAAACGCCCCGTGTCCGGGTTCATAATGTAAGCGATAATATTAAGGATCGAGCAATTATATAGGAAGCTGTGTTCCAAGTTATGTTTCCGGTGCTTTTATTGTGGAGGGAGAAACGGAAAGGAAAAGAGGAGTGGAATTGTGGGATATACGTGTGTGAAGGAGATAAAAAAGTGGTTCAAGTTACCCTGCAGCGTGTTTTCATTTTATTAGAATTACAAATATAGACACACAACAGACACTCGGCTACAATAATATCATCCGTAGCCGCACAACAGCGTCTGAATGAGGCCGCTGCCAGCGCTACTTCTGGTGGATCAGCAGCAGTTTGATTCAAACCGGCAGGACGGCAGTCATTTTTTACTGTGTGAACGCGACGCACATAACTCTACACACCTTGCTGCAAGAGCCGCAAGAGAGCGATGAAAGAGCCGTATGCGGCTCTGGATCACGGGTTGCCGACCCCTGCCCTAGACGTTGAAGTCAGGTAGGACAACAAATCTTTTTCTCCACAAAGCGCGACCAGTTTGTTGTAGCGAAATACTGTTGAGTGGTATCGGTTCTTGGTATCGACAATTGAAAACGAATACGAGTATTTTAACGCAGTATCGGTGCATCCCTAATTTAAATAGTTGAGGAGATATTCTGTATTTAATATCTGTATGCAAACCATTGTCTGTGGCTCAAGCGGGATGAGAGGTTAACTCTAACGGCAGCTTGTGGGTTCAGGTTGGTTTTGTTTACAGTTTTTTTCAGGCGCTACCAAGCGTTTGTCCAAGCAGTGGTCACATTTTCAAAACTCTAAACACAATTAGCACAGCATCGGTCTTTTGTGGCCATACCATTCACACATTTCATGTCGTTTTCAAACAATATGCAGTCAGTGAACACATTTCCACAATGCTTACATTTTCTTAACAGACAAGCTATACCTCCCAACAAAATTATGGATTGTTTTTGTATTATTTACGAATGTTAACACACAACATCCCACAATGGCAAAAACAATATTCCAAACCTTAGATACAGTCTAAAAACCTCTTCTGCAATGATATCAGTTCTAAAACAATATATCTCAGCTGATAATAAACAAACAATTGAATAATTGACACACAGCTGATTTATGTTGGGTAAATTGGGCAAACCACAGCTGATTCCAGTCTGGCTTAGACTCAGTGGCATTACTTATACAGTAAAAGGAGGACTTTGAGGAGTGATGTTTTTGGAAACAGAAACAGAAAAATACTTTTTGCTGTTGTTTTTTTGTTCAGAATGCTCTTGTGTGTTTCATGGATATTTTGTTCACTGTAAGCAATACTGTAAAACGTTTTCTGTTCTATCATACTGTAAACAGTATTTATACTGTACGTCCTGCAGTAAACAGCAAAGGGAAAAAAAACTGATTTGGTTTTTACTGGAATGCTTTTGAATGTGAACATTGCATGTGGACATACAGTTCCCAACCAAGACATTTAGTGTAAAAACAGTGGATTGCATGTTTTGCATGCAAATACCTGTAAAACTGAAACATAAAAGTCTATGCAGTTTTTGTAATGTCAGCAATATCCAGTATTTTGAAACCTGGTGTGCTTTGATTGACTGGAAGGACCTTGTGAAGTGAAAACCAGAGTTATTCTTTGACAGAATAATTTCATTTTGAGTCAGATTTCCAGTGTTTTGGTAAAGTTAGTGTGTGCAGAGAAAGATGTGTTCTATTTTGAAATGAAGAGTTAGTATATATTTAACAAAATGTGTTTTTGAGAAGAAAATTATCCATTTGGCCAATTGTGGTTTGTAGGTGTGAGTCTGTTAAGAGTTTAGAAAAAGTATCTGAAGTATGGGTAAGCGCTTGTTAGCGATTGAAAAAAACTGTAAATCACTGACCTGAGATCTGCTACCAGAGCTCCTCCTGCTGGACGCATCCGGAACTACAGCTGGTTTTAGAACAGTGACATCATCACAAGTCTTCATCACGAGACTTCATCACTGAGTCCTCCTCTCCTCCCCTCCACCTCTCCTCTGTCCTCCCCTCCTCTCCTCTCCTCCCCTCCACCTCTCCTCTGTCCTCCTCTGTCCTCCTCTCCTCTCCTCTCTCCTCCTCTCCTCTGTCCTCCTCTCCTCCCCTCCTCTCATCTCCTCTCTACTCCTCTCCTCTGTCCTCCTCTCCTCTGTCCTCCTCTCCTCCCCTCCTCTCATCTCCTCTCTACTCCTCTCCTCTGTCCTCCTCTCCTCCTCACTCCTCCTCTCCCCTCCTCTCATCTCCTCTCTCCTCCTCTCCTCTGTCCTCCTCTCCTCCTCACTCCTCCTCTCCCCTCCTCTCCTCTCCTCTCTCCTCCTCTCCTCTGTCCTCCTCTCCTCCTCACTCCTCCTCTCCCCTCCTCTCCTCTCCTCTCCTCTCTCCTCCTCTCCTCTGTCCTCCTCTCCTCCTCACTCCTCCTCTCCCCTCCTCTCATCTCCTCTCTCCTCCTCTCCTCTGTCCTCCTCTCCTCCTCACTCCTCCTCTCCTCCCCTCCTCTCATCTCCTCTCTACTCCTCTCCTCTGTCCTCCTCTCCTCCTCACTCCTCCTCTCCCCTCCTCTCATCTCCTCTCTCCTCCTCTCCTCTGTCCTCCTCTCCTCCTCACTCCTCCTCTCCCCTCCTCTCCTCTCCTCTCTCCTCCTCTCCTCTGTCCTCCTCTCCTCCTCACTCCTCCTCTCCCCTCCTCTCCTCTCCTCTCCTCTCTCCTCCTCTCCTCTGTCCTCCCTGCAGTCTGATAAAATCTCGTCTTGGTGACCTCATGGAACCTGCAGGAGAACAGAGACACTGCAGCTTCTCCTGAATTTCTGCTGCACATTCCTGCTCCTCCTGCTCCTCTTCCTCCTGCTCCTCCTCCTGCTCCTCTTGCTCCTCCTCCTCTTGCTCCTCTTCCTCCTCCTGCTCCTCCTCCTCTTCCTCCTGCTCCTCCTCCTGCTCCTCTTCCTCCTCCTCCTGCTTCTCCTTCTCTTGCTCCTCTTCCTCCTCCTCCTGCTTCTCCTCCTCCTGCTCCTCCTCCTCTCTGTCTCCTCTTCATCACCTCCTGTTCTCATCTCCATTCCTGCCTTCTGGGACGAAGACTATGGACTCTCTTCTTCGTTGGTGTCAGAGACGTAGAGACTCTTCTTCGTTGGTTTATGGTTTCATCTGCATGACTTTGTTCATAAACAGTTTGTTATCGCTGCTTGACGTCAGTTATTGATCAGTTTGTGAGATAGGGGCGACTGTGGCTCAGTGGTTAGCAAGTCGGTCTTTCAATCAGAAGGTCGGTGGTTCGATCCCCGGCTCCGGCAGTCCGTGTTGTTGTGTCCTTGAGCAAGACACTTAACCCTAATTGCTCACCGTTGCTGTGTCTACTGTCTACTGTATATCATGTAAGTCTCTTTGGATAAAAGCGTCAGCTAAATGAAATGTAATGTAATAATGTAATATTGAACAGGAAGCTGAGTATTGATCCGGTTCTGAGAGCTGGACTCTGAATCTGTAATCTGGATTATTGATGTTTGATAAAGTGTCTGCAGGACAGATTGTTTGTGTTTTCCTCAATAAAAGTGATTGTTATATTGATTATTGTTGTTGTTTGCTTATTGAGTAGAAAACCTGGTGAAGAACCAGTGGGTCATAATGGGTCATAATGCTAATGCCTCCTCTTCCCTCCCCCCCAGGACCTCCATGCAGCCCCAGACCCCCTATGGCTCCTGCTCTCCTCCTCATGGGAAGGTGAACAAGCTCCCGTCGGTGAGCCAGCTGATCAACCCCCAGCAGAGGAACTCCCTGACTCCCTCCAGCATGAGCGGTCTGACCGACAGTAAGTGCTTCGTCCTACTTCCTGTCTGCCTCAGGCCACGCCCCCCGTACCCCCTCCCCTTACCTTAGGCAGGAGGGCCCTGAACGCCCCACACAGAGCACCTCCTCCTCTAAAACAATGTGATCCCTGTGAGACTCTCCTGCAGGACCTGTTGTGCTGCATCATGGGATCATGTTGAGAGTAACCTCTGCATGCCACCCCCCACACCCCCCTTATATGTGCTCTCTAAACCCCGAGTGGTACCTGAAGGCTCCTCTTGTCTCCTCAGTGACTCCCATGATGGGCTCTCACATGCCCATGAACGACATGAGCTCCCTGAGCCCCACTCACGCCCTGCAGCCCCAGCTGCCCCTGGTGCCCTCCTCCCACTGCACCCCCCCTCCTCCATACCCCATGGACAGCAGCATCTCCAGGTACCTCAGCCAACCACAGTGGACGCATGCGCACCGCGTAGCCAATCACAGGAGAGAGCGCCTTAAAGGGCCGGCGCGTTGCATTTAGCGGCATAAACACGCAGAACGTTTTCATTCGTGTTCATGGTTCTCTTTAAAAGAACTTAGATCCTCGTTGGGGTTCAAATACCATCGGAGGCTTTCGGAGGAAGGCGGCTAAAATCACGGCGCATTATTTTCCGTATGTTTTAGCTACGGACGCCGGAGGCGGAGTCCGCCATGTTTCTACAGTAGCCCGGAAGGGACAAACCAAACTCCCTGTTTTGGTGGTTCTGAGGGGCGTTCAGGCTCTCTGCTGCACACTGCAGCTTTAAAAGTTTGACTCCTCTTTTTACCTCCGACCCGAATTCTGGAAACGTTTACTTTATTAAGTTTATCCGTCGACACAAAGCAGCGCTTCCCTCTGAACCATGAGTTGTTGTGTGTTGTTGTGTGTTGATGTGAGTTGTTGTGTGTTGTTGTGTGTTTATGTGTGTTGATGTGAGTTGATGTGTGTTGATCACTCCTCTTCCTCCTCTTCCTCCTCCACAGCTTCCTTATACGGCTGGGCTGCGCAGGCTGCCTGGACTACTTCACAGCACAGGGCCTAACCAACATCTACCAGATCGAGAACTATAACATGGAGGTGAGCCCTTGCCTATCCAACACCAGTCATTTGATGGGTTAGAGGAAGAGTGGCCCCGCCCCCTCCCGCCCCCACGGTGATACTAACGCTCCCCCTGTGTAATGACCAATAGGACCTGTCCAGGATGAAGATCCCCGTTGACTTCCAGCACGTGATCTGGAAGGGCATCATGGAGCACCGGCAGGCCATGGACTTTTCCCCTCCTCCCCACATAGTGCGCACCACCAGCGGGGCCTCCAGCGTCAGCATGGGCCCCTCCGAGGCGCGCGGCGAGCGCGTCATCGACGCCGTGCGCTTCACGCTGCGCCAGACCATCTCCTTCCCACCGCGCGACGAGTGGTCCGACTTCTCCTTCGACCTGGACTCCCGCCGCAACAAGCAGCAGCGCATCAAGGAGGAGGGGGAGTGACAGCCCCATGCCCCGCCCCCTGGCCCCGCCCCCGTCTCATTTCACTGCTGTCGGAACATTTCCTCCCTGGTGTTAGTGCAGATATGTGAGGAGTGCACTTATTCACCCTGTTGTCCTCACTTCCGGTCGGCTCTGCAGCTTCAGAGGTGTTTTTATCTACGATGCATTCCCGTGACTGGAGGGCTGTTCATGTTCATGTTCATGTTGTTGTTGTTGTTGTTGTTGTTGTTGGGGCTTATATCTCTGCTCTGGGCCACTTTAACGGGTGACAGACTGGTTTTAAAAAGTCAACATTGATTGTAAACATTACAACCGTTTCCTGTCACAAGTATTAAGTTGTGTTTCTGCTGTAGCTTCTATATTCAGCTTTTTTATTTTTACAGAAGCGTCAGCACTTCAGAGATAGATATAAATATATATATATTTAAATATATATATGTGTATATATACACATATATATACACGTATATATGTATATATAGGACTATAAATATATATATTTAAATATATATACATATATATTTATATACGTTTATATATATTTAAATATATCTTTATATAAATATATATATATTTATATATATAATAAAAAAAAAAATATATATATATATATATATATATATACACATGTATATGTGTGTATGTGTATACACACACACACATACATATATACACGAATATATATGCATATATATATATATATATATATGCTCTTGTTCCAGTGTTCCACAGTAAAATATATGACTGATGTTCTTGTTTCATTTGAAAACTGGCCAACAGCGGATAGAAATGTATATAAATTTGTATAGATCTTTCTTTTTAAAAATCTCCCTAAAAAAACACGAACAAATCATCCTGATGTGAATATTTCTGGAGTCTCCACCAGTAATAACTGTATTGATTACCGATCGGTTAGCGGCGTCTCTGGCAGCAGAGGCCGTTTGCATTTTCATATTTTTGTACAATGTGTTGTAAATATGTTGCAGTATTCGGAGGGTATTTTTATATTAATCTGAATAAATATCCATATTGCTGTATCGCATGTTCAGAGTTATTTGTGTCAAATTATTTCACGTGAGGCTTCAATTTATAATTAATTTACTTAAATGAAATAAAGTCAAACAGGATGATGTCAAATGTTCTAGTTCAACTCGGAAGAGTTTTATTATTATTATTATTATTATTATTAACATTATTATCCTCATTAGTATCAGTTATTATCATCACCTTCATCATCATAATTATTACTGTTATCATTATTATTAGTATAATTGTCAATATTGTTATCATAATTATCAACATTATTATCATTGCCATTATTATTTTCATTAGTCAACATAGTTATTAGTATTATTGTTATTATCATCATTATTAGTATAATAATTGTTGGTCCGTTCTCATTTAACATAATAAAATAATCTACAGCTGAATTATTTTTAATAACTCTTTTGTCTTTTGTCCATCAGGTTTTTTAAACTGACAGAAAAATTGTCTTCCAAACATTGAATTCATAAAATATGAAGTAATAAGTAACAGATGAATTCATTAATTTTATATATATATATGCACTTTGTAAAGCTATTAAAAATAGGGTTAAGATTTTCATTTCTCAAAGATTTCTCAACTTTGTGCCATTAAGTTACAACTTCTACAGAACCTTTGATGAATGAGTGAAAGTGAATGAGTGAAAGTGCGTGAGTGAAAGTGAGTGAGTGAAAGTGAGTGAGTGAAAGTGAGTGAGTGAAAGTGAATGAGTGAAAGTGAATGAGTGAAAGTGAGTGAGTGAAAGTGAGTGAATGTGCATGAGTGAAAGTGAGTGAATGAAAGTGTGTGAGTGAAAGTGCATGAGTGAAAGTGAGTGAGTGAAAGTGAGTGAGTGAAAGTGAGTGAGTGAAAGTGAGTGAGTGAAAGTCCATCCATTATCTGAACCGCTTATCCTCTTTAGGGTCGCGGGGCGCTGGAGCCGATCCCAGCTGTCATTGGGCGAAGGCAGGGTACACCCTGGACAAGTCGCCAGTCTATCCATGCATGAGTGAATGTGCATGAGTGAATGTGCATGAGTGAAAGTGCATGAGTGAAAGGGAATGAGTGAAAGTGAATAAGTGAAAGAAAAACTGAATTAATAAATGAGTGAGTGAGTAATTGAATGACGTTGAACCCAGAGTCGTGTGTTTCCTCATTATTCCTCAGAGTCGTCGTGTGAGTCTCAGATTCATTCATTTATTCACACATTGTATGTATTTACATTGACAGAACACCTCTCTCTCTCTCTCTCTCTCTCTCTCTCTCTCTCTCTCTCTCTCTCTCTCTCTCTCTCTCTCTCTCTCTCTCTCTCTCTCTCTCTCTCTCTCTCTCTCTCTCTCTCTCTCTCTCTCTCTCTCTCTCTCTCTCTCTCTCTCTCTCTCTCTCTCTCTCTCTCTCTCTCTCTCTCTCTCTCTCTCTCTCTCTCTCTCTCTCTCTCTCTAGCGAGTCACTCCACCTCGGCCACGTGGGCCACCTCCACGGTCTGGATGACCTCTGGGCTGTCCTCCATCTTGGGGTCGGCGAGGCCCTGCTGGGCCAGGACGTAGTTCACCACCTGCATGATGCCCTGGTCCGACAGGGTGGGCGTGGCCAGGCCGTCGCCCGCCGCCTGCACGCCCTGCACCGCCTCCATCGTCTCCTCGGTGATCAGCACCTCCTCGACTTCCTCCTCCTCCCCGCCCTCCCCCTCCGGCGGGGCGGGCCTCAGCTCCGGCGGCAGCTCGGAGGCCAGGATGCTGACGGCGTGCTCCACCTGCGTGCCCTGGTTGTGGAACTGCAGCGTGTCCTTCTCCAGCATGATCTTGCCCGGCAGGTTGTCCCCGTGGAACTTGGCCATGTGCTTCCTCAGCGTGCGGGCGTCGATGTGCGCCTCCTGGCACACGGGGCACACGTACGGGCGCTCGCCCGTGTGCGTGCGCACGTGGCGCTTCAGGGAGCGAGCGTCGGCCCACGCCACGCCGCACGTCAGGCACTCGAACGGCTTCACTCCTGCTGAGTTCAGAGGACAAGGACGTGAGGACACAAGGACGCGAGGACACATGGACGAGGACGCAAGGACACAAGGACGTGAGGACGTTAGGACACAAGGACACAAGGACGCGAGGACACAAGGACATGAGGACGCAAGGACGCGAGGACACAAGGACATGAGGACACAAGGACATGAGGACACAAGGACGCGAGGACACAAGGACGCGAGGACACAAGGACGCGAGGACGTTAGGACACAAGGACGCAAGGACACAAGGACGCAAGGACACAAGGACACAAGGACGTTAGGACACAAGGACGCAAGGACACAAGGACATTAGGACACAAGGGCACGAGGACGCAAGGACACAATGACGAGGACGCAAGGACGCAAGGACGCAAGGACACAAGGACACAAGGACACAAGGACACAAGGACACAAGGACACGAGGACACAAGGACGAGGACACAAGGACGAGGACACAAGGACGCGAGGACACAAGGACGCGAGGACACAAGGACACAAGGACGCGAGGACACAAGGACACAAGGACGCGAGGACACAAGGACACAAGGACACAAGGACGCGAGGGCGTTAGGACACGAGGACGAGGACACAAGGACGCGAGGACACAAGAACGTTAGGACACAAGGACGAGGACGCAAGGACACAATGACGAGGACGCAAGGACACAAGGACACAAGGGCGCGAGGACACAAGGACGTGAGGACACAAGGACGCGAGGACACAAGGACGCGATGACACAAGGACGTTAGGACACAAGGACGCGAGGACACAAGGACGCGATGACACAAGGACGTTAGGACACAAGGACGCGAGGACACAAGGACGCGATGACACAAGGACGTTAGGACACAAGGACGCGAGGACACAAGGACTCAAGGACACAAGGGCGCGAGGACATAATGACGAGGACGCAAGGACACAAGGACGCGAGGACACAAGGACGCGAGGACACGAGGACACAAGAACGTTAGGACACAAGGACACAAGGGCGCGAGGACACAAGGTCGAGGACGCAAGAACACAAGGTCGAGGACGCAAGGACGCGAGGACTCACCCTGGTGGTTGTTGACATGCCGCCGGTACTCCCTCAGCTGAGTGAACTTCCTGCCACACTGCTCACACTCTCTCTCCAGGTTCTGCTTCACGCGACCTTTCTTCCCGTGAGTCGCTTTCTTCACGTGTCTCCTGAACAGAGCCTTCTCAAAGAACTCCTTCCCACAGACGTTACACCTGAGGACACATGAGGACACGTTACACCTGAGGACACCTGAGGATACAGGGGGGCATGGACCAGGACTCACTTGAAGGGCTCGGCCACGCTGTGGGACTTGACGTGCGAGTACCAGTCCTTCTTCCAGCTGTAGCACTTCCCACACACCTGGCACTGGAACGGCTTCAGGCCCATGTGCTTGTTCATGTGCTGCTGCAGGTCTTTAGCCTCGAAGAACCGCTTGTCACAGCTGCAGGGGACAGAGGGTCAGACGGCTGGCTGGACTGGGGGTGGGGGGGTGGAGGGGGTGGGGGGATGGACTGGGGTGGGGGGTTGGAGGGATGGAGGATGGAGGGATGCAGGGATGTTATGACCCAGAGTGCATGGGAGGGCAGTGTGCCTGGATGTTGTTCGCCTCCCTGCCTGATGGGTGCTGTTGTTGTTTTACGTGCTTCTTTTCATGGCAAGTGATTGGACAGCTATTTAAGAGGGAACCTGTGGAGGCCATCTTCCTCTCCTGTCTCTCCAGCGTCCAATCTGGCCATGTGCACAACACAGTCTTGGGTTTAGCAAGGGTGTCGGAAGTGGTGTGCGTGAGAAGCCCTTTTGGTTTAACCATGTTTTCTCCTGTTTTGGGGTAGGGAGATAGGTAAGATACCTGTACTTATGTTTTGTTCCTTTGTGTGGTCTAGGGAAGTTAGGTGACCTGCACAGATTGTTTTGTTTGTTGTTTTGGGCCAGGCTCACCCTGAAGGGAGCTCATGACGTATTTACAATAAATAACCATTGTAAACAATAACGCTGCAGCATTGGTCCTAATTTGGGATGTGGGGAGACTCTTGAGTATGTTGCGCTCCAGCTCCCCTAGGCCGGGCGTAACAAGGGAGGGATGGAGGGTTGGAGGGATGCAGAGATGGAGGGATGGATACTCACTGAGCGCAGGCGAAGGGCCGGATGTCGGGTCTGGGCAGGTGCTTCTTCAGGTGCTTGCTCAGAGCCGAGGCTCGGTGGAAAGTCGCCCCGCAGGTGTTGCAGAGATACTTGGACTCACCTGAGGAGGGTTAGGGTTAAGGGTGAAAATGTGAAGACGTGGAAAACAGGTGGTCTGTTCCTACGTAACAACATCTGGTGCTTCGCTCATCCACTGCAACCCTTCACTCCCCTTCAGACCTCGTATTTAAATACACTTTATAAATACACTGTTTTCTGTCTGTGCACTTTATCTTCATTTTATATTAGGGAGGGTCCCTGGGGGGTACCTATGGGGTAGGGGACTACCTGGGGGTACCTATGGGGTGGGGGTCTCCCTGGGGGTACTTATGGGGTAGGGGACTCCCTGGGGGTACCTATGGGGTGGGGGACTACCTGGGGGTACCTATGGGGTGGGGGACTACCTGGGGGTACCTATGGGGTGGGGGACTACCTGGGGGTACCTATGGGGTGGGGGTCTCCCTGGGGGTACCTATGGGGTAGGGGACTACCTGGGGGTACCTATGGGGTAGGGGTCTCCCTGGGGGTACCTGTGTGCAGGCTGGTGTGCTCCTCCATGCTGCGCTTGCTGACAAAGGCCTTCTTGCAGAAGCCGCAGTGGAACTGCTTGGACACGTCGTGCAACGCGCGGTGCATCTTCAGGCCGTGCTTGTGGGCGAAGGTCTTGCCGCAGACCTTGCAGGCGTGCGGCCGGACCCCCGTGTGGTTCAGCATGTGGATCCTCAGCGAGTAGAGCTTCGGCAGCGTCTTCCCGCAGATGTCGCACACGAACTCCCGCTTGGTGTGCGCCGACGACACCGTCTTCTCGTCCAGGTTGCCGTCCAGCTTCGGCTCGGCCGGCTTGGACGCCGGCGGCCGCTGGCTGCTCTGCTGCTTGTGCCGGGCCAGGTGGGCCCGGAGCGAGGCGGCGTACTGGAACTCCTTACTGCACAGCTGCAGGGACACAACGATGACGTCATAATAACTAGTTATTGAGCGCTAAATATAAAAACATATATTTATAATATGGTATGAAGGAGGATCCTGATACTCACGCTACACTTGTACCCTCGAGCCTTCTCGTGCTTCAGCGTGTGCATGATGAGTGAATATCGTCTCTGGAACGTCGCGCCGCACTCCGAGCACGTGTGTTCTCCGTCGCCGGCGGCCTCCTGCTTGTCCACGGCGGGCTCTGGCTCCGCCCCCGTTGTGCCCACCTCCTCTGCACTGAGCTCTGCCGGCGTCACGGCCTCCGCGGCGCCGGGCTCCGGCTCCGCCGCCGACTCAAACTGAACGTCGCCTTCAGCCTCCACCGGCTGCTTTGGTGGTCGGCCCCTCTTTCCCGTCCTCAGAGGCACCTGAACGCATCACGAACATTAGAGGAGTAACGGGTTGTTATTGATCCTGATCAGTTATTTTTATATCCAGTAGAACAGGTGATCATGACATCATCGATTTTAACATCCAATCAGTGTTTAGACAGGAGGAGAGCTAGTAACGTTAGCAGCACCGCTAACGGAGAGCCAACAGGAGAGCTAGCAACGTTCAGCCTCAGGTTGTATAAATCTCTACCTTGGGCGTGGCCGCTCTCGGTGAGGCCGCGCCCCTCCTCCCCTCCTCCTCCTCCTCCTCCAGCCCCATGTGCAGCCGGGCGTAGCCGCCCTCGGCGATGGAGCGCTGCCGGAGCCGTCTCCGGTTGGGGTCGTCCCACTTGTCCCCGTGTCCCTCGTCGGCGGCGGATGGCTCCTCCTCCTCCAGAGCTGCATCCTCCTCCAGCTCCACTTCCTTCTTCACTTTGGCCGGACGGCCACGCTTACGCTTCTGCGGCGCGGGCGCCGGTTCCCCCGCCTCCATCACCGCCTCCGGCGCCTCCATCTCCGCCGCCGGTGCTTCAGAGGACAGAGTGACGACCTCCGAGGCGCTGACGCCGTCCGGGTCCACGTTGACGACGAAGGGCCCGGTGGCCGGCGCCTGCTGCTCCATCGCCAGGCAGGCGGACACCACGGCGAGGGACTCGCTGGCCCCGGCCTGCCCGCTGTGCGTGACCACGGTCATCGTGTCGCCCTCCTCCGGTGCGTCGGCGCCGCCGGAGATCAGCGTGAGCGTCTCGCCCGGCTCGGCGATCAGAGTCACCGTCTCGCTCCGCCCCCCCGCCACCTCCCCATGATGCACCTCTTCTCCCTCGGCGACGTAGGCCTCGTCGGGGGTCGCGACGAACGTGACGGGCTCGCCGCCCTGCGTGACCACGGCGCGCCCGTCGCTCTCGATGGTGACCGTGAAGGCGCCGCCGTCCTCCGCCGGGCCCCCGGGCGGCGCCGGCCGGCTCGACACCACCGTGTGCACGTCGCCTCTCTGGTACACCGTCAGCTTCTGCTCCTCCACCTGCCGGTGCACCGACTCACAGATCTGCAGCACCTCCGTCATCAGCAGGTGGCGAGCCAGGTTGGCGATGTCAGCCATGACGCAGAAGTGGAAGGTGAGCGTGGACGTGTAGGCAAAGTCCAGCAGCGGCAGGAAGCTGACTTTGGTGAAACCTGCCGAGAGGAGAGACGGTTACAACCGGGCCGCCGGAGGCCGGCGCGCTATGGGATCGAGGTCTCACCGGAGAGGTCCACCACGGCCTCGTGGGTGGAGGCGGCGCCCTTCTCGAAGAAGAGCTCATTGAAGTACTCGCTGCACGCCGCCAGCACGGCCTTGTGGGCGCGATGCTCCTCCCCCTCGATCAGCAGCGTGATGTCACAGAACTGGTTGCTGAGACGCTGATGGTTCAGTTTGTCCAACATGGTCTGACTGTGTTTAGGCAGGAACTGGTTCACCTCCCCTTTACTGTCCACCTGGGGGGGGGGGAGAGAGAGAGAGACACACACATGCTTGTTAACTGGTCAACAGGTAAACTGGTAAATAGGTAAACTGGTAAACTTACAAAGACCAGTTCGTGTTTGGGGGTCGTTTTGGTCCTCGGCTGAGAAGACGAGTCTGTGAAGACTAAACCATCGTCTCCCTCCTCTTCCTCCTCTTCCTCCTCCTGCTCCTCCTCAGCGTTGGCGGCGGCCGCCTTGCGCCTCCCCGGCCGGGAGAAGGTCCGATGCCCGGAGCCGTCATCGGCGCCGCGGCGGCTCTGACACGAAGAGCACTCCCGGATGTGGTCTTTGACGTTCTTCAGGATTCCTGGGGGGGGGGTACAGAAATATATTGTTATTATTATTAATAATCATGATTATTATTAAAACCGTTTGTAAAGACTAGATCTGCAGCACTTGAACTCACCACTAGAGGGAGACAAAGGTCACGTGTTTGTTTCTCTGGATTAATACGAGGAAATATACCGATCAATACATCAATAAATCAATACATCAATGAATCAATACTTTAACGCTGACGTCTCAAACTGATTTTGTATTCCACGGGACCCGGACCCAGAGATCACCACGGGACCCGGACCCAGAGATCACCACGGGACCCGGACCCAGAGATCACCACGGGACCCGGACCCAGAGATCCCCACGGGACCCGGACCCAGAGATCCCCACGGGACCCGGACCCAGAGATCACCACGGGACCCGGACCCAGAGATCCCCACGGGACTCGGACCCAGAGATCACCACGGGACCCAGAGACCATCAAGGGACCCGGAGACCATCAAGGGACCTGGAGACCATAACGGAACCCTGGTTCTCCAGCGCTCTATCCCCCACACACAGTGCCCCAGGTCTCCTGATCTCATGCTGATGGTCTCCCTGGTGCTCCGGGTCTCTAACCCCACCCCCATAGTACCCCGGGTCTACCTCTCCACCAGTACTTCTGGGAGATGGAGTCCCAGGTGAGCTGCTGGTTCAGGTGCTCCCCGCCCTCGGAGACCACGTGGGCATCCCTGATGAGCTCCTCCCTCTTGCCGTCCTGCAGAACCACCTCCAGCTCCGTGAAGTCGTTCTGGCCCTTCAGCCGGCGCTGGTAGAACAGGGTCCCGTCCCGGACCACGTAGCAGGTGGCCGCCTTCCGGATCTTCCGCTTGGTGTTCCCGGGGGTCCCGGGTGCGTAGGGCTCGCGCTCATCGGTCAGATAGCGGATGATGGCCAGGTAGCTCTCTGCACACGACATGTCTCCGGCGGCTCCCCGCGCTGCCCCGCGGCTCTGCGGCTTCCGGAGGAGCGGGTTTTTATTTTATTGTATTTTAAACGGCGTTCGAGCGGAAGATAACGTGAAATAAACCCGCCAACAACAACATTTTAAAAATAGTTTCCGAAGGTGGAACTGCAGTTCGTAACCGTCGGGGTAGACTTGCCCACACAGACAAAATGGCTGCTGCACAACCGGATGCTGCGTAATCGGTGGCGGAAGTGCGTCGTTCATATCGTCCGCCACGAGGGGGCGCGAGGTGCAAGCTTATAACATAAAGGAGACAGTAACTATTATTTATACTTTGTTCTTTTTAATGTATAGCTTGATTCATTATGTTTGGTATGTATTTCTTTATTGACATTATTTTATTTCACCGTAAGATAATTATTTTTCTTTAATTATGTTTTTCATTATTATCTGTAATAATCATTTTAGGATTTTTTATTATTTTTAATTATATATTTTTTTTGTAATTTGCATTTATATCTTAATTCATCATAGGGATTTTTTTGTATTAATTAATTATTATCTGTCTTTCATTCTTTTTTTTATTCTCTATAATAATCATTTTTAAGATTATCTTTTTTATTATTAAATTATTTTTAATTATATTTCTTATTTGTAACTTGCATTGATATCTTAATTTTTTGTTTGTTGATTTTTTCTTAATCTGTATTAAATATTTCTTTTGTATTTAATTTTTGTTATGGTCATTAATAGCTTGATTTATTAATATACGTTTATTTCTTTATTATTTGAATTAATATCTTATTTTCAGCATGTCCATTTCGTTTTACCAAAGTGAATTTTGATGAAGAACAGAAACACGTTATTTATAATGTTTTGTCATAGAGGAGATCAGAGCTTGTTTCATAATCCGCCCGACCGAAGCGTTGAGAAGCTCTGACCTTCTCAGAGCAGAGATACGTCGTATTTTATCTGAGTCCATGAACACAACACGTTCCATCAGCATCCAGAGCCACTTATCACCTGCAGCCTCCAGATTAACGTCTGCAGACAGCCGACTCCAACAAACCTGGAACAGGTCTTTATTAAAACCTGGAGCAGGTCTTTATTAAACCTGGAGCAGGACCTCCGGTCTCTGAACTGAGCTGCAGGACTCGACCATGTGTCACATACCAGAGCGGACATCAAACACTCACTGCATTCCTCTCAGTGAGAATGCAAACATGTATTTATGAAGCAGACACATGGCTGACTGTCTGCCCCCTGGTGGTCATTAGAGAGAATGCAGCTTTAACACGTGAAGCATAGACTTCTATACAACCAGAGGATCACCCCCTGGTGGTCAGTAGAGATAATGCAGCTTTAACACATGAAGCATAGACTTCTATACAACCAGAGGAGTCGCCCCCTGGTGGTCAGGAGAGAGAATGCAGCTTTAACACATGAAGCATAGACTTCTATACAACCAGAGTTGCCGCCCCCTGCTGGTCAGGAGAGAGAATGCAGCTTTAACACATGAAGCATATACTTCTATACAACCAGAGGAGTCGCCACCTGCTGGTCAAGAGAGAGAATGCAGCTTTAACACATGAAGCATAGACTTCTATACAACCAGAGGAGTTGCCCCCTGGTGGTCAAGAGAGAATGCAGCTTTAACACATGAAGCATATACTTCTATACAACCAGAGGAGTCGCCCCCTGGTGGTCAGGAGAGAGAATGCAGCTTTAACACATGAAGCATAGACTTCTATACAACCAGAGGAGTCGCCCCCTGGTGGTCAGGAGAGAGAATGCAGCTTTAACACATGAAGCATAGACTTCTATACAACCAGAGTTGCCGCCCCCTGCTGGTCAGGAGAGAGAATGCAGCTTTAACACATGAAGCATAGACTTCTATACAAACAGAGGAGTCGCCACCTGCTGGTCAAGAGAGAGAATGCAGCTTTAACACATGAAGCATAGACTTCTATACAACCAGAGGAGTCGCCCCCTGGTGGTCAAGAGAGAATGCAGCTTTAACACATGAAGCATATACTTCTATACAACCAGAGGAGTCGCCCCCTGGTGGTCAGGAGAGAGAATGCAGCTTTAACACATGAAGCATAGACTTCTATACAACCAGAGTTGCCGCCCCCTGCTGGTCAAGAGAGATAATGCAGCTTTAACACATGAAGCATAGACTTCTATACAACCAGAGGAGTTGTCTCCTGGTAAGAGCTCACCGTACGAAAAATAAAGAGAGAGTTAAAGTTGAAAATGTTCTTGAGGAAACAGGAAGTGTAAAATCCCTGAGTCATGTCTGGTCCTGCAGCTCTCAGGTCTGAGGTCTCTAATCTGCCTCACTGTGATGTCTGGAGCTGGAGTCTGACTCCTGGAGGAGATAAAGCTGTCCGGCTGTCTGAGGACAAACACAGCTGGAGAAGTGTGGACCGTCTTATCGTCCTCACGTCCTCTGCAAGGACAGACGCAGTGATACAACCACACGTCTGACAACGGGCAACTCTCACCGCCACACTGATGACATCATCACGAGTCAGAGGGGACAGTTCACCACAACGCTTTGTGTTCTGGTCGGCTGACATTTCACAGTTTACAGAGAATGGGATGTGATCCTGAGCTCTGGGGGTGTTACTGGAGGAAGGAGAGGAGACAGATCAGGAGACAGAAGAGGAGACGGGTATTACAAAAACACATTATTTGTTTAAAATAATAAAGCGTGCACACGTCCTAAGTGCATTACTGAACCCATATTATTTCAAATGTCTGAAGTCAGGATTGAGTTCTTTAGAGTCTTTAGACCGGGGTCCTGGTCTGAAGGAAGTCCTTAGACCCGGTCTAAAGACTCTCTGACCTCTCAGATCCACAGCATCCCTCTTCACTTTGTTTCCCTCAAAGCATTCGGTTCTGTTCCACAGTCTGAGAGCTCCATCGCTGCCAGCAGAGAGAGGGAGGACGCCAGAAGGGAACCAGTAGGTGACTGAGCTCGCCTTACATCTGCGGTTCCCACAATGCCGAGCGTTTCTGCTCCTCAGACCCGGAGGGGAGAAAGAGAGTCGGCTGTTGTTCTTCCCTCTAAACCTGGACCAGTCTTTTATCTGACACCAGCATCACGAGTCGGCTGAGTCAACACAGAGCGGAGCTCCCTCCTGAGCTCTGCTGAGGATTCCCATCAGCAGATTGTTAGGTTCCTACCCACAAAGCACTCAATATGAGTTCATAATCATAATTTGGTTGTACAGCACCTTTCCAAACAAAGTTTGTGCTCCACAATATAAAACATTTCAAATCAAAGAGGTAAAACAAGACTGGGATGTAAGAATGAGCCCAACTAGTTCAGAGGAGATTTAAAGAGGAGCTTTTGATCCGGCTAGTCTGGCTCATATGAGCCTATATGAGGTCCTCATATAGGCTCATATGAGGTCCGGTCTATATGAGCCTATCACAGGTGAAGTAAAACAAGCTGTAAAATCTAAAAATCCACCCTCAAACTCAAAGGTAACCAAAGGACTGCCATCATGTGGTCGCTTCTCTTCTCTGGCAGCGTTCTGGATCAATCACAGTCTTGAGGTCTGGAGGTTCTAGAGGTCTGGCGGTCTGGAAGTCTGGACCTCTAGAGGTCTGGAAGTCTATAGGTCTGGAGGTCTTGACGACTGGAGGTCTAGAGGTCTGGCAGTCAAGAGGTCTAGAGGTCTGGAAGTCTAGAGGTCTGGAGGAGATCAAAGCATGATGGACGGTCTGCATGTTCAAGGAGAGACTGGACTTCTCTAAAGCTGTTGAGCAAGGCAGGACTCAGTTTGTCATCAAACATCCAGGTTGCAGCTTTGTGTTGAACCAAAACCTGAGGAGAGATTCTTGTAAAACTTCTTGTAATTCTTGTAAAACTCCCCTGATTAAAGGCCAGACCTGCTACTGTCCTGAGCCCAGAGGTTTCTATTGGTGGCTATTCCACTAACGAGCGGGGGTTAGGGTTAGGGTGGGTTAGGGTTAGGGTTAGGGTTAGGGTTAGGGTTAGGTTTTTGTGGAAGGCGGGTTAGGGTTAGGGTTAGGTTTTTGTGGAAGGCGGGGTCCTCCGAAGAGGACCAAGGTAAGCACTGGCACTAAGGGGCTGCATTTTGATTTTAAAAGAACCTAAAACGGTTAAATGAAACTTCATAGAATAGGTTAAAAATCTATTAAAGGAATAAAAACGCTACCTAGAAAAAAAACTAAAATTCAGGTAAATGAAATAAGAGGATAAAAATTTGTAAAAGCACAGGCAGGGGAAAACAGCCGAAGCGGGCAGTAGGAGAGGGGTCTGGTAGGGGTAGACTCACGAATGGGCAGGGCCCCCCGATGCTTTCAGGGGGGCCATTAAAAGGTTGGGGTTGGGGTTAGGGTTAGGTTAGGTTAGGTTAGGTTAGGGTGGGTTGGGTTTGGGGTTAGGCTTAGGTGCAGAAAGGAGGATAAAGACATAGTCTTTAGTGGGAGTCTTCTGGGGTGGCTGAGTATAATATTGTTATGTGTTTACCTTCCATACCTGTGTAAATACTATAAGACAACAACATTTTAAAAACACAAGATGTTATTTTCCACATTGTGACTTCTCATCGTGCAGATTTGTAGTTTTTACTCGAGTCACTTTCTAAATGGAAAAATTCATCGTCCTCTTTGAGATGCCTGAATGGATTATAACGGCGAACATCTAGAAGCTAGGTTTCTGATTGATTGTCTAATTATCTTTCCTCCCATCTCACCGTCAGTTCATTGGAGGTGAATGATTGATTATTATGTAAATATAATTCAATACTGAAGTATTACCGGCCTGAGAGCTGTTTTATTCTCCTGTAAAATAACCTCCAAACAAAAGAGAACAGAAACGGTTTGATGATCAAGTTAATGTGAAAAAATAGAAACAGATCATAAAAATAAACACAAAGTGTGACCATCCAGCAGGACCGCTCCCCTTCAGAAGGGCGTTGGTTCTGTTCCGAACAGGTAGAAGATTCATTCCTACGGTTGGGAGCGCTGCACAGCTGCTCATCATCAGAAGATCAGGTTACATCCGCTTATTATTAGAATTATGACGCATGTGATGCGAACGTGTCCACCAACTACGCTTGTATACATATAGCACCATATATTATATTATATATTATTATTTACATAACTTTATATAGCAACATGTATATACATAACTTTATATAGTACCATGTATATACATAACTTTATATAGCATCAAGTATATACATAACTATATAGCACCATGTATATACATAACTCTATATAGTACCATGTATATACATAACTTTATATAGCATCATGTATATACATAACCTTATATAGCATCATGTATATACATAACTTTATATAGCATCATGTATATACATAACTTTATATAGCATCATGTATATACATTACTTTATATAGTACCATGTATATACATAACTTTATATAGCATCATGTATATACATAACTTTATATAGCATCATGTATATACATAACTCTATATAGTACCATGTATATACATAACTTTATATAGCATCATGTATATACATAACCTTATATAGCATCATGTATATACATAACTTTATATAGCATCATGTATATACATAACTTTATATAGCATCATGTATATACATTACTTTATATAGCATCATGTATATACATAACTTTATATAGCATCATGTATATACATAACTTTATATAGCATCATGTATATACATAACCTTATATAGCATCATGTATATACATAACTTTATATAGCATCATGTATATACATAACTTTATATAGCATCATGTATATACATAACTTTATATAGCATCATGTATATACATAACTTTATATAGTACCATGTATATACATAACTTTATATAGCATCATGTATATACATAACTTTATATAGCATCATGTATATACATAACTTTATATAGTACCATGTATATACATAACTTTATATAGCATCATGTATATACATAACTTTATATAGCATCATGTATATACATAACTTTATATAGCATCATGTATATACATAACTTTATATAGCATCATGTATATACATAACTTTATATAGTACCATGTATATACATAACTTTATATAGCATCATGTATATACATAACTTTATATAGCATCATGTATATACATAACTTTATATAGCATCATGTATATACATAACTTTATATAGCATCATGTATATACATAACTTTATATAGCACCATGTATATACATAACTTTATATAGCATCATGTATATACATAACTTTATATAGCATCATGTATATACATAACTTTATATAGCATCATGTATATACATAACCTTATATAGCATCATGTATATACATAACTTTATATAGTACCATGTAGATACATAACTTTATATAGCATCATGTATATACATAACCTTATATAGCATCATGTATATACATAACTTTATATAGCATCATGTATATACATAACCTTATATAGCATCATGTATATACATAACTTTATATAGCATCATGTATATACATAACTTTATATAGCATCATGTATATACATAACTTTATATAGTACCATGTATATACATAACTTTATATAGCATCATGTATATACATAACTTTATATAGCACCATGTATATACATAACTTTATATAGCATCATGTATATACATAACTTTATATAGCATCATGTATATACATAACTTTATATAGTACCATGTATATACATAACTTTATATAGCATCATGTATATACATAACTTTATATAGCACCATGTATATACATAACTTTATATAGCATCATGTATATACATAACCTTATATAGCATCATGTATATACATAACTTTATATAGCATCATGTATATACATAACTTTATATAGCATCATGTATATACATAACTTTATATAGCATCATGTATATACATAACTTTATATAGTACCATGTATATACATAACTTTATATAGCATCATGTATATACATAACTTTATATAGCATCATGTATATACATAACTTTATATAGCATCATGTATATACATAACTTTATATAGTACCATGTATATACATAACTTTATATAGCATCATGTATATACATAACTTTATATAGCACCATGTATATACATAACTTTATATAGCATCATGTATATACATAACCTTATATAGCATCATGTATATACATAACTTTATATAGCATCATGTATATACATAACTTGATATAGCATCATGCATATACATAACTTTATATAGTACCATGAACTACATTTATATAACTTTTTATAACCATGTTACAGACTGTTATTACCTACAATTGGTGTTGTAAAATTGTGTTTGTTAAAGTCCTCTAAAAACTAAAATATTCAATAACAAAATAAGATAGTTATGTAAACATATGAAGTGACTCTTTGGTTCTTATTGTTAACTGTTAATAACACAAACGGAGGCTCCGCCTTTAACTAAAGTTATGAGTCAATTGTCTGTCTGCAGATTCATTGTTTTTAGACAATAAAACTGCAATGCTGCGTTTTGAGGGGACATTTGTTTTGACACTTATTTAAATGTTTGTCCTGAACTTAAAGTGAAACAGGTTTACTTATTATAACCGGTTTAATTTTAGAACAGAAGGAGTGGATCTGCTTTGAAAAGAGTTTTACAGTTTGTAAATAAATAAAGATACAACTCAACTCGTAGTAGTATTCATAAGAGTATTCGTAGTAGTATTCTGTGTGGAAGAATTCATTTGAAAAACATACTGACCTTCGAATTAATTGCAAACGAACAGAAACGCTCCTCTGTGTGTTTCCCTCAAAATCTCCTGGGAGCATAGTTTATCAACCACAAGGTTCCAGATGCTATCCTGTTTCTGTACTTTATTTTGAAAGCACCAAAACAGCATCAAAACACATGAACACATGAACACATGAACACGTGAACACAGAGGGCTGAAGTCGTTCCCTCTAAACCAACTTGTTTTGCAGCTGAACAATATGATTCTTCTTCTTCATGAGTGCTTCTTCTGTTGTTGGAGTCATTGTCTGAGTCCCAGAGTCTCAGTGATCACGGCTAATGGACTGTGGCATGAAACCACTTCCTGTGAACCCAAAACACACAAAAACATCACATGTTCCACAGATGATTGCTGCTCCATTAAAGCAATGCTGCAGCTTGACTGGTCTTCAACCTCCCGAAATTCACCCACACTACCCCGCTCCTCCACGACCTTCACTGGTTACCGGTGGCCGCCCGCATCCGCTTCAAAACACTGGTACTGGCGTACCGTGCTACGAACAGATCTGGTCCAGTCTACATCCAGGACATGGTTAAACACCCCAACTCGTGCGCTCCGCTCGGCTTCTGCCAATCGGCTTGTAGCTCCGTCACTGAGAGCTAAACACTCAACAAAGTCTCGACTGTTCTCTGTCCTGGCTCCTCGATGGTGGAATGAGCTCCCCATTGACATCAGGACATCAGAAAGTCTCTACATCTTCCGTCGCAAACTAAAAACACATCTTTTCTGACTATACCTTGAATAAAGGAAGTAGCACTTTAGTAGCACTGAAATGTCTCTTACTGATAGCACTTTGTAGTTGAACTTTATTGATGAAATTGTACCTTCTTGATTCTTGTTGTTCTGATTCTTGTATGTAACCGTAGAATGCACTTATTGTAAGTCGCTTTGGATAAAAGCGTCAGCTAAATGACATGTAATGTAATGTAATGTAATGCTTCTGTGTTCTTCTTGTTGCTCATCGTACAGAGTGTGGTTTCATGTGTTGTGTCGTATTTCACACGTCAAACAAACAGCGATGTTACGCAGATCTTTCTTATTAACGCCATAGTTGAAGATTTGTGAAGTGTCTGTTTCATAAAATAGGTATTTATGAGATTTATTTAACTCGTTCATCCAGTGCAGCAGGTTTTCATCACAGGTTCAAATCCCTCTTCTCTCGCAGCTCTGTGGTCATAAACATAAACGGATCTTTCAGTCAGGAGACTTTGTGAATTCTCATAACAGCCACTGTGAATATTGTTATGAAGGGATTGTTTCTCATCCAGCTGTAATGAAACGTGATGGTGGGTGGGGGGGGGGGGGGGGTCCGCAGGGGCTTCCCCCAGGTCATCATGTTCCCAGAGCTCTGCTGGTGGATCGGTGGAGCTTTTAAATCGATGTGAACTGACCTCGAGCTTCGAACAGCTGACTGTGAGGCGGCACGGAAAACCACTCCGTTCTGTTCAGACCGGGTCATTAACGCCGGCTCTAATAACCTTTAGTGGATTTAGTGGGTTTCGTTATTTCTGTGACATGAAATGCAGTTTGAATGGTTCAAATCTGCCGTGGAGATACTGTGCTTTTTATTTGACTCAGAGAAACATTTAACATTTGAACTAAAACCTTTAAACAGGTTTCTGAAACGAGGACGTTTGAACCAGGGAACCTAGGACCCTGGGGCCTCGACTCCTCGTCCAGGGCAGGCGGCGGAGGCCTCTGCCGGCGTGTGGCCGGCCAGCGGCCTCCGGCTCGGGGGACAGCTGTGTCTTTGGCCCCGAGCCGGGGGCCGGGGACGAGGCGGCAGCTGCCGTAAACAAACAGCCACTGGCCCGGTTCCCCCGGCTCGCTCCAAGACGGCTGACCTTCGCTCCGCTCACTCCATCAAGTCCCAATCGAGTTAACGGCACCGTGGAGAGGCTGGTGAGCCGGGCCCCATTCCAGCAGAGAGGAAGGAGGAGGAGGACAACATGGCTGCCGGTCACTCAGCCAGAGAACAAAGCCAGAAGATGGATTGAGAGAAAAACAGACGTTTAACAGCTGAAAGTTCGCCAGTTCGATCCCGACTCGTGGCCCAGTCACTAACGTTTAGTCTTCAGAGGCTTTAAATCATAGCATTAACGTTCTCACTGGTTGACGGCTGAAAGCTCGAACAAGAAGCAAGTAAGCAGACTTTGAGTTTGGAAGAGATGTCGGTCCGTGAGTTTATTATGAAGCTAGCAGGCAGCTAGCTTAGCTTAGCATAAAGAGTGTAGCTAGCCTAGCTCTGTCCGAAGGTACCACGTTTATGCAGATAGAATGAAAAAGGTTAAACGTGTTAATTCGTTACCTTTAGGAGTGATTTCCTTTAGATTCCTTCAGACAGAGCCGGGCTAGCTGTTTCCCACTGTTTTGAGTCTATATGCTAAGCTAACTTGCTAACCGCTAGCTGTAGTCTTCAGACAGATATAAGAGAGAATCATTGTTGAACTTTCCCAAAATATCCAACTGTATTCGTAATAATTACTTCAAGTAGCTTGAGACATATTTGTTCCTTCTCCCTTTAGATTTGACAAACTGAATAAAGCTCCCGGGCCACCGTAGTCGATCCCCGATGTCTGAGCCCTCCAGCAGCGGGTCGAGTGGAGCTGTTGATGCTCAGAAGCTCTCACAAAGAGAGGAGAGCCTTCCTCCCTTCATATCACTCCATCGGTTTCATAAAGGACCTCATAGCAGGCAAAAGAAGTTTAATGGTATTTCACACAGTTACATGATCTGCTGCATGAGCTGGAAACAACAGGATGTAATAACCAGGAGAAGCTCCTGACGTTGGCATTACCTTGAGCTGCCATGTTACTGAACTCAAACACATGAACCAGTGGTGTGTGTAGACATCGTGTGTTAGTTTAAATGTGAGAGTAAATATTAGTTCAAAGGGTTTGGAAATAATCAGGATTTGGAGTCTATAAATTTTCAAATTCACAGTCAAAGTCCGTCATTCTGCACAGGATGTACTTCCACTGCCGATCTCTGAAACAGAGCACAGGACAACGCGTCAGTCAGAGAGTCGAGATCCAAACTGCTGCTTCGTGGGATTCAAACATTGTGAGGGAATGAACGGATGTTGAGAGCAAACTAAAAACACATATTTTCTAACTATTTCTGGAATAAAGAAAGTAGCACTTTAGTAGCACTGAAATGTCTCTTACTTATAGCACTTTGTAGTTGAACTTTTTGACGAAATTGTACCTTCTTGATTCTTGTTGTTCTGATTCTTGTTTGTACTCATGGTGGAATGCACTTATTGTAAGTCACTTTGGATAAAAGGGTCAGCTAAATGAAATGAAATGAAATGTAATGTAATGTAATGTAATTAACCTTAACACTCCGCTGAAGGTTGTCTGAGCTCCTCGGATGAAGTATCCGTAAGAAGGAATCACAAGCTCCGCCTCCTCTCTGAGGTTTTCGGGAATGTCCCTCGTCCTCCTGTGGAGGAAAACAGCATTGTGGGTAATGTTTTAATGTTTTAACAGGTTAATTATCAAAGCATTCAAAATCATTTTTAGGACTTTTTGGGAAACATGCTGGTTAGATTTAGACGAGAAGATCGATACCAATCTGTAAATGTGAAGCCAGATACAACGAGAGGAGTCGCCCCTGGTGGTCAGGAGAGAGAATGCAGCTTTAACACATGAAGCATAGACTTCTATACAACCAGAGGAGTCGCCCCCTGGTGGTCAGGAGAGAGAATGCAGCTTTAACACATGAAGCATAGACTTCTATACAACCAGAGGAGTCGCCCCCTGGTGGTCAGGAGAGAGAATGCAGCTTTAACACATGAAGCATAGACTTCTATACAACCAGAGGAGTCGCCCCCTGGTGGTCAGGAGAGAGAATGCAGCTTTTACACATGAAGCATAGACTTCTATACAACCAGAGGAGTCACCCCCTGGTGGTCAGGAGAGAGAATGCAGCTTTAACACATGAAGCATAGACTTCTATACAACCAGAGGAGTCGCCCCTGGTGGTCAGGAGAGAGAATGCAGCTTTAACACATGAAGCATAGACTTCTATACAACCAGAGGAGTCGCCCCCTGGTGGTCTATAGAGATAATGTAGCTTTAACACATGAAGCATTGACTTCTATACAACCAGAGGAGTCGCCCCCTGGTGGTCAGGAGAGAGAATGCAGCTTTAACACATGAAGCATAGACTTCTATACAACCAGAGGAGTCGCCCCCTGGTGGTCAGGAGAGAGAATGCAGCTTTAACACATGAAGCATAGACTTCTATACAACCAGAGGAGTGTAGGAGTCTACACTTATCTAAGAAGATGACAAACTCCTTGAATAAAGCATTGGGACGTACAGGCAGGAGTAGGGGCATCTGCGTTTGTAGTAGCAACAGTAGAACTGCCATTCCCGGTCCAGAACCGCCTCAAAGTACTTGCTCTGGACTCCGGCCACCAGCCCGTTACGAGTGCATGTAGAAGTCCTGCGGAGACAAACGAGAGACATTTCAGTTCTTGGCACAGATAATAATCCGGACACTCCTGTGACTGAAGGGTTTCTCTGGAGGTAAAAGCGTTCAGACAGAGGAAGTGCATCTCCATTGTTTGAGGTAAATGGTGGTGTGTTTACGGCTCATAGACCTCACTGTCACCACAACAGCCTCTGAGAACAGCAGGTCTGAGCAGCTGGAGTGGCACCACGTGTGCACGTTTGTCATGGAAACAGGGACTCGGCCGCCAGCCATTCGGCCGGCGGGGGTCGTTTCCCTGCAGGCTGTAACTCACACAGGCGGGTTTGTCTTTGAATTAGTGGCGGAGGTCCAGATCAATCTAAAGAGCACAAATAAAAAACCCTTCCAGAAGAAGTAATGTGAAGCAGACACTGACGTACGAGTCAGGCTGCTGTTTCCACCAGTTCTGCCTCCTGACGTCGGATCCAAGACCTTTCTTTAATTACATCAAACTTTCCGAGCACTCGGCTCAAAGTCTGTGCAACATATTTATTTGTGCAAAGGAGTTTTGTTGAATCGACGTGGTCCAAAAGAACGTCCAGGAAAAAGCAGCCGCTGGACATCGGCCTGCTGGACTGGTCTGTCGGTTTATATCATGCAGGACCACCTGGTTCTGGTCCTCTGAACTAGAACACAGTGGACAGCATTCAATGTTCACAAAGCTACTAAAAGATAAACATGTGGAAAGCTTTTAGGCATTCTAGGATCCAGAACCTTTGATCCAACATTAAGGAACAATGTACATGTGAAGTTTAACTGTAAACAATCTGTGAATAGATCGTAACGTCCCCTAAAAACTGAAACCTCGCTTGACTTTTTACGTTTTTTCTTTGACAGCATCAACATGTGGCGCTATTAGCTGGACCCCTTCACATAGACCATAAATACCCCTTCAGACCCTTAACATAGACCATAAAGACCCCTTCAGACCCTTCACATAGACCACAAAGACCCCTTCAGACCCTTCACATAGACACCTTCACAGACGTCTTCTGGTCTTCAGAGGACATCTTCAGAGGACCACAGAGGACGTGCTCTGGTTGCGGTCTCTGTCTCTAAGTCCCCATGAGGACTGGAGGTCCGGGTGTTTTGGCAGCATCAGACTCCTTTGTTGTCTGCTAACAGTGACCTTTAACAACCTGCTGTTGGTCCAAGGGCGCCGGAGACAAACAGTAGAACCACATCACATAGTGGATCAGCATCTGTTCTTCCTCCTGTTGATTGGAACATGCAGACAAATGGGCCCAAGATGTCCCGTGACGTGGTCTTCAATGTTGAAATGTTTCTCTGATGAACGGACATGATCACAGCTGCTGAACAGAGTTGAAGAGAATCGACCACATCACATAGTGGACTGGATTCTGGTCTACATGCTCCAAATATTACACTATAATTCTGAATATAACAGCATTTAGAATGTGTTTGTCCTCCAGATCCTAGCATATATATATATATATATATATATATATATATATATATATATATATATATATATATATAGGACAAAGGACAGGGTACCCACCACTCCATGCCGCCTCGGTTGATGTCGTCCCACCAGCAGTCGCTGGGCTCTCCCAGGCCCTCCGGCGTTGGCTGGCACTCGAAGGACCACAAGCGGTCCGAGCCGTCCGCCTCGCTGAAGTAGCTCCTGGTGGCCACGAGCAGCTCCCCGTGGGGACACTGGAAGTTGAAGCCCTGGCGGTAGCCGTTGACCCAGGCCATGTCCTGGTGGTCGTGAGACTGAGCCGCCGCCGTGGCGAGCAGAGCGGCCGCCAGCGCCAGCAGAGCAGGATGCATGTTGGTGCTCACTCTGAAGCGCTTCCTTTGACTGTCCAGATGTTTTGTAGACTGATGTGTAATCCGCTGCTCGGGGGACAGACCCTGGACTCTCTAATATTTTAAGGTGGACTTAGAAACGGAGCGTGAACAAAGTCTCTCTACACAGAAAGGGTTCCTTAAAAGACGTCCAAATTGATGTAATTCTCATATTGTCAACACGTGTTAACCATCTGATTGCTGGTGGGAGACTGCTGTGGAACAGCTTCCTTATTTAATGTTTAACAAATGTACTTCCTTATTTAATGTAAAATAAATAATTACTTGTTTTACAAGTAATTAACAAAAGAAACGCTTAAGTTCAGTTTAAAGGTTTGATAAAATTTCACCACACTGACATATTAGTGCTTCATCAACAGTAACTAACGTACATGAACTCTCTGCTCCTCGATTCTTGCCAAACAAACTGGTGTTTAGAGAAATGCTTTGCTGGCTGCGCTCCTGAGAGTCGGATCCCGGGAGAGAAATCACCCTCAAAGCGTTTAAAAATAAATGGCCGCTCATGTTGTGGAGAAATGCAAGAGGAGTTCCACAGAGTCAAAATGGAGCAGAACTGAGAGGTATTTATAGAAACACTTGCCTATTTAAAAGTCTCTATTTAGAGCAATGGTGCTGGAGAATGTGGGCTTCATTCATAAGAGATCTGACTGACATCCAGACTCACATGCGACCTGAACCCACTCTGATAGGCCCTCTGATAGGATCTCTGATAGGCCCTCTCATAGGACTGATCTCTGATAGGCCCTCTGATAGGATCTCTGATAGGACCTTCGATTGACCCTCTGATAGGACCTCTGATAGTCCTCTGATTGGCCCGTTGATAGGACCTCTGATAGTCCTCTGATTGGCCCTTTGATAGGACCTTTGAGAGGACCTCTGATTGGCCCTCTGATTGGCCCTCTCATAGGACCTCTGATACGACCTCTGATAGTGATAGGCCCTGATAGGCCCTGATAGGCCCTGATAGGACCTCTGATAGGCCCTGATAGGCCCTGATAGGCCCTGATAGGACCTCTGATAGGCCCTGATAGGCCCTGATAGGCCCTGATAGGACCTCTGATAGGCCCTGATAGGCCCTGATAGGACCTCTGATAGGCCCTGATAGGCCCTGATAGGACCTCTGATAGGACCTCTGATAGGACCTCTGATAGGCCCTGATAGAACCTGATACAGCAGAATAAGAGATGGGGAACCAGAACATAGGAAGGCCCAGTTTAATTTATTTTAATGTACTCCAGTGATGTGTTTTAAAAATGACCCAAAACAACATCTGTGGGTCACATGTGAACGGCTTCAGTTCACATCTGCTTTTCATTGAATCACTCACAGCACACCAAGATCAGCTGGTCGAGACTCTGCTGGTCTGATCTCATATAAATATCTTTATTACATATGTTTATGTCATTTTACGTAGTGTGAGAAAAACATAACATAAGTAACACAATAACTCAACAACACTAACATAACTTCACAATAACAAACATCATGTATCCACCGTTTGGACCACCAGGTGAAGCCAAGAGGCCGTCGTCTGCTTCACAACCAAGACGTTAACACGCAGAACATCTCCACAGAAACCAGAGCCTGTTGTTTGTCTTCTTGCTGTCGCTGGTTTTTGCTTCACAGCTTAATTTACAACGTGCAGCTCTGAGTACCCGAAACATCAACATAATAACTTCAAACTACGAATGCACTCATTAAACTCATCTCAGGCTCTCATCATGAATGAACAGCCTAAATCTTTACTCCTGAAACACAACTATCTCTGGTATGCAGGGTTACACAACCGCCACTGAGAGCAAGTCAAAAGGTCTCCCAGCATGCAACGTTTTCACATCAGGCCTTTGCTGCTTAATAGTGCTTCACTGATGGCATTAAGGGGCCGGCCCACGGGCCACCAGAGGAAAGTCTCCAAAACAAACGGCTCGTCTTTGAACTGTAACCTCCTCAGAACAACACGCTGTGGCTTCTCCCAGAAAGTGTGAGAGATAAGTCTGCCTGACAGTCGAGATAAAGGGGAACCACCCCACCCAGAGTGTCTCTGGCACATGATACCCCAGGGTCCTTTATTCAGCTGCAGCGATGCCACCACGTACCCTCCAGCTGCAAGGTTATCCTGGAGATGACATGTTGACTCTATATCACATCTTCTTTTAATGAACGGCATTCTGTTACGATGTGGAACCGCACGTATTTCGTATTTCATTTCATTCTTGTTATATTGATACGATTGTATTAGTTCTGCTTGGAGAACCAGAAAACTGCAATAACTCTGTCTCATCCCATCTGACGGATCCCAGAACAATGTCCAATAACTTTAATAACATTAAATAACATTCCCAACAGCGTAATACTCTGCTCAGCTTGACTCAATCTTTTTTTGGTTTTCCATTAGTACAAGTTTTGGATAGTAACTTTTTTCTTGGTACCACGTCAGTCGATACCAGAAGGAGTTAAACTAGACAGATCCCTGATTGGTCAGAAAGAATCGTAACTATACAGGAATTCCTGCTAAAACATTTTAAATCATCGATAGCAAATGGAATTTATTTATTCGCTTCACCAAGACTCTCTCAAGACTCTCTCCTGACTCCTCTGGTTGTATAGAAGTCTATGCTTCATGTGTTAAAGCTGCATTCTCTCTATTGACCACCAGGGGGCGACTCCTCTGGTTGTATAGAAGTCTATGCTTCATGTGTTAAAGCTGCATTCTCTCTCCTGACAACCAGGGGGTGACTCCTCTGGTTGTATAGAAGTCTATGCTTCATGTGTTAAAGCTGCATTCTCTCTCCTGACCACCAGGGGGCGACTCCTCTGGTTGTATAGAAGTCTTTGCTTCATCTGTTAAAGCTGCATTCTCTCTCCTGACCACCAGGGGGCGTCTCCTCTGGTTGTATAGAAGTATATGCTTCATGTGTTAAAGCTGCATTCTCTCTCCTGACCACCAGGGGGTGACTCCTCTGGTTGTATAGAAGTCTTTGCTTCATGTGTTAAAGCTGCATTCTCTCTCCTGACCACCAGGGGGCGACTCCTCTGGTTGTATAGAAGTCTATATAAATGACTCTACTTCTCTCTTGATGTATTCCCTCAGTAAACATTGTAAACATGAGTTTATGTCTCAATCTCTAGTTTCAAGTCTTCTTCAATACAGCATGATGTTCATTTAGTAAATTATGCTCATTTAGAGTCAAACAGACCATAAAGCAGAGGATGCTTTAGGGCGGGGCTACAGGGTGATTGACAGGTGGACACCAGAGACGTATACAGTATATATATAGATATACATAGATACAAATAGTGGTGGGCCGTCAGGATAAACAGAGTCAAAAAGTTATAGTTATTTTATAATTTAATTGTTTTTCACAAATACACTACTATACATATATAGATATATATATAGATATACGTATATATAGACTTGTGTGGAACAAATTAATGTTCATTTCACTGTCAGAGGGCTTGTTGTCTAAAGTAATGGAGGAACACTTTAGTTGAGTGTTCTGTTTCCTGTTTAATACAATTAGCTGCAGTCTCGGTGTAATTTCATGGAATATCGGCACCAACGTGATGGGGAAGTGGTCATAAGTCTCCTGAGAGGAAGACTCTGCAAACGGAAAAATCTCACAAGGCCAAAAAGAAACCAACAACAATAATAATAATAATGGTAAAATAAAAAAAAAACCTTCTTAAGCTGCTGTTGTTGTTCACTTGTTGACTTGACAGCAGTCATCAGCATCCCGTCGAGTCGGGTCGTCGCAGGACTCCGTCGGGTCGTCGAGGACTCCGTCGGGTCGTCGCAGGACTCCGTCGGGTCGTCGCAGGACGGCGTCGGGTCGTCGCAGGACGGCGTCGGGTCGTCGCAGGACTCCGTCGGGTCGTCGCAGGACTCCGTCGGGTCGTCGCAGGACGCCGTCGGGTCGTCGCTGGACGCCGTCGGGTCGTCGCAGGACTCCGTCGGGTCGTCGCTGGACGCCGTCGGGTCGTCGCTGGACGCCGTCGGGTCGTCGCTGGACGCCGTCGGGTCGTCGCAGGACGCCGTCGGGTCGTCGCAGGACGCCGTCGGGTCGTCGCAGGACGCCGTCGGGTCGTCGCAGGACGCCGTCGTCCCCTCGGCCCGCTGCATAGACCCTCTACTGTTGATGAGCTGTAGTCCGGCCCCCTCGTCACATACCAGACTCGTCTTCAGCCTACCTCAGAATGCTGCACCTCCCGGTCGTCTTGGCAAAGCCTCCATCTCCGTCAACAGAGGGCCGCTGTGTTGAACCAATAGTCCTCTCCAGGAGTCTGTTACATTGTTTACTTAAGATGGTGTGAAAACAGAGCAGCACAGAACACAACAGCTGAAAAACTGTTTACTATGCTTTAGAAACATGCCGGTATTTACACGTTACATTTACATGTGGTGATGGTGATCGCGTCACAAACGTAAACGATGGCGTCACTAAACTTCAGGTCAAAGACAGGAAACAGGAAGAGGTCATGGCCTCTGGTCTGGTCACCTGTATCTTACACCTCCTCTCCAGATGACTGTCTGCGGGGCCGAAGGGAAGGCCGCTGGTGAGAAGCATCAGAAGTATGAAGCACTTCTTAGCTGCTCCATGAAATGGATGCACTGGTGTGGACATTCACACACCAGCATCACTTACTCTTTCTTCACAGAGTGGAGAGAAACCCACTCCATGTGTTTGAGTTCCTGACAGGAGACCATCACAGATTATTATTATATTATTAAAATTATTAATATTACTGTTAGGGCAGCAGCACATGTGGTTCTCCCTCGAAGCACAAACACAGCGGCAGGATGAACTGGTTCTGCTCTGTTTGTTTTTAGCTTTTAGTTTGTTTATGATCAGAAGGAAAATAAATATAATGAAGCTCAGTTCGGTTCACTTCTATGAAAAATTAGTATTTCGCATTTCCTCTGTGCAATAATATGAAGCTGGTCTATATTTAGTTTTTCCTCTCTACTTGCTCATCTTGATAGCTGCTGCTGTCTCATTGGTTGCTGCAACACTGTAAAGTTTCCTGTTGTGGGACAAATAAAGGATTTTCTTATCTTATCGTAACTCTATTGACACGAAGCAGCAGAGAAAAGAAACTCTTTTATGTTCTTCCTCCAACTGAAACGTAAACAAGCGTCTGTAACGTGTGAAGCCGCCCAGAGGTTCAGAGTAACGGCTGGTTCAGAGTAACGGCTGGTTCAAAGTAACGGCTGGTTCAGAGTAACGGCTGGTTCAGAGTAACAGCTGGTAACGGCTGGTTCAGGGTAACGGCTGGTTCAGAGTAACGGCTGGTTCAGGGTAACGGCTGGTTCAGGTTCAGGGTAACGGCTGGTTCAAAGTAACGGCTGGTTCAGGGTAACGGCTGGTTCAGGGTAACGGCTGGTTCAAAGTAATGGCTGGTTCAGGGTAACGGCTGGTTCAGGTTCAGAGTAACGGCTGGTTCAAAGTAACGGCTGATTCAGGGCTGGTTCAGGGTAACGGCTGGTTCAGGGTAACGGCTGGTTCAGAGTAACGGCTGGTTCCGGGTAACGGCTGGTTCAGGGTAACGGCTGGTTCAGAGTAACGGCTGGTTCAGGGTAACGGCTGGTTCAGAGTAACGGCTGGTTCAGGGTAACGGCTGGTTCAGGTTCAGAGTAACGGCTGGTTCAAAGTAACGGCTGGTTCAGGGCTGGTTCAGGGTAACGGCTGGTTCAGAGTAATGGCTGGTTCAGGGTAACGGCTGGTTCAGGGTAACGGCTGGTTCAGAGTAACGGCTGGTTCAGGGTAACAGCTGGTTCAGGGTAACGGCTGGTTCAGGGTAACAGCTGGTTCAAAATAACGGCTGGTTCAGGGTAACGGCTGGTTCCGGTCCGGCCGACACGATTTCACTCTAATCCGGTACTTTACAACCGATACTGACCAAAACATGAGAGGAGGAAGAGAGCCAGACTCTTCATCCACACAAGGATTCTGTCTGGATACATGTTAATGAAATGAAATATATGATTAATGCGACCCTTTAAAGCATGCCGTAGGTCACTGAAAGGCACTTCTGATTTAAAGCCATCTGTGCTCACTGATGCTTAAAATTAGATTTCTTCTCTGGTCGAATGAAATGAAAAACATTTAGATATTTATATTATGTGTATATATTCATAACTAACAATGCATGTATCTCAATTCCTGACTTGATGTGGTGTGGTCAATTCCTGAGTTACACCACAGAAGTCTTCACCCAGTGGAGGAAACAACTAAGCTTTTCATGTTAGATTAATTCCTAATATTTTACAGGTTATTAAATAGTTACAATACCGAGGTTCTATCTATCATGGTATGGACACGTAAACAAAATATCATGATGAAACCTTTGAGAAAGAAAGGCTGTTGAGTGGAACCGATGCATTAAAGGTGGCCTCTTATTTCACTGGTATATTATTATTATTATTATTATTATTATACTTTATTCATGTCTTCCCTATAGGTCAAAGGTTAAATTAATGTTTCTCTGGATCAATATGTTGGAATCCCTGTAGCTCATGGGGATTGGGTAGCCGGTTCGATCCCTGGTCGCCTCTCAGCAGCCCACGGCTCATTAAGGATGCATTAGATGCAGAGAAGGGTTAATGAAGGATACTTTCTTCTTCTTCTTCTTCTTCTTCTTCTTCTTCTTCTTCTTCTTCTTACAGCCTGCTGATGCTATACTCCTTAAAACCTACAGCTTCAATTTAAGGGCAAGACATGTACGCATTAACTTTTGCAGATTGCCAGCATCACTCATTAAACTTTAATTTCTTTTCTTTTTCCAGTTATTGAGCTAATTCTCCTGTTCAGCTTCTCCTCCAATGCTCTCCCTTAACTTTATGGTTCACTTAGATTCTGTTTTTTCAGCATTAATTACCTCCTTATCTTCTGCCATCATATTAATAAATGTTCCATTTTCAGAAAGGAAATTATTAATATTCCTGAAATTCCAATTAACCAATAGCCTACACTTGTGGCTCTTACAAGTTAATTACCGAATAGTTAAGTTAGTTAGTTAAAAGTCATGAATAACTGGCTGTAATAGTTAGTTAGTTAAAAGTAGTGGATAACCAGCTGTAAAAGTTAGTTAGTTAAAAGTAGTGGATAACCAGCTGTAATAGTTAGTTAGTTAGTTAGTTAGTTAAAAGCAGTGGATAACCAGCTGTAATAGTTAGTTAAAAGCAGTGGATAACCGGCTGTAATAGTTAGTTAACTAGTAGTTGTGCTGCTGTAAAGGTACATAGTATGTCAGAGACCCACATGGTGGTTGTTGTACATATATAACAGTCCACCATTGGGAGCCTGAGGGGCCGCAGCGGGTGCAATGGCACCGGCAGCGTTTAAAAACCTTCGTTGGTAACTGTTGGCCATTTTGTGCCCCTCCCCCTTCACCCCCCCTCGTTTTCCCGCTTACGCAGAACGCAGAGGCGGGTCGTGATTTGCTGCCCCCCCCCCCCCCCCTCCCCCCCTCCCTCCTCGGAGGGGGTAACTTATTACAGGAGCGCGCGGGCGGAGTCCCCGACACATAACAGCCGTGTGTTCTACCGGAGCGACGCAGGAGTACCGGAACCGTTAAATCAGGATATACACACACACACATATATATATTAATATATATAAACTACGGACATGTCGGGGAGCAAGGACAGCGACGGCGGCTGGAGGGCGTTCGTGTGGAACTCGGAGAAGAAGGAGTTTCTGGGACGAACGGGCAGCAGTTGGTGTAAGTGAAGTCCTTGTTCCTCTCATGGCGGTTTGAAAGTGGAGGAAAGAAGATGGAGGAGAGCCGCGGACACCTGTTAGACGTCGTGACTCCGCTGTTCAGAGGAGGCTAAACCCGCTGAAACAGTTAAACCACGTGGCCTTCCGCAGGCACGATGCTCTTTCTGTCCTTTATTACTCCTTTAGTCACGTGTCTGCTCGTGTTTAACGCACTTTGAGTGTTTTTAGCTGGAGTCAAACTGGGTTTAATGGGTTTACTGGTTCGCGCCCTGTTAGAGGAAGTGGTTCCCGAAGGCGTCGCCCGGCTCGGGGCTTCAATACACGTCCTTTGATCAAAAGGTCACGCTGAAGGACGGACCTGGCAGGGCCGGGCCGGGGCTGTCTCACCGGGCCACACCGGGGAAAGTTGTGCCTCTCCCGGGTCCGTGTCTCTGTCTGCAGCCTCCCCGGGGGGACAGCCGGAGGGACAGCCGGGGGACATGTCCCCCCCTAACGAGCCCCTTTGGGGTTCATGCTGAAAGCCCGGATTACCGGACCCGGATCCTAAGACCCGGGTCCGGTACTTAAATGTTTTTTTAAAGGGATCACGCGCTCAGCCTGTTATACAGCACCATTGTAAGCTCCCTAACCCGTTTATCGGATTAGGACACGGCCCGGTTACCGGGCCCGGTAACACGGTGCCGAGCTGATCACGACTCCCGTGTCTCCAGAGCCCCCCTCCCCTCCCCCTCTCTCTCCGAAAGAATCGGCACGATGTCCGGCTGCTGTTGGTTTCCACGCTCTGATTCCTCCGGGGCAGAGACATCCATGAATGTATTACTGTTATTACTAATCAATATGTTAACAAATACACGGTTCTGTTGGCTCACCGACACAAATCTCGGTGGCTCACGTGTCTCCATGGCAACACGGTTTACGGTTCGTGGCGAACTTACAGGAGCTGAAAAAAACATGTGATTAGTGTAGTAATACTTCCCCTCGTGTACTTGTACTGCACCTACTACTGCGTGTGGGGGGGGGGATGTGTCGCACCAACTAAAAAGAGAGCGACGATGTTGCTCTGAAAAAGCAACAGGTTGCTGTCCTTGAGTTGCTGAAACAAGAAGTGAAGGTGCTTCTGGCAATAAATGGAGGAGTCAAGGAGCTCCAGTGTGAGACAGGCAGACAGGAAGGCAGACAGGAAGGCAGGTGTCTGTCCTCCACCACTTCATGAATGTGCCGCGGAGCCGCTTCAGGGCTCTGCAGCAGTCTGGTGGGGGGGTGGGGGATCCTGGTTCACCTGCACCTGGAGACAAAACGGGGTTTCCTGAGCAAATACGTCCTCATGGTTTTTATAAACCGCTGCACGTGATGCATTCACGGGGTAGAGACGGAGAGAGAATCTATCATCATGGAATCATGGAGTAAAACCGGTTCTGGACTCACCAAACTTGTTTCACACTTGTAGACGTTTTTGGGAAGGAGCCACAACAACAGCAGCTAACGCACAAGGAAATAAGAAGGGGTCTCCCCCCCCCCAGGAAATAAACTTCCTGTTCGCCTGGCGTCTATCAGAACCAAAGGTTTGGTTCTAGTGCAGTACTGAACATAGACCAGCAAGAGACGAGGACGCGGTTCATGTCCAACCTGTTGTTGGGGGGGGGATTTAAAATGAAGTCTAAACCACCATGTTGTTGTAAAATGGCTCCTGCAGGTTCTTGTATTTAACCCTTTAATGCACCTTCATTCATGAAACTCCTGTGAAGTGTTAAGAATAGGAACGGCCGTCGTGATTTCCCAGAGTGCAGTTCACCGTGACGTTAACCCCCCCGACCCCCGTGTCTCCGCAGTGAAGATCTTCCTGTTCTACGTGATCTTCTACGGGTGCCTGGCGGGGATCTTCATTGGGACCATCCAGGCCCTGCTGCTCACGCTCAGCAACTACAAGCCCACCTACCAGGACCGGGTGGCCCCCCCAGGTAAGACCCCCGTCTGCCTCTCTGATGCCCTCCTTCTGACCTCAGGTCAGCTTTGGCCATTTTGTCTCGGCCGGTCAATGCCCCCCTCGGGTCCAACCCCTCCTCCCCCTTGTGATGTGGATTCTCTCGTGTGCTGGTCTGTAGAAGGACCTGGTCTCAGCTCAGACCTCTAAGCTGTTTTTTTTCTGCCGGACAATCCTAATCTGTAAATAACATCTCGCTAGGAAGGAGCTTTCACAGCACATGTTGAATATTGAGTCTGTCTTCTAAGGTTGGCTTGTCTCAGACATGAGAGGACAGTAGATGAGAGGAGAGGAGTAGAGTAGAAGACAGTAGAAACTAGAATAGAGACTAGGTAGAGTAGAGGACAGTAGAGTAGGACTAGAAGACAGTAGAAACTAGAGAAGAGGACTAGAGTAGAGGACAGTAGAAACTAGAGTAGAGACTAGAGTAGAGTAGAGGACAGTAGAAAGTAGAGTAGAGGACTAGAAGACAGTAGAAACTAGGGTTGAGAGTAGAGTAGAAGACAGTAGAGGACTAGAAGACAGTAGAGGAGTAGAGGAGAGGACAGTAGAAACTAGAGTAGAGGACAGTAGAAACTAGAGTAGAGGACAGTAGAAACTAGAGTAGAAGACAGTAGAGGACTAGAAGACAGTAGAAACTAGAGTTGAGAGTAGAGTAGAAGACAGTAAAGTAGAGGACAGTAGAAACTAGAGTAGAGGACAGTAGAAACTAGAGTAGAGTAGAAGACAGTAGAGTAGAGGACTAGAAGACAGTAGATGAGTAGAGTAGAGAACAGTAGAGCAGAAGACAGTAGAGTAGAGGACAGTAGAGCAGAAGACAGTAGAGTAGAGGACAGTAGAAACTAGAGTAGAGGACTAGAAGACAGTAGAGTAGAAGACAGTAGAGGACAGTATAAACTAGAGTAGAGGACTAGAAGACAGTAGAGGACTAGAGTAGAAGACAGTCGAAACTAGAGTAGAGGAGTAGAGGACAGTAGAGTAGAGGACTAGAAGACAGTAGAGGAGTAGAGGACAGTAGAAACTAGAGTAGACTAGAAGACAGTAGAGTAGAGGACAGTAGAAACTAGAGTAGACTAGAAGACAGTAGAGGAGTAGAGTAGAGGACAGTAGAAACTAGAGTAGAGTAGAGGACTAGAAGACAGTAGAGGACTAGAGGACAGTAGAGAGTAGAGGACTAGAAGACAGTAGAGGACTAGAGGACAGTAGAAACTAGAGTACACTAGAAGACAGTAGAGGAGTAGAGTAGAGGACAGTAGAAACTAGAGTAGAGTAGAGGACTAGAAGACAGTAGAGGACTAGAGGACAGTAGAGAGTAGAGGACTAGAAGACAGTAGAGGACTAGAGGACAGTAGAAACTAGAGTACACTAGAAAACAGTAGAGGAGTAGAGTAGAGGACAGTAGAAACTAGAGTAGAGTAGAGGACTAGAAGACAGTAGAGGACTAGAGGACAGTAGAGAGTAGAGGACTAGAAGACAGTAGAGGACTAGAGGACAGTAGAAACTAGAGTACACTAGAAGACAGTAGAGGAGTAGAGTAGAGGACAGTAGAAACTAGAGTAGAGTAGAGGACTAGAAGACAGTAGAGGACTAGAGGACAGTAGAGAGTAGAGGACTAGAAGACAGTAGAGGAATAGAGGACAGTAGAAACTAGAGTAGACTAGAGTCTGCAGCAGCCTGGTAAAGGAAGCAGGGAGTAGCTGCTGCTCAGCCGCTCTCACTCAGAGGCTAAAAGTTTCCATTGTGGGGGAGGAGGGAGAGGGGGGGGGGGGCTCACAGGCCTCGCTGTCTGCTGCTCACACAACACGCTCACAACTACAGCAACAAACAGAGAGGCTGCTGGGAAAAAAGGGTTTGCTCTCACCAGTTCGCTGTCTTCAGACCGAGCCTCGCAGAGGCCTCGAGCCCCACGCCTGTGGAAAAGTACAGAGGGCACTGTGTGTGTGTGTGTGTGTGTGTGTGTGTGTGTGTGTGTGTGTGTGTGTGTGTGTGTGTGTGTGTGTGTGTGTCACATCCTCAGTTTACTTTATATTTAGTTTATTATACAAAACACAGTGAACTCTATGAGAATCAATAGTTTACTTTATTTGTATTATTATAAACACTTTGAACTCTTTAAAAATACTTTATTATTGAAATCTATAATAATCAATACTTTACTATTAAACACTTTCTATATATATATGTGTGTATATGTATATATATATATATATAAACACATTATATGTATATATATATATATATATATATATATAAACACATTATATATATATATTGTCCCTGTTCTTTATGCTTATTAAAACACATTATATATATATATATTGTCCCTGTTCTTTATGCTTATTAAAACATGTTATATATATATATATTGTCCCTGTTCTTTATGCTTATTAAAACACGTTATATATATATATACACACATATTGTCCCTGTTCTTTATGCTTATTAAAACATGTTATATATATATATTGTCCCTGTTCTTTATGCTTATTAAAACACGTTATATATATATATACACACATATTGTCCCTGTTCTTTATGCTTATTAAAACATGTTATATATATATATTGTCCCTGTTCTTTATGCTTATTAAAACACGTTATATATATATATACACACATATTGTCCCTGTTCTTTATGCTTATTAAAACACATTATATATATACATATTGTCCGTTCTTTATGCTCATTAAAACACGTTATATATATATATATATACACACATATTGTTCCTGTTCTTTATGCTTATTAAAACACATTTTATATATATATATATACACACATATTGTCCCTGTTCTTTATGCTTATTAAAACACATTTTATATATATATATATACACACATATTGTCCCTGTTCTTTATGCTTATTAAAACACATTATATATATACATATTGTCCGTTCTTTATGCTCATTAAAACACGTTATATATATATATATATATACACACATATTGTCCCTGTTCTTTATGCTTATTAAAACATGTTATATATATATATTGTCCCTGTTCTTTATGCTTATTAAAACACGTTATATATATATATACACACATATTGTCCCTGTTCTTTATGCTTATTAAAACATGTTATATATATATATATTGTCCCTGTTCTTTATGCTTATTAAAACATGTTATATATATATATTGTCCCTGTTCTTTATGCTTATTAAAACACGTTATATATATATATACACACATATTGTCCCTGTTCTTTATGCTTATTAAAACACGCTATATACATATTGTCCGTTCTTTATGCTCATTAAAACACGTTATATATATATACATTGTCCCTGTTCTTTATGCTTATTAAAACACGTTATATATATATATATATACACATATTGTCCCTGTTGTTATGCTCATTAAAACACATTATTTCTATACCTTGTGTTCCCAGGTCTCTCTCACACGCCTCGCTCTCTGAAATCAGAAATCGCGTTCAGCCTCTCTGACGCAGCTTCTTACAAGAAGTACACGGACGCCGTGAGCAGCTTCCTGATGCAGTACGACGACGACCGCCAGGGGGACCAGATGAAGTTTGAAAACTGTGGAGGCGAGTATGAGCCGGGGCATCGATCCCAGACGGCCACCGAGCCGCGTGCCCTCTGACGGCCCCCTGACGGCCTCTCTCTCTTGCAGACTCCCCGTTGTCCTACACGGACCGCGGCAGCCTGGACAGCGACGAGGGCCAGAGGAAGGCCTGCCGCTTCAGCCGGTCGCTGCTGGACGTCTGCTCCGGAGCGAACGACCCCCACTACGGCTTCAACGTGGGGAAGCCGTGCATCATCGTCAAGCTCAACCGCATCGTCAACTTCAGGCCCAAGGTGGGTCCTGCCCCGCCTCACGGGTTGGGGGGTTCAGGTCTTTAGTCTCTTTAAAGACGTACCATGTGATGTTACTCTTCATCGTCTGATGAAGAGTCTTCTTCCTTCCTTTATGAACCGTTTGAGACTCATTTACATGCGTTCAGTCCTTCGTGGTCTTCATCACTGAAACCAGCTGCCGGCTACCTTAGCTACTGCTAGCATGACACTGGTGGCCGTTTGAGCTGCATTGTGGGTAACGTAGGCAACAGATATCATAATAAAAAGCATGGATTCAGATGGGTTTAGTTTTGAGTTGAACGTTAACTCCTCCCCTCCAGTTATTAATATCACACATTGTTCTGCTGCGTCTCGTGCTCAGGATGTTGTCTCTGGTTTCAGGCTCCGTCCAACAACCAGACTCTCCCTGAACCTCTGCAGTCCAAATCCCAGCCCAACCTGATCCCCATCTTCTGCAAGAACAAGGTAGGTCCGCTCCGGTCTCACGTTCTGTCGGTTCTTAAAGGTGAGGCGGTGTGACTCTAACCCCCCTCCCCCCCGTGGTGTTCCAGAGAGAGGAGGACGTGGACAAGATCGGAGAGATCAAGTACTACGGCTTGGGCGCGGGCTTCCCCCTGCAGTACTACCCGTACTACGGCAAGCTGCTGCACCCCCAGTACCTGCAGCCGCTGGTGGCCATCCAGTTCACCAACCTGACCCTGGACCAGGAGCTCCGCATCGAGTGCAAGGTGTACGGCGCCAACATCGGCTACAGCGAGAAGGACCGCTACCAGGGACGGTTCGACGTGAAGTTCACCATCACCTCGTGACCTCAGCCGCGGCAAGCGCCTCTCACTTTGACACCGACACAATGTAGAGAGAATAAAAGAGTTGAGATAAACACCACTAGTCTTTGAACATTCATGATATACAGGACCGACACTTAATCTGTGTGCTTTACACTAGCTTCTCCGTGTGTGTGTGCGTGTGTGTGTGCGTCTCCAGGGTTAGGATGTAAAACAAGAGTAGCAATAGCAAATATTTATTCTACTGTACATGAGAATATTCCTCGAGCCGCGTGCTCACCATCTATTACTGTAACTCCACTACTGACCTGTAGCTCCTCCTGTCCTCGCGGCCTCATGCTAAGTGTCCTGCTGTGGTCTGTCTCCTGTCTGCTTCAGTGGTCCAAGGTGTGTGTGTGTGTGTGTGTGTGTGTGTTGATGTGCTAACTGAATACTAGCATGGTACTCTGACCTCTGAGGAGTACGTGACCGGCTCCGTGTGCCGTGTCTGTTGGAGCCTTCCTGTGTTTCTTCCTGGTAGCGTAGCGCTTCGTGCTCATCTCCATGAATTTTGCTGGAGGCATCACGTGATGTGATGAAACTTACTATTGAATGTTTTAACCATTTTCATGGTGGAAGAATTTTATATTTATGCAGTTGTACATTTTTTTCAAAGTGTAATGTATGAATCAAAAACCAAAGTCGCTGGTCTAAAAAAAAACAAGTGAGAGCATCAGAGGCCGTTTCCCGTGTAATGACATGTAGTCGGTGTGTTCAATGTTGAAGATCAAACACTTTATTTAATCTGCATAAGGCTGAAACAATAAACAGAAACATGAGTCAACTGTCACGTCTCTCACTGCGCCGCTTCGTGTCTTGTCATCCATCCAGAATCTTGAAGAAGTACTGAACCTGTGAGACAAACGACCTTGTTAGTTGACCTTGTTAACGCGACCCCCCCCCCCTTCGTGGTTAACAAGGAGCCGTTTGTTCGCGGCCCACTTCCTGCAGAACAAAGCTTTTGCTTCTAATTCCTCAGAACCAGTGTGATCCTCGGCCCACAGCCGAGTCATGAGACCCGTCACCGGTCGTGTTCTCCGAGTGGGCGGGGTCAGCGGTGTGGGCGTGGCCTGCGTGTCCACTCACCTCCAGCAGGCCGTCCTCGGGCAGGTCCGTGCAGTGGACGCCGTTCTTCACCTTGTCTTTGCCGTAGAGCGCTCGCAGCGAGGTCGGCCGGAGGTGTCGGGAGATTTCCTGTTGAAGGAAGTAACCAAGTACATTTACTCAAGTACTTCTACTTAAATTCAAAGAATTATACACACCAAACACATAAAGAGTCATAAAATCAGCCCAACTGAAACTATAATCGATTAGTCATCAACTAGTCAGTTCTGAGTACTTCCTCCTGCTCAGCTCCATAAACATGGAAGTGAACCTGATGAAATGTTCAGAGTGGACGTGATGACTCAGCAGCTGGTCATGTGACCCGCAGACAGGAAGTGACAAGGTTTTCACACGAACCGTGAGCCGCTTCCTGTAAATACTCGTGGCTCATGAATACCACTCCGTAGTTTTATTTGAAGTATCTGACCCTCTCAAGGTCAAACCGGGTACTCCTGCTCTCTGATCCTCAGGGACCCCGCCACACACACACACGCACACACACACACAGTCAGAGAGACCACATGTGAATAATTCATTCTCTGAGGGAACCAAATACAGAACCTGTAGTGCTAATGCACTAAAGATAGTCGTGTGATCTTTACTTTAAACTGATCAGAACCTGGAGCTCATTGATCCTTCTCTCTCTCCGTTACTGATACTAAATACTAATACATTTAGACTAAACATGAATAATAATGTTGTGCTCTGACATCACGAGTGGGCGGGGCCTCGACGGGTCCACGATGCTTTCAGCTGCCACATTCCATTCTGAGCTGAGTTTTCATTGGCTGAACTGTTTTTATTTGTTTAACTGTCGCCTTCAGTCAGAGGGAAGGTCAGGACTACAAACATGGCCGCTCGGTTGTCTGCGTGTCGACAAACGTTAGACAGCAGCGTGTGGTTCGTGAGTCACGTGACACAGAGCCAATGAGGTTTACTTAGTGATCAAAGAAGTCATGCGTCAGCGACCTTCATGGGACCTTCACGTGATTGTAATGACACTGATGTCCACTAATGACAGTGAGCTGCTGGTCCCATCGATAGTTGATGAAGAGGAGATGAGAAGAGAAGTCAGTGTGTTTAAAGGTAAACAGGAATACAGTTTATACAAGCACAATACTACTACTACTTCTGAATACTAATACCAAATAATAATACTCACACTAAATACTACTACTGAATACTAATACCAAATACTACTACTCATACTGAATACTACTACTGAATACTGATACCAAATATGATTACTCCCACTACTCATACTAAATACTACTACTAGTTGTCCTCTTGGTTTGGGAGGACGAGCTGAAAACCACCCGGATGTAAAGAAGACAGAGGACAGCTGTGTCTGTCCACCCTGCTGTGAGGACACATCACATGACTGAGTCCAGGCAGCTGATTGTTGACGTAGCCGACGTTGGTAGAACGTAGCCATAGTTAGCAGAACGTAGCCATAGTTAGCAGAACTTAGCCATATTTAGCAGAACGTAGCCATATCTAGCCATATTTAGCAGAACGTAGCCATAGTTAGCAGAACGTAGCCAATGTTGGTAGAACGTAGCCATATTTAGCAGAACGTAGCCAATGTTGGTAGAACGTAGCCAATGTTGGTAGAACGTAGCCATAGTTAGCAGAACGTAGCCAATGTTGGTAGAACGTAGCCATAGTTAGCAGAACGTAGCCAATGTTGGTAGAACGTAGCCATAGTTAGCAGAGCGTAGCGAATGTTGGTAGAACGTAGCCATAGTTAGCAGAACGTAGCCAATGTTGGTAGAACGTAGCCATAGTTAGCAGAACATAGCCATAGTTAGCAGAACGTAGCCATAGTTAGCAGAACGTAGCCAATATTGGTAGAACGTAGCCAATATTGGTAGAACGTAGCCATAGTTAGCAGAACGTAGCCATGGTTAGCAGAACGTAGCCATAGTTAGCAGCAGAACGTAACCATAGTTAGCAGAACGTAGCCATAGTTAGCAGAATGTAGCCAACGTTGGTAGAACATAGCCATAGCTAGCTTAACGTAGCCAACATTGGTAGAACATAGCCAATTACATTACATTACATTTCCAATGTAGAACGTAGCCATTGTTAGCAGAACGTAGCCAATATTGGTAGAACGTAGCCAATATTGGTAGAACGTAGCCATAGTTAGCAGAACGTAGCCATGGTTAGCAGAACGTAGCCATAGTTAGCAGCAGAACGTAACCATAGTTAGCAGAACGTAGCCATAGTTAGCAGAATGTAGCCAACGTTGGTAGAACATAGCCAATTACATTACATTACATTTCCAATGTAGAACGTAGCCATAGTTAGCAGAATGAGCTAACTTAGGCCGCGGTGGGCTCATGTCTCCATTCTGGGAGAACGCTACCGCTTCTGACCACAGGGGGCGCCGACATCAACACAACCTGGAAGCTGCTACAGAAACAAAGGAGGCTGCAGACGCTTCAATGAGCTGTATGTCATGTGACCTGGAAATAATTAGCCAATTACTCATTTCCTGCTCTGTGGATGGATGTCTGTGACTTCAGGACTGAAGGACAGACATAAATAAATATATATAGTAAATATACATATATATATATATAATAAATAAATAAAAGGAGAAACTGATCATTAACAGTCATGAGCCACTGATGAACTTTAGAGGGACCTGAAGGTCTGAGTCTCATTAGAGTTCACATCACGCACCAGCACAGTCCTGCAGAACTGGTTCACACACACACACACACACACACACACACTTACACAGACACACACACACACACAGGTTTATCTTTCATCAACTTTGAACCAATCAGAGCGTTTGAGGCTTCATGAAGAATCTCGTGGTGAAAACAGAGATAGAAGAATGAATAACAGGAACCGTGAGATCTCTGAACCAGAATCACGTTGAAGTAGAACGTAGAACGTAAATGTAGGTCGAAGTCATCAGACTGAACAAACTGTTGTGTTAACCTTTGACCTCTGACGCCTTTAACAAATATAAACCGAACACAGAAAATAATGGAGCCGCTGCTGTAATTTTAATATTATTACTATTATTAGTAGTAATGATAATAATCAGAGGGCTTTATTTTTTATTGTATTTTATAAAAGGTGCTAACAAATAAATAAAATGTATTATATTTATAAAACAAGACAGAAGATGAATAACTGAACATATTGACTCACTGGGTCGGCGGGTCCACAGAACCCCCTGAAGGACTGAGCGGCGTCGGTTCCGTGGATCTCCAGGACCATGCAGGGTCCCGAGCTCAGCTCCGTCACCATGGTCTGTAGGGAGGGGAACCCAATAACATAAACATCTGGATTTGTATGTATCCACCACATTGCACTGCTCTTTTACTGCTTCTCTTTGTACTATAATGACAATAAGGTTGAATCTGAATCATCTTCTTGGACGGAGAACCGGAGGAACAACGGAACCGGCCATACTCACGGGGTACTCTGGGACGACGCCTTTGTACACCTCGTAGAACTCCTCTGCGTTGGCCCGGTCCACGTTGAACTGGGAGGGGAGATATGAGATGAGATGAGATATCAGATATAAGACGAGATATGATATCAGATGGAATATCAGATGAGATATCAGATATGAGATATCAGATATGAGATAGAAGATGAGATGATCGCCTAAAGAAGATGTTTCTGTACTTTAAAGTGACAACGAAGTGTTTGTGAAGAATATCTTTGTTGTGTGTTGTTTATGCTTATGTTTCGTCATATTTACAGTGTGTGTCACATGAACGGCAGCTTTTTTTGTGTATGCTGAAATGTATTTGAACAGTTTGAGGATCGATAAATAAATCTGTCAGGAGCAGAAGAACAGAAAAGAAACCATCATCTTCTAAAACACTTTGTTTCACTTTAAAGAACGGAGACATCTTCTTTAGGAGATTGTCACGACTGAATGTTCCCATGATGCACCACACCCACACATGGATCACTGATTGATTGGTTTGTGCCCCGCGGCCCACAGTGAGAGAGGCCGAGGTCAGTGTAGCGGCTCAGCTATCAGCCGGTCAATACTGGGGACATACTGGGAACACTGGGGACATACTGGGGACATACTGGGGACACACTGGGCACACACTGGGGACACACTGGGGACACACTGGGGACATACTGGGGACACACTGGGGACACACTGGGGACATACTGGGGACATACTGGGGACACACTGGGGACATACTGGGGACATACTGGGGACACACTGGGGACACACTGGGGACATACTGGGGACATACTGGGGACACACTGGGGACACACTGGGGACACACTGGGGACATACTGGGGACACACTGGGGACACACTGGGGACATACTGGGGACATACTGGGGACACACTGGGGACATACTGGGGACATACTGGGGACACACTGGGGACACACTGGGGACATACTGGGGACATACTGGGGACACACTGGGGACACACTGGGGACATACTGGGGACACACTGGGGACACACTGGGGACATACTGGGGACATACTGGGGACACACTGGGGACATACTGGGGACATACTGGGGACACACTGGGCACACACTGGGGACATACTGGGGACACACTGGGGACACACTGGGGACACACTGGGCACACACTGGGCACACACTGGGCACACACTGGGCACACACTGGGCACACACTGGGCACACACTGGGCACACACTGGGCACACACTGGGCACATGAGGCCTACAGGTTTACCATCTGGAGCGCTGAGATCTGGAATCCGGCCGCTGAGATGGAGTTCAGGATCTTCCCGGTCAGACCTGTGAAACACAAAGAATAAACTCTTCTTCATTTGTTCTCATCTGTACGTCATCATCGTCATAATCATCATCATGATCCTCATCATCATCATCATCATCATCATCATGATGATCATCATCATCCGGGGGAGGGATCCTCCATGTTGCTCTCCTGAAGGTTGTTCCTGATCCGATGTGAGGTCCTGGGACAGGAATGTCTGTCCAGAGTGTGAAGCCCTCTGAGGGCGTTTGTGATTTGTGATTCTGGGCTCTACAAAATAAACTGTATTGAACCTGAATCTTCATCATCTTCATCATCTTCATCATACTGCTGCTGCAACATAACGACCTCTGGACGACGGATCGTCTTTCAGGCGTCCCGTCGTCTCTTCAGAGAGCGAGACGCCGAGGCGGAGCGTTACTGTGGAGACGTTGAGGACGACCTGTGAAGGTCACACGGCTGCAGACAGGATGAAGAGGAGGAAGAGGAGGAGGAGGGGGAGGAGCTCAGCTTGTTATTCTCATCAGCTGCTCTGCTCAATTTCTCTTATTGTAGGACCGTTTGGTCACAGCCCACCAGAGTGTGTGTGTGTGTGTGTGTGTGTGTGTGTGCGCGTGTGTGTGTGTGTGTGTGTGTGTGTGTGTGTGTGTGTGTGTGTGTGTGTGTGTGTGTGTGTGTGTGTGTGTGTGTGTGTGTGTGTGTGTGTGTGTGTGTGTGTGTGTGTGTGTGTGTGTGTGTGTGTTCCCAAAAGCAGTTGGTGCTGTTGCTAGGCGACCCTGTTCCGGGTGCCTGGCAACAGAAGCTCCTCTGTTCCAGACGTGTTATCAGACACGACTCATCATCAGCGCTGTGATTGGCTGCTGAACACACACACACACACACACACACACACACACACACACACACACACACACACACACACACACACACACACACACACACACACACACACACACACACACACACACACACACACACACGTGAATGAGGACTATAAAGCGTGAAGAGCTCCTCCTCGGCTTCTGGTGACCTCATCCTTCTTTTAGCTCCGCCTCCGTTATGACATCACTCCACTCCCCAGGTAAACACTGTGATGCTTTTCACAGCCGTTCATCATCAACTCATCTCTCATATTCATAAACTACTTTATTACCTTTAAACAAACCCTGTAGAGAAACAAGTCAAGAATTAAATGTGTGATAAAGAAATAAAGGCTGAATATAAAATATTTGATTTGGCTGATAAATATGTACTCACATGGAGATGTTTAACACTTCCTGTTTGTAAAGCATTTAAAAACCAACTGGTTTTCTTGTTAAATCCTCAGACCTTTTTTATAAGTTAACTATTTGCCAAGTTACTGAAAGTCTACACGCAGCGGGCGGTTCACGTTTGATGCCGTGATGATGTCATTTCCTGGCTTCACTACAGTGAATATAAACTAAGCTTTAGCACCGTTAGCACCGTTAGCACCGTTAGCTGTGACCCGCCGGCTCACAGGCTGCCATGTTGAGAGCCATTGAGAAGCAATCGCCGCTCTCAGGAAGGCGTCAAAACCACCAGTCTGAACCCACGTCAGCGTTAATAATCAGTGCTTATTAAAAACATAAACACGTCCTGATGTTTGGGAGTTACCCATGGAGCCCTGCAGCCAAGAAGCTTTCAACCTTCTCACGGCAGAGACTGAAACTTGTCGGAGCAGGAACAGCAGCAACATGGACGGTGGCTCGGTTCCATGCAGGTGCGGCAAGGTGTCGGATCCCGCCACACCTGCAACGTCGAGCTGCAGAGAACTCCGATACCTCGAGGAAAGAAAGCTGGTCCAGATGAGATAGCGGACTTGGCCTCGTACCTTCTGACACGGCGTGAGGCTTGATGATGCAGCACGTGCAGTCGGCGTACACGGCCGTGTTGGACGGGCCGTGGCCGACGGTGGACGGGAAGAAGAACTCCAGCTCCTGAGGGAACAAACAGAACCAGAGCGGTTTCAGTCCTCAGAGTCCTTGTGAACCCGAACTGGAAGAGCGAGGACTCGTTCTTACTCTGGCGGCCGCGGCGAGCGAGTCGGAGCCGTGGGCAACGTTCTTGACGCCGTCAGTTCCGAACTGGGCGCGGACGCTCTGCGGCGCCTCCTTCCTCGCCGTGGAGGAGTCTGCTGGCCCCAGGAGCCTCCTCCAGGTGGACACGGCCTCGTCCCCCATCAGCTCCAGGGCCACCACGGGGCCCGAGGACGCAAACTGCACCAGGTTACTGCACAGCAGAGAACAGCTGATGTTAGTGGGAACAGCTGATGATAGTGGGAACAGCTGATGTTAGAGAGAACAGCTGATGTTAGAGGGAACAGCTGATGTTAGCGGGAACAGCTGATGATAGTGGGAACAGCTGATGTTAGAGAGAACAGCTGATGTTAGAGGGAACAGCTGATGTTAGCGGGAACAGCTGATGATAGTGGGAACAGCTGATGTTAGAGAGAACAGCTGATGTTAGAGAACAGCTGATGTTAGAGGGAACAGCTGATGTTGGAGAGAACAGCTGATGTTAGAGAACAGCTGATGTTAGAGAGAACAGCTGATGTTAGAGAGAACAGCTGATGTTAGAAGGAACAGCTGACGTTAGAGAGAACAGCTGATGTTAGAGGGAACAGCTGATGTTAGAGAACAGCTGATGATAGAGGGAACAGCTGATGATAGAGGGAACAGCTGATGTTAGAGGGAACAGCTGATGTTAGAGAGAACAGCTGATGTTAGAGAACAGCTGATGTTAGAGGGAACAGCTGATCTTAGAGAACAGCTGATGTTAGAGAGAACAGCTGATGTTAGAGAACAGCTGATGTTAGAGAGAACAGCTGATGTTAGAGGGAACAGCTGATGTTAGAGAGAACAGCTGATGTTAGAGAACATCCGATGATAGAGAGAACAGCTGATGTTAGAGAGAACAGCTGATCTTAGAGAACAGCTGATGTTAGAGAGAACAGCTGATGTTAGAGAACAGCTGATATTAGAGAGAACAGCTGATGTTAGAAGGAACAGCTGATGTTAGAGAGAACAGCTGACGTTAGAGAGAACAGCTGATGTTAGAGAACAGCTGATGTTAGAGGGAACAGCTGATGTTAGAGAGAACAGCTGATTTTAGTAAGAACAGCTGATGAGACGTTATGAACATCACAGCACATTCAATGCATATAGAAAAATGGGACAAACAAGTTCTTTATACAGATTATTATGTTGGACAAGGGACGAGTGTGTTGTTCACTCTTCACACATGACTTCTATCACTCTTCTGTCCTCCTCCTCCTCCTCTCCTCCTCCTCCTCCTCCTCCTCCTCCCACTCACATTAAGTGGAACAGACTGAATGGAGCTCCTGTTAATGATCTTGTGAATGTGTCCTCCAGGTGAATCATTGACGCTCACCTGAAGAAAGGCTTTGCCTGATGCTCCACGTAGAAGTCTGCCGCCTGCCTCCTGCCGGGAGGAAGCAGAGCGTTAATGAGTCACTGAGCGGCCATGTTGCCTCACAGGCCTTCATCACATTCCACAGGGTCAAAGGTCAGGTTATGTATGGGTTATGTACTAATACACAGGGTTATGTACTACTACACAGGGTTATGTACTACTACACAGGGTTATGTACTACTACACAGGGTTATGTACTAATATACAGGGTTATGTACTAATACACAGGGTTATGTACTACTACACAGGGTTATGTACTAATACTAATGGGACGACTGTGGCTCAGTGGTTAGCAAGTCAGTCTTTCAATCAGAGGGTCGGTGGTTCAAACCCCGGCTCAGCCAGTCCATGTCGTTGTGTCCTTGAGCAAGACACTTAACCCTAATTGCTCACTGTTGCTGTGTCTACGGTCTACTGTATATCATGTAAGTCGCTTTGGATAAAAGCGTCAGCTAAATGAAATGTAATGTAATGTAATACACAGGGTTATGTACTACTACACGGGGTTATGTACTACTACACGGGGTTATGTACTACTACACGGGGTTATGTACTAATACACGGGGTTATGTACTAATACACAGGGTTATGTACTACTACACGGGGTTATGTACTACTACACGGGGTTATGTACTACTACACGGGGGTTTATGTTACGTGACGATGGGAACAACCTTTAAGAGGCGTGACCTTTAAGAGGCGTGACCTTTAAGAGGCGTGACCTTTAAGAGGGGTGACCTTTAAGAGGCGTGACCTTTAAGAGGCGCGACCTTGAAGAGGCGTGACCTTGAAGAGGCGTGACCTTGAAGAGACGCGACCTTGAAGGAGGCGGGACCTTTAAGAGGCGTGACCTTGAAGAGGCGTGACCTTGAAGAGGCGTGACCTTGAAGAGGCGTGACCTTGAAGAGGCGTGACCTTGAAGAGGCGTGACCTTGAAGGCACGCCTCCGTCTTACCAAGACAGCGTCGTCATCTTGGCTTTGGTCACCAGCAGGTTGGACGAGGAGATCCGCTCCAGCACGTCGCCCAACTGGGTCACCACGTCGGGTTTGATCAGAGCCAGAGTTCTGCGGGTCACAGGAGACAAGAAGAGACGGCTCAACGACAGGACAGAACCAGAACTGAACCAGAACTGAACCAGAACCAGAACAGAACCAGGCCGGAACCAGAGAACCAGAACTGAACTAGAACCAGACCAGTACCAGAGAACCAGAACAGAACCAGAACAGAACCAGAACAGACCAGAACCAGGACCTCTAATGTGCTCTCCGGACTGCTTGGCGTCGTATTAATCTTCACTTTGAGATGAAACTTGTTTTATTACGATTATGATGTATGCATATTGTTTTGGGTCCATTAAGTCATTTTGATTCCAGAATCCGATGAACAGATATATTGATAAGCATCCCATAAATAGCATAAGCTTCGTTTAAATGATGACTGTAAAGATAACGCGATACAGTTAAAACTTTAGAAACAGGAAGTGTTCAAAATCTCCAGATTTATCAGCTGAATCTAATATTTTATGACTTGTTTCTCTACCGGGTTTGTTTAAAGGTAATAAAGTTGTTTATGAATATGAGATATGAGTTTATGATACCTCTCCTTCCTGCTGCCCAGCTTGTTGGCGGTGTACTGGTCCCCGTAGTCCACCAGGTGGAGCTGCCGAGAGAACACGGTGACCCGGTTCCCCATGAACAGGTCCTCCGGCTGCAGGTCCTCGTACCGAGTGCGCCTCAGGAACATGCGCTGGTTCTTAACGTCGAACTGGAGACGACAGTTCATTCCCATGAAATGCAGTCTGTGTTTTGTTCTCTTTGTTTGCTGCTGAACCTAATGTATAGGTTACATAATAATATAGTAATATGACAATATCATAGGTGCTTCTCACAGCAGGCGCTCACCATCTCCACCGAGCTGTTTTTGGGGTAGTAGAAGAGCTGGTAGCGCCGCAGGAGAGCCGCCGTCGGGTCGAACCACTCGGCAAGGAAGGCGTAGCGGTCGTCCTGGTGGAGGCATATACATATATATATATATATATATATATATATTTATATATATATATATATATATACGTATATATAGAATGCAATGAGCCACACTGAGCCTCATGACATGTATACAGTATATATACATTATGTTTTACATTCAATGAGAAAAGATAAACGCTGACTGTGAGTTCATATCCATAAAGTTCATCTCTGTCCATGACGTACCGGCTCTTTAAGTCTAAACTGGGAACCAGAGGAACCCGGTCTCTCCAGTAATGACTACTCACTGGTTACGTCACTGCAAACTGGGCACGCTCCAGTGGCTCTGCCTGCGCCGCCCTTCTACCACGGTTTCATCCTGATAATCGACTCGCAGGGATGTGAAACACGACCTTGTCACGGGGAACAAGGTCACCGGGACTTTGAACTGAACAACCTCTCGACAATTGACTTGTTCCTGTTCCGATCCAAGGGTCAAAGGTCACAGGCTTTCAGTCAGCTGACCAACAATCAGGAGTGATTTAGAATCACATGGCACGTGAGCGATGACAGGCCTCCCTCGGTTCCTCTTGTTAAAACACAAACGACTGGCTCGACTTCTTTTCTTCAGGTTTACAGGGACCAGTGTTTGACCCCCCTCAGTCTGCTGATCCAGCCTGATCCTGGTGTGTGTGTGTGTGTGTGTGTGTGTGTGTGTGTGTGTGTGTGTGTTTTGTTGTTGTTTTTCATCAAGACCACATTGGACCAGATCCAGATCATAAACCACTTAGACCAGCATGCGGATTAGGGGGCTAAAGACTTAAAAACACAGTTTCAGATCCGTGAGGTTTCAGAATCAGAATAGTTTATTCGCCAAGTACGAAAGGTGCATAACAGTAAACATAGACGTGGAATAAAACAACAAAAACAATAAACATAGTGCAATAATAGAGAAATATGGTAAACAACAACCAGATAACAGTGCTTTAAAACAAGTATATATTATAAAATAAAAGTGGTAAGTATATTTTAATAAGAAAAGATGTGCTGTAGGAAAGGGAAACTATTCTAAGTAACTTACGCACGTTACGTAACCTACGCACGTTACGTAACTTAGGTTTCTCCAACTGTTCCCTTCCTGTCCCAGTTCGTTAGCTCTCTCCTCAGACTGGACGTGTTTAAAACGCACTGGTTCTGCGGCTCAGACACACAGACGGTCCTCTGGGAACCGGACTACACGACGAGAAGCGTTATTCTGACTTAACGCGGATTTAACGTCCAGTTTGTGACGTAGAGAGTTAGCTACGTTACGAGCGCAACTTTAGCTTTAGGAGCCAGTGCTCCTCTGTCGCTAGTTAACCAGTTAGTTAACCAGTTAGTTAACCAGTTAGTTAACCAGTTAGTTAACCAGTTAACCATGACTTACTGTGGCTGTATAACTGGCTTTAAGTTGCACGGTATTCTATTAACCACAAGCTAAACATAAATAAAAGCTGTTGGTCACGTTCTGTGATGCTAGCTGTTAGCATTAGCTTCTAGCTCTTAGCATTAGCTTCTAGCCGCTAGACACTAGCTCAACAAGCCGGCTGAAGGTTAAAGTTCAACGTTACGTCACTTCGTTGTTGTTGTTTGTTGATGTTGATGAAATATTAACTCACCATTTTCTGAAGAATCAACAACCACAATGTCTCGATACAGTTTCCAGCCGTTAGCTTCGTTACTATGGTAACTGTGACAAACCGAGGTGCGTTCATGGACTTCCAGTGAAACGCGATTGGTGTGTGTTGTTGCTACAGAAAGAAAAAACTATAATATGTAATATATGCATCATTTGTTTTTCATTTATTTGATAACATCACATTGTATTATATTATAATATATTATATTATATTGTATTACATTGCATTATATTATATTATATTACATTACATTATATTATATTAATGTATTCTCTGTAAGAGTTTACATAATATTGTATTATCTTATATGTATGTATTATCTGTGAGAGTTTACATTATATTATCTTATATTTATGTATCCTGTGAGATCGTGTGGGTTGTTCAGTAAAAATAAAACACCCTTCATGCTTAAAGAAAGACACAATTTAAAAGTAACATGAAATATGAAACACGTTTGGATATTACTGCTCTGTTATAATCCACTCGTCTCAATCTCTCAGCTCGAGCTCTCTGCCCTGCCGCGCCATCTAGTGGCCGTCTGGAGGGCGGAATCACTACAGTTGTCACAATGTCGAGCGGCTCTGAACGCAACCTTTGATCCCGGAACAACAACAACAGTCTGTAACCAAAAGTATTTCCATCAGTTGTACCGGCTGTTTGGACCGTAGACAGTAAGAAGGATATACTTTTATACAGTTATACACTTATGTACTGATATACTGATATACTTGTTTTCTGATATATGTATACACCTGTATACTTGTGTATTTATACCCCTACAGAAGAAGAATCCCTGCTCCTCATGGGCTCCCCGGGTCCTCTCAGACGTTACATGGACGGTAACACCCCGTTAATCCTGGACGGCGGCCTGGCGACGGAGCTGGAAGCTCAAGGAGCCAAATTACAGGTAAAAGTTCTGCTCATGAAACCTGCAACCTTCATGGTGTTGTGACGTCATGCAGAACAGATGTGTGTGTGTGTGTGTGTGTGTGTGTGTGTGTGTGTGTGTGTGTGTGTGTGTGTGTGTGTGTGTGTGTGTGTGTGTGTGTGTGTGTGTGTGTGTGTGCGTGTGTGTGTGTAGGGAGACCCTCTGTGGAGCTCCAGGCTTCTACTCACGGACCCTCCGGCCATCAGAGAAGCTCATTTCAGGTCCTCATTAATATCTTTGTATCAGTTCTAACTGCCAGAACTAGGGATGCACCGATACCGATACTGCGTTAAAATACTCGTACTCGTATCGGTTTCAATTGTCGATACCAAGAACCGATACCACTCAACAGTATTTCGCTACAACAAACTGGTCGCGCTTTGTGGAGAAAAAGATTTGTTGTCCTACCTGACTTCAACGTCTAGGGCAGGGGTCGGCAACCCGTGATCCAGAGCCGCATACGGCTCTTTCGTCGCTCTCTTGCGGCTCTTGCAGCAAGGTGTGTAGAGTAATGTGCGTCGCGTTCACACAGTAAAAAATGACTGCCGTCCTGCCGGTGTGAATCAAACTGCTGCTGGTCCACCAGAAGTAGCGCTGGCAGCGGCCTCATTCAGACGCTGTTGTGCGGCTACGGATGATATTATTGTAGCCGAGTGTCTGTTGTGTGTCTATATTTGTAATTCTAATAAAATGAAAACACGCTGCAGGGTAACTTGAACCACTTTTTTATCTCCTTCACACACGTATATCCCACAATTCCACTCCTCTTTTCCTTTCCGTTTCTCCCTCCACAATAAAAGCACCGGAAACATAACTTGGAACACAGCTTCCTATATAATTGCTCATCCCTAATATTATCGCTTACATTATGAACCCGGACACGGGGCGTTTTATGGTCCGACATTAGAGGGACTTCCACAAGAAGTTTAAAGCTTGGGATAGCCTTCTGTTAATTTTGTACTATAGGCTTGACATAATCTGCAGAGGATAAAATAAAATCTGCCTCCAAATTAATTGCACTTTCATGGAGACCAAATCTAAGAAGTATCGGTATCGGTACTCGGTATCGGCAAGTACACAAATAAAAATACTCGTACTCGTATCGGTTTGTAAAAAATGGTATCGTTGCATCCCTAGCCAGAACTCTTCTCACCGGATGATCTGGTTACTCCTCGGTGCCGTTTCTCCAGGTTCCTCCTCGCCGGTGCTGACGTCGTCACCACGGCTACGTACCAGGCCAGTGTTGCCGGCTTCACCGAGCAGCTGAACGTGAGCGTCGAGCGCGCCAGAGAGCTGCTGGGGTCCGGAGTCCAGCTGGCCCGGGAGGCCGTGGACCGCTTCGTTTCCGATGCTCGATCCACAGGTACGGAACCAATCGGTACGGAACCAATCGGTACGGAACCAATTGGTACGGAACCAATTGGTACGGAACCAAATGGTACAGAACCAAATGGTATAGAACCAAGTGGTACGGAACCAAATGATACAGAACCAATCGGTATAGAACCAAGTGGTACGGAACCAATCGGTATAGAACCAAGTGGTACGGAACCAATCGGTACGGAACCAATCGGTACGGAACCAATCGGTACAGAACCAAGTGGTACGGAACCAAATGATACAGAACCAATCGGTATAGAACCAAGTGGTACAGAACCAATCGGTATAGAACCAAGTGGTACGGAACCAATCGGTACGGAACCAATCGGTATAGAACCAAGTGGTACGGAACCAATCGGTATAGAACCAATCGGTACGGAACCAAATGATACAGAACCAATCGGTACAGAACCAAATGGTATAGAACAAAATTTTAAGGAACCAAATGGTACAGAGCCAAATGGTACAGAGCCAAATGGTACAGAACCAAATGGTACAGAACCAAACGGTACAGAACCAAATGGTACAGAACCAAACGGTACAGAACCAAACGCAGAGTGAGTGACGTCTCTGTGTCTGTTTGCTAGTTGGAGGACGGCGGCGGCCGCTGGTGGCGGCGTCCGTGGGGCCGTACGGCGCGTTCCTTCAGGACGGGTCCGAGTACAGCGGCGCGTACGCGGAGCAGATGAGCGTTGAAGTGAGTGTCGGCCAATCAGAGCGCACCGGGGGTGTAACGATACGAGTATTGATCCCATGCCAACAATCGCGTGCTGGGCGACTCGAGGGTTCAATGCTCACCGCTGCTCTGTGTCCGTTTCTCTCACCAGGAGCTTAAAGTCTGGCATCGGCCTCAGATCGACGTCCTCGCCGCCGCCGGGGCCGACCTCGTTGCCTTGGAGACGATCCCGAGCATCAAAGAGGCGGCGGCCCTGCTGGAGCTGCTCAGAGAGTTCCCCGCCGCCAGAGCCTGGCTGTCCTTCTCCTGCAAGGTAACGACCCGGCGACCCGGTGCTGAACGCCTGTTGACTTGTTGTTGACTTGTTGACTGGTTGTTGACTTGTTGACTTGTTGTTGACTGGTTGTTGACTGGTTGTTGACTGGTTGTTGACTTGTTGTTGACTGGTTGTTGACTGGTTGTTGACTTGTTGACTCGTTGACTGGTTGTTGACTCGTTGACTGGTTGTTGACTGGTTGTTGCCTTGTTGACTCGTTGTTGACTTGTTGTTGACTTGTTGACTGGTTGTTGACTCGTCGACTTGTTGTTGACTGGTTGTTGACTTGTTGACTGGTCGTTGACTTGTTGACTCGTTGTTGACTCGTTGACTGGTTGTTGACTGGTTGTTGACTTGTTGTTGACTGGTTGTTGACTTGTTGTTGACTTGTTGACTCGTTGTTGACCCCTTCTCTCCGCCAGCAGGACGGCAGCTCGTTGTGCGACGGCAGCTCCTTCAGCGAGGCCGTGCAGCTCGCTCTCAGATCCTCTCAGCTCGTCGCTGTCGGACTCAACTGCTGCTCGCCGGCGCTGGTGGAGCCGCTGCTGGACTCTGCCGGGTCCCTGAGGAGCCCGGGCCGGGGCTGGGTGGTGTACCCCAACAGTGGGGAGGCCTGGGAACCTAAGCAGGGGTGAGGTTTAATTGTGACGACTCAGCTTAAACTGCTAATTATCACAGGACCATCAAGTATTTCATGAACTTTAGGAGATTATATTCAGGTTTAACTGCAGCGAAGAAGAACATGAAACATTTGGAGCCTCCTGGTTAAAGAATGGCTGAATATCATTTTAATTAAAAGTTACTCTCAGAGAAAGATCACTTATTAATGAAGCGGGTCCACTAGAGATCACAGACTGGATTCAAGAAGTGAATGTAGTCGTCATGACGTCTCTTGTTGGTATTTGGATGTTTTGAATCCGTCGCCATCTTGGTTTTTAGTAAGCAGGGAAGTGACTATTTGGACCGAAGAGGAGTGACGTAGAGAGACTCAAGTTAATGAAGTCTATCTTCATGTGTTAAAGCTGCATTCTCTCTCCTGACCACCGGGGGACAACTCCTCTGGTTGTATAGAAGTCTATGCTTCATGTGTTAAAGCTGCATTCTTTCTCCTGACCACCGGGGGACAACTCCTCTGGTTGTATAGAAGTCTATGCTTCATGTGTTAAAGCTGCATTCTCTCTACTGACCACCAGGGGGGACTCCTCTGGTTGTATAGAAGTCTACGCTTCATGTGTTGATATCTCTACTCTTACTAAAGGGTGTGAGTACTTTGTTTCTTCTACTTTAAAGATGGCTGACATCAGAGAAGCGTTCCGCATCAATAGCTGAGCTCAGTCACATTTGGGTGAAACAAGGCGCTGCTTTAATCGGTGAGATTGACGCTTTTCTCTCAACTTTAATCCTTGTGCATCACTATTTTAATTCTTATATAATTTTGTCTGTTAATACATTTTACAAGAATGAACAAGTTAGCTTTCATGTCCTAAGTTGTTGAAATGAAACACACCTGAGTGCACTTCCTCGCTCCACCAGGCGGGTGCTGCCGCATCGGCCCGAATCACATCGCTGAGTTACGACAACAGTTCCCGTCTTCCGCCTCCAGTTTGACTGCAGGGACAATATGACGACGTCCGCAGAGAAGAAACACTGGTCCAGGAGTTCGTAAAAAAAATCTCAGTTTATTGCGAAATAAGTAATAAATAAACAACGACATCAAATCACACAATAACATCTGTGCTGGGTCTGAAAACAACCAACAATAAACAAAGCATGCCGTCTTTCTGATGCTCATCTTGAATGATTCTTTACTCACTGAGCCGAACGAGGAACTCTCTTCAAGAAGAAGAAGAAAGAAGAAACCCCTTTATTAGTCCCACACTTAGTCCCACAGTGGGGAAATTTATCCTCTGCATTTGACCCATCCTTTAAGGAGCAGTGGGCAGCCTCGTGAAGCGCCCGGGGAGCAACTGGGGGTTAAGTGTCTTGCTCAGGGACACAACGACATGGACTGGCTGAGGCGGGGTTTGAACCCCGGTCCTCTGGTTGAAAGACTGACTTGCTAACCACTGAGCCACAGTCGCCCCAACATGTTGACCCCAAGGTCAATATGATGGGATATGAACCAACTTCAGAGTATTTATTAGGGGGGTAACAGGGGGCTTGACCTTTGACTCATTCTGACGCTGGTAATAAAGATCAATAACAGGTTTTATGGCGATTGCACGGACTATCATTTATTTACGAGCTTCTTTGGCAACACCAGTGCCCCCTAGTGGTCGATACAAAAAACATTTGTTTCAACGGCAAAAAATATCCAGCGATTTTGGCCCCCGATTGAGCAATTTCCTAATGGCTTTGAACGCGTCATGCCAGGTCTGTGGTGTTTGTAGTGTTGTGTTGTGCCACATTATAGCCTGTGTGGCGCCCCCTAGAGGTCGATTGGAATGAAACCTTCAGGCTCTGTATCAGGACCTCTCCAGGACAAACCTGTGAGTTCCATAATGATTGGTCTGACGCGGGGGATTTAATTAATATTTAACAAGGTCCATTTTCCTCATTAAAGGCCAGAAACATCACAATAAGGTCTCACTTGTTCTATGATTTATTCCCATAATTATTAATGAAGCCTAACAGCTGTTTAACGACTGGCCAATAAAACCAATAATGTTTGATTGAATAAAATCTCAATATTTAAATACATTGTCTAATAATAAATAATACATTGTCTAATAATAAATACATGTTATTCTCTAATTTAAAGTAAAATCTGGACTTGATTAAAATAACAGAAAGCTTCTGAAAAATCTTAAAATAAAGTACTTAAATTTAAATAACGTAAGTAACTTGTTTTTGCCTGGAAGCTTTAAATTAATTAAGTGATGTCAAATAAAAAAAGCCACAATATTATATTATACTCTTCTAAAAAGAATCTAATAAAACAACTTGTTTCTGCTTCAAATAACTCAAAATGTCAGAAAGAATCAATGTGTGAAGTCAATAAAACTAATTGTTCAATCTTGCGTCCTTAGTTTGATAAACTTGTCCTTGTTAGCATTAGCATTAGCATTAGTGGCTGGAGCGACAATCTGTGTTCTTTTACTACGTTTTCTGCTTTAATAAGTTGTTGTGAACCTTCATTCATTCTTTTATTTAATGAGGTTACTTCCTGTTGCCATTGTTTCTATATTTAAATGTTCAGACGTGTCATCAGTCCTGAAGACAAAGAGACTTTAAACACAACGTTGGATTAAAAGCATTAAAAAAGTACAATATGCCCCAAAAATGACACGATGTCTTAAAAAACACCAACAATCAAGTAAAAGTCTGGTGATATTCTATATTTTCTGTATTTCTGCCATTAAAAAATACTGATGCATCAAATGTGTATTCATCCGCCGTAAATAGTCCCAAAAAAACATTATTTACTGCAGGACATACAAACTAAATTTAACTCATTTGATTTGGCTGATAAATATTTACTCAGAGATTTGTAACACTTCCTGTTTCTAAAGTATTCAAACAGACGTCTAAATAGTTTTTTTATGAGTTCATATTTTAGCTGAAACCAGTAAAACGTAGACCAGTAAAACGTAGACCAGTAAAACGTAGACCGGTATAACGTAGACCAGTGAAACGTAGACCAGTGAAACGTAGACCAGTAAAACATAGACCAGTATAACGTAGACCAGTAAAACGTAGACCAGTAAACGTAGACCAGTATAACGTAAACCAGTATAACGTAGACCAGAAAAACGTAGACCAGTATAACGTAGACCAGAAAAACGTAGAACAGTAAAACGTAGACCAGTAAAACGTAGACCAGCATAACGTAGACCAGTATAACGTAGACCGGTAATGCGTAGACCAGTATAACGGACCTCCAGCAGACCTTCTGGTCAGTGCGGGTCGGCCCCCTCCAGGTCGCTCCTCCTGACGGGGGGGCAGCTCTGCCGGCCCGCCGTGCTGAGGGAGCGCCCCAGGACGCCCGGCCGCTTGGACGGCGCCCTCTCCTGGGCTTCCTGGGCGGCGCTCCCCTGGTGCTGCTGGTCCTGCTGGTGCTGCTGGTGGAAGTCGTGGTGCAGGTTCTCCAGGTTCAGAGCCCAGGGGCCGAGCTTCTGCCAGTTTACCCTCTGGAAGGCCATGATGCAGTGCAGGTTCCCCCCCACCTGGGGACACGAGATCAAACGGATGTGATCAGCACACAAGAAACTAAATTATTGATTTCTGATGACCTACAAGGATCCAGAACATTATTTATTTATTTAAACTCTCTGTTTCTCCGTTAGCGGTGCTGCTAACGTTACTAGCTCTCCTGTTGGTTCTCCGTTAGCAGTGCTGCTAACGTTACTAGCTCTCCTGTTGGTTCTCCGTTAGCAGTGCTGCTAACGTTACTAGCTCTCCTGTTGGTTCTCCGTTAGCAGTGCTGCTAACATTACTAGCTCTCCTGTTGGTGAAAGGTAAATGATAAGTTCTTTGTAAAAACAAAGTAAAAGGACCTTCTTGGTCTTGCGGCGCTGGACCCCTCTGTCCGTGTGACGGATGTCCAGGTATTCAGGGTTCTGCGTGTTGAGGTCGGTCACGATGTCCAGCCACCTGAAACAAAGAGGCTCCATGGTGAGCGGCACCGACCCAGAACCCACCGGAGCGGAGCGCTGACTGACTTACTTCTTACAGTGGAGCGCTGGGTGCTTCCTGCTGGGCTCGCCGATCAGGATCCAGTGCTCCGCCTCGTTGGAGGGCAACGGGCCCCTTAAAGAAACACAGCGTCAGCCACCCAACTCTTTACTAGTACTAGTAGTACTAGTAGTACCATTTAATACACAGAGAAAACATTTTATCTTCAGTGTTGATTTTCTCTCTTTTTCTATTGAATATTTGGGTTTTACATAATATTATATTTTGGAAACATAAACTGAAGCCGAAAAGAAACTTATTTTTTTCAAATTAAATTGACACAATTTTTCTCAGTGAAATAACTCAAATATAATATATATATATATATATATATATATATATATGGATCTACCTTAATAAATATTGCCACTCTATTAACATTTATTTAGTTGTATCTAAACTATAAATCCTGTCCTGAATGTATTTGTTTTTAAAACTCAATTTAAAAAGGACAATTTAAAAACAATTATTTACAGATACTTGTTTCTCCCTGCAGGCCACCGTAGTGCTTAGAAAGGGGAGGGGCTTAGCTGAGGGGTATTTCGTTGGTTGCGACCTGCCACAAAGCACCAGATCCCACACTGTCCCTTTAAGAGAGCACTGTGACGCCCACCTGTAGGCTTTAGCGGCTCTGAGGGGCGTGGCCTCGAAGCCCACGGGGCAGAAGTAGTGGTTCTGGCAGTGGTAGATGTAGGCCATGGACTCCTCCTTCAGACCCTGGGTCAGCTTCACCAGCGCTCCTTCAGCTGCAAACATCAGAGCGGTTATGACCTCCGACCCCCGAGGGGCCACATGGGGCTAGGTGGGGCCACATGGGGCCACATGGGGCCACGTGGGGCCAGGTGGGGCCACATGGGGCTAGGTGGGGCCACATGGGGCCAGGTGGGGCCAGGTGGGGCCAGGTGGGACGCTGTCACTCACCTGTCTCTCCGGCCGTCTTGTGCTTCCCGTGAGGCTTGTACAGGAAGTAGGAGCAGCCTCGCACGCGGAAGTTGTCGTTGATTTGCCGGAACCAGCTGTGAGGAAGAGTCCCTGGTTACTGCCGTGAGACGGTGAGGAGCCACTTACATGGAGGTCTGGGTTAGGGTCAGGGTTAGGTTCAGGGTCGGCGTTAGGTTCAGGGTCAGGTTTAGGTTCAAGGTCAGGGTTATGGTTAAGCTTGGTAGGGAGCGTGGCCCTTCGAAGAGGGTCATGAGAGGCAATAACACTAGGGGGTTTAAGGTCAGGGTCAGGATAAGGATAAGGATCAGGATCGGGGTCAGGTTCGGGGTCAGGATCAGGATCAGGGTCAGGATCAGGGTCAGGGCTGTGTTTACCGCATCAGGGTTGCGTTGCCGGTGAAGGGCCCGAACTTGATCTCCTCGAAAGGCGGCTGGAACCCCAGAATGTGCAGCGCCTCCTCCTGAGAGATGGGGGGCAGACTGAGACAGACAGTTAGGGTCTGAGGAGGTCTACATGGACATCATATCAACATGTGTTCAATCGTGGGTATTTATTTGATTCCTTTTACTCCCTGATTGTTTCCTCTTTCAGGTTCTTTCCTCACGAGACGTTATTTTAAGTCATAACCCGTTTCAATAACTAAATGAAATGTTTGAGGATATTAAGTTTTAATATTCCGTCTGCTCCGATCCTTAAAGTTTCAGTGTAAATATGCCGGGCTGAACTCACACCTTGTGTACCGTTAACGTCTCCATGCTTCCTGGTAACCCCGCGTCTAACGTCACATTGCTATGAATTGTGGGTAATTCCCTCAAAGCGCTGCTCACCTTCCGGCCCCCAGAGTGCTGTACAGGAAGTTCCAGCAGGAAACCAGAGACGAGATCCCACACGACGTCTTGTACTGTGGCCGACTGATGCAGTACCTGAAACAGGAAGTACAACACGGTAAAGTACCTGACAGGTAAGGGGGGCAACACCCCTCCTCCTCACTGCAAGACAGGCTTTGTAGTTGTTTTGTGTATCTTTGTAGTTGTTTTGTGTCTCTTTGTAGTTGTTTTGTTTCTCTTTGAGGTTGATTTGTCTTTGTAGTTGTTTTGTGTCTCTGTGAGGTTGTTTTGTGTCTGTAATAGAATCTTGGTTTATGCAAAAATAAACACATAAATAAATAGAAGATACTTTGACAACATGATGTTTTCCTTCTTTTGTCTGTTCTGGTCAACCTGCGATGTGTTGGTTGCAGTGGTGCATTCTGGGTGAATCCAGTGATTCTCTGAACAGTTCTGAAGAAGTGGAGTCAGCACATTAAAGCTAGAACAGCAGGTTCTGAAGTACCATCTCCTGAGGTCCAGAACCTTCCTCTGCTGGACCTCCTCCAGCAAGGCGTGGGGGGGCGCGTCCTGCAGGTTCCTGCTGGGTCGGTCTGAAGACTTCATCTTCTTGGTGCTGCTCTTCTTCACGTTGCCTGAAATAGAGCTTCAGTCAGCGCAGTCATACATATACTTTATATTTATTATCTCAACTAACTGGTTCATATTTGTTATCTCAACCATCCATCCATCCATCCATTTTCCACCGCTTATCCGGGGTCGGGTCGCGGAGGCAGCAGGTCAAGCAGGCTGACCCAGACTTCTCTCTCACCCGCAACATCTACCAGCTCATTCTGGGGGATCCCGAGGCGTTCCCAGGCCAGCTGGGAGATATAATCCCTCCAGCGTGTCCTGGGTCTTCCCCGGGGCCTCCTACCAGTTGGACGTGCCTGGAAAACCTCTAAAGGGAGGCGTCCTGGAGGCATCCTAATTAGATGCCCGAACCACCTCAGCTGACTCCTTTCGACACGAAGGAGTAGCGGCTCGACTTCAAGCCTCCTCCTGATGTCCGAGCTCCTTACCCTATCTCTAAGGCTGAGCCCGGCCACTCTACGGAGGAAACTCATTTCGGCCGCTTGTATCCGCGACCTCGTTCTTTCGGACACGATCCAAAGCTCGTGACCATAGGTGAGGGTTGGGACGTAGACCGACCAGTAAATTGAGAGCTTTGCCTTTCGGCTCAGCTCCTTCTTCACCAAGACGGCCCGGTGCAACGCCTGTTTTACTGCTGCAGCCGCACCGATACGCCTGTCGATCTCCCGCTCCATTTTACCCTCACTCGTGAACAAGACCCCGAGATACTTGAACTCCTTCGCTTGTGGTAGGCACTCTGTCCCCACCCGGAGGGAGTTATCTCAACTAACTGATTCATATTTATTATCGACTCCACAGTGTTATTTTGTAAAAAGATAAAAAGTAAGTTTCTTGAACTCTTAAGAAGTGGAACTGAAACATTGTATCAAATACAAAATAAACGTTATTGTGCGTCAGTGGGTTGAGGATGAAGAGCAGATTAAAAAAAAGCATGTATTTATGTATTCATAACTACTTCCTGTGCACACCTACACAGACCACATGCTTCTTACTAGTTCGGATCTTTCTCGTGAGCACGGCGTTGAAGTCCGTGGTGTCGATCTCCCAGGCCAGGACGGGCTGGGCGTGAGCGGAGGACTCCTCCATGTCACAGTCCTCGTCCGAGCCCACGCGGGCCCCTCCGGACTGGCCGGTGCCGAGGTCCCCCGGGGCTTTGGGCTCGGGCCCCTCGCCCTGCGGGTCGGGGGCGGCGTTCGGGGGCCGGTACACGGAGGCGGCCCGGTTGAGGAACGCGTAGTCGGAGCAGACGGTGTAGAACTTCTCCCTGGAGTGAGTGACCGGGCAGGTCCACGGCAGCCGGAGCTCAGCGCTTGAGGCTCTTCTCGCTCTGGCGGCGTCCCGAGCGAGCGAGTCCTCCTCCCCGCCGGCGGGCCGCTGCAGCCCCGAGGGCCCCGAGAGGGTTGCTCCTTGACCTTCTGACGTGTTCGGCATTGAACCGCCGGGTGTGTGTGTGACGTCCAGGGGGGAGGCTGCTTCTCACAGACGGGTTAGAAACCTGCGAGACGAGAAGAGAAGACGAGACGACGACATGATGAAAACATAACGACATCATCATCAACAAGAAGATATATATTTATATCTATAGATAGATAGATATAAATGTATATATCTATCTATATATATAGATAGATTGTTTATTAACTGGATAGATATTGTTTATTAACTGGACCCCAGCAGACACTTGACAAAACACAATACATACCATAATGATAAAACATACCGTTTAAATATCAGAATAGTTGAAATAGTACAAATAGTCCAACAGTATTATTATAATATATATTATTATTATGGTAATAAGAAGGTTGGTATTCTATAGTGTTTATAATACAGCTTTGTATATCATACAGTATTAATAGTACTATGTGCATATGAAGAACAACATATTATTCATATAGTTTGGGTCTGATAATAACTGATCGATATATCGATCAACACGCCCAGCTGTTATTTCCTCACCAGACGTGCTCGCGTGGCGGCTGAGGACCCGGATGGTGCGCGTGAGGAGAATCTAACGAGACCCGGTCCCGGTGCGCGACCGGCCGCTCGGTGCCCGTTACGATACTGAAGGATCAATAGGATCAATAGCCTCAAGAGGAACCCGAGCCGTCCTCCTGGCGGACCGGCGCCACTTCCTGTGCGAGGTTCACTGGACTGGACCATCGTGCGCGGCGGCGGGGGGGGGGGGGGGGGGGGGGGCGGGAATATTAAAATATTAAGAAAGCTTCATATTAACCTGGAAACACTCAAGTTACCGACGAGGTGGAGTACCGACGCAGTTCATCTCCGTACAGACTGCATGCCATGCGATATGTGATATGTACGGTCAGCATGACGTCACTGTACGTTTGATTAAGTCCCGCTACTGAAGCGTGGATCGATCCGACGGAGGAACGTTTGAACCAATCAGAGAGCGGCGGCGGCTCCCTGAAGTTCAGAGAGAAGGTAAGTGTGACTTCTGCTCTCTGCTTTAAAAACATCAAAAGACTAACTCACCCGACGATGGGTCGAACCACGTGGTTTCAGGTGGTTCAGGTTCCGGTCCGACGTGGTCCGGGCTCTTTCCCGGTCCAATATCCGGTCTTCCACTGAGATTCATGCAAATCAGAACTCCTGCTGAAAAAAGACAAACAAGCATGTTGTTGTAGTCATGTGATCGTGTTTCTTAGTTATTTAGTAGTTATTCTTATATTTATATATATATAAACTCTTTACTTTATTAACTTGATGTTGCTCTCAGGAAACAAATTTCCTTTTTGTGGTTTGTAACTTGGAGAAAAGTGTTTATAATCAGCAGATCACATGATCTGTGTCCAATGGAATGAGAGGCTGAAGTGGGCGTGGCCTTTTGTTTGGGAGTTAAAACTTTTTCCAGGAAGCAGATCTGCAAAGTGTCACCAAGTTTATTCTGGCTTTATTATCAACATAAAACAATATTCATAAAAGAAGTGTGTTCGACTGTCTAGAGACATGATTATGACTTTATGACTCCCCAAACTCCTCCCACGCCCGAGTTTCAGCATCCACGACCACCGCCCTTCTGGCCTGCAGTACCCCTCAGCTGCTTCAGGAGCCCCCTGGGCCAACCGGGCCCAAAAGGCCTCCTTCAGCTTCAGGGCTTCCCTCGCGGTCCACCACCCCAGAGTCCACCACCCCGCAGTCCATGAACTCCATGTCCCTCCCCATTGTGTCGATTGAGAACAAAAACCCAAAACCATTTCAGATTATTTTAGGACGTATTCTGTTGAATCTGAACCGAGCCGCCCGATTGGACCTCCAGACTGTGACCTCTAAACGTTCCAGGAGACGATGGCGAAGCGGCCGGTGATCATCGACACGGACTGCGGCATCGACGACGCTCAGGCCATCATGATGGCGCTGGCGGCGCCCGACCTCCAGGTGCTGGCCGTCACCTGCGTGTTCGGGAACACGGCCGTGGAGAACGTGTGCCAGAACGTGCTGCGGGTGCTCGACGTGTGCGAGCGCCAGGAGGTCCGTCTGCAACCGCCGCGCCCGGCACCTTCCTGTGAGGTGACCTCTGAACTCATCTCCTGCATGTCCGTCCTCCTGCAGATTCCCGTGTTTCGGGGTTCTGGGGGCCCGCTGGTCGGGGCCCGCGGGCCCGTGAGTGACCACTTTGGAACTGATGGACTGGGCGACGTGTTCAAAGACCAGGACCCGCAGTGGGAGGAGAAGATCCAGAGGGAGCATGCGGTCAATGCGATGATCAGGCTGGTGACTGAACACCAGAAGCAGGTGAGCGGCCGCACTCTGGGTTGTGTTGGTTTTTCTACCCTAATGGGGACCATGACAAATCAATCACAACATGGGGACCAATATGTTTATCGTCAGGTGTGTGTGTTTAATATTTGTAAATGTGTAAACAAACCTGTAAATCAGTTCAATCTCTCAACTTCACTCGTGACCTTTTGAGACACTCACACACACACACTCACTAAGAGGTGCCTCCCTCCCTCAGGTCTCCCTGGTGGCTCTTGGACCGCTCACTAATCTGGCCCTGGCTGTCAGACTGGATCCAGGTTTTCCCCAGAAGCTCAAAGATCTGTTCGTCATGGGAGGCAACATGGAAGGTGAGAACACTGATTGGTTGTTTCTCATCACGTGACCCCTGACCCCAAAGCGAGGCCTTTGGTTCACCGGCTTGGTCTTGGCAGGAAAGGGGAACGTGACGCTGTGCGCAGAGTTTAACTTCGTAATGGACGCCGAGGCGGCCTACGTGGTGCTGGAGGACTTCCGGTGCCCAACCTACCTGGCCTCGTGGGAGTACGCCTGCAGGAACGCGCTGACGTGGGTAAGCCGTGTGGGAGGAGCCCCGTCACGCGGCCTGGCGGAGCTCCTCCCACTGACCCGTTGGTCTCACCCGCAGGACTTCTTCCAGGAGCTGATCGGCCAGAACGCCCCCGCGGCCGTGTTCATGAGGACCGTCACCTCGCGGTGCTGGGCCTACTCGCAGGAGGCCCAGCACAACAAGAGGGACGTGTTCTTCGGCTCGGCCTTCGTCTCCTATGACGCGTACGCGATGGCCGCCTGCATCGACGGCAGCGTGGTGACGGAGAGCATCGAGTGCCCGGTCCGAGTGGAGCTGCAGGGCGCCATGACCCGCGGCATGGTGGCGCTGGACCGCACCAACGAGCTGAAGAAGAGCCACAGCGTGTCCGTGCTCACGCGCTGCGACGCCGGGAAGCTGCAGCGGATGCTGCTGGACGCCGTCCGGCTGCCGAGGAACCGAATGTGAAGCTTCCAATAAAAACAAGTCGCCACGTTCTTTGTTTCTATTCTATTTGTTCTATTGGTGTTACGGAGGGTTTTATTGTCGCACCACCAAGTTCAGTTGGTTACGTAGAAAAGGAATTGAACCAATGACGTCCTGGAGCTCTGCTGTCCAGGACCCTGAACGCCTCATTCCAGTGATGTTAGCACTCAGAATGCTTTCCATCGCTTACGATCATAGAGAACGAGACTTCATGTGTTCATGTCTTCATCAGGGTTCATACACATTCTGACCAATGGATTTCAGGACTTTTCCATAACTTTAAACCAAATTCCCATGACCAAACATTTAGTGAAATCTGGGTGTGTCCATGAAAAAGTGATAAAATGTAGTATTTAAATTAACAATGAGGATTCAAAGCATACAGTATTCCTTAAAGGACACAAATGAATGAGAGACAATAGTTTGATTAAAAGAATAAACATTTATAGATATACTCAGCGTAAATGAACCACATGAACACATGAATATAACACATTTACATGACTTTTACTAAACTTTGGGGATTTTATTTTTTTAAGGACTTTTCCAGGCCTGGAAATAACCATTTTAAAATATATATATGATATTATTTTTGAAAGGATGCTAATGTTAAACTTCTCAATATGGAAAGAAAAGCAACACGATGTTCTGCTGAAAACCTTTATTTAAATTTGCTGACGCGGATGTTCAGTACAAAGTGTTGGATCACCAGTTTATTCTCAGAGGGGTTTGGTTTTTATTAAATAGAAACTAAACGTTTGTTGGCCGTCAAGGTTCCGAGGAATCTCTTCTTCTTCAGATGACTAACGAAAGTGCGAGGATTTCAAATTCTGACTTTTCAAACCAAAAAGGAACAAAACCGACCCGGTGTCTGTCCGACGTGAATACTGAAGCCAGAACCTTTAGGGAGCGCAGCGTCACTTTAAGAGCTAAATGTCCGCCGTTAGCATACCGTTGGCATACCGTTGGCATACCGTCGGCATACCATGCTACCAGCGTTCTTTAGGGGGCGACTGTTAAAACAAATCAAAATTAAAAGTTAGCACTTCTGCCCCAAATAAAAAGCTGCAGAGAACCGAGCGGCGGGCCGGTGGCCAGCAGCACCGAGGTCCGCTGCTTCCGGTCGGGATCCTCTGGCGGATCAGCGCGTCCGGTAAGTGCGGCGGCGGTTTAGCTGCCGCCGTCGGAGGAGCTGGGCCACGGCTCGGAGCTGCGCCGGCTCAAGGTCGGCCGCCACATGTTCCACGGGTTGTAGGTCCGGCTCAGCTCGGTGGCGGCCGGCGGCGGCGGCGGGGCGGGAACGCCGCCCAGGTCGGCCAGTGCGGTGGAGCCGGCCGGCGGAGGGAACGGGTGCAGGGCCGAGTCCGCACTCGTGGACCAGATGGAGCTGCTGAAGGGCGTCGTGGCCGACCAGGGGTTACGACCAGAACCCAGCAGAGACTGCAAGGGACCAGAGAGCGTCACAACAGAACCGGGACCAGTAAGGCCATTAAGAATAAATAAAAGATGAATACCACACACACACACACACACACACACACACACACACACACACACACACACACACACACACACACACACACACACACACACACACACACACACACACACACACACACACACACACACACACACACACACACACACACACACACACACACACACACACACACACACACACACACACACACACACTTACACACACACACACACACTTACAGCTGTCGGGGCCGTGGGGGAGCTGGAGCTGCTGGGCCACGAGTGCAGGGAGTCGCTGGTGGGCGTGTCCCAGATGGAGGAGGCGGAGCTAAACTCGGGCCAGCTCTGCTGAGGCTCCGAGGACTTTGGGACGTTCATCCCACTGAAAACTAACGACACATGATTCAGTAAAATGTAGTTATTATTATCATCATTAATGGTAGCTGTGACGTCTTCATCATGCTCTCATATGAAGCATGATGTCATGACTGTGTTCTGGTCACATGACATCTTTCTGCCTGTTTTTCCCCTTAGAGGGTTTTTGGAGAGTTGTTCCTGTTCTGATGTGAGGGTCAAAGGTCAGACAAGGAGGTCTGTGTATAGTGAATATAGTGACGTAGACGAGCACTCCCGCTCTTCTTCGTTGGTAAACGTACCTTTGGTCAGGTTGAAGGAGCTGTTGGGTCCGAAGGCGGAGAAGGAGTTGGCAGAGTGGAAGTTCGGACTCCCGGCCGAGTCGATGGGGCTCCACAGCCCGGAGCTGCCGAGCAGAACACACGTTAGAGCATTCATGAGCGTTCAGGTGAGAAGATGTGACACTAAATGCTCTCGTCACCTGTCGGAGCTGTCGCTCTCAACCGACGTCATGTGAGCCAGAGGCTTGTCGGCCTTCCCGGGACCGGATCCACCTGCCGGGACAGAAAGCATGAGCGTCACTGAGCAGCAGCGGCCAGCTCCGCCTCTCTCTCACCTGGCTTCTCTCTCTCACACACCTGGCCTCTCTCTCACACACCTGGCCTCTCTCTCACCTGGCTTCTCTCTCTCACACACCTGGCCTCTCTCTCACACACCTGGCCTCTCTCTCACCTGGCTTCTCTCTCTCACACACCTGGCCTCTCTCTCACACACCTGGCCTCTCTCTCACACACCTGGCCTCTCTCTCACCTGGGCTCTTATCGTAGCCGGCGGCCACGGCAGCGAAGGTGGGGGTCCCGTTCTGCCCGGGGAGGGGGGGCGCGGCACACAGCTGGTTACCTGGAGCCTTCTTCTGGGTCTCACTGTCAGGGACACAGACAGGTGAGCACAATAAACATCATGTTTGCTTATTAATATAATATCATGAGCTGAGAGATCAAAGCTTTGTCTTTCTGCTCTGAAGTGTGACTTCATAATGTTGTTGTTGTTGTTTACCTGCTGCTGTTGAGCACGCTGCTGTAGGAGCCCCGGGACAGGAGAACGGGGGAGGTGGGGGGAGGGGAGCAGGTCTCTGCTGTGGAGGTCCTCTTCAGGAACGGGTCTGCGATTATGGTCTGGAGGGAGATCTGCTGCAGACTGTCTTCTGAGGAGAGAGAGAACCATGAGGAGGGAGGGAGGGAAGGAGGAAGAGATGGAGGGAGGGATGGAGGGATGAAGGATGGAGGGAGGGAGGGATGAAGGAGGGAGGGATGAAGGATGGAGGGATGAAGGATGGAGGGATGAAGGATGGAGGGAGGGAGGGATGGAGGTTCTCGTCTCTACTCACGGACGCAGTGTTGGGTCAGCGGGACGTCCCACTCCGGAGCGGCGAAGTCCTTCTCTCCGTCAGAGCTGCTGCTGTGGCCGAGCTCGGGCATCGGGCCGCCGGCCAGCAGGGAGCAGCGGCCGTCCTCCAGCTTCCCCTCAACTAGAGACACAAGTCACACGACGTCAGTCTGCTGTGAACGGTGGAGTCACGCGTTGAGCTTTAAGGCTTCAACGGGACGTTCAGGGTGGCCAGTTAATTACAGACTCCCAGAGGCCTGAACATGACAGGAGGAGAACCTGGACTCACATCGGGGCCTCGGCGGCGGCCGGGCCTTGGGGGCGGCGCCCAGAGGAAGCAGCGCCTTGCAGGTGAAGCTCTTGCGCTGCTTGTTCTCCAGCGGCGTGACGTACGGCAGCTCCAGGGAGCTGAGGACACAGAGAGGGTCACACGAGACCACGAGGCCACGAGGCTGCGAGACCACGAGACCACGCCAGAGAGGGTCACACGAGACCGCGAGACCATGAGGTCACATGCGGCGACGGCATTAAACACACCTGGACTTCTCTGCTGGGTTCTCCTTCTTCAGGGCTGCTTGCTTCTTGGCTTTGGGCTTCAAGAGGAAGCTGGAAGTTTCTTCTTTTACTTTCGCTGTCGTTGCTGTCCATCCTTTCTTTTTCAGCGGCTCCTGCAAGAAATGAGCACAAACAGCGTGATGTCATGATGATGTCATGATGTCCTCCACATGGTCCTGGGATCTGGACCCGTACCTCTTTGATGTTGGTCTCCATGTCCGGGTTGGACGTCTCCGTGGTCGTGGAGGAGCTGTCGTCGTTGTCGGCCATGTTGTCCTTCAGCTCGTCTCCCGGCGTCTTCACCGCTGGCTTCTTCTCTTTCTCCTCCTTCTTCTTCTGGGCTTTTGTTTTCCCCCGGAGCTTCACTCTGGACTCCAACACTGAAAAGAGAGACGCACAGCTCAGAGACCTGACGTGAGTCCGGCCTCTGGCGACGCGGACCGAGGCGGTACCTTTGTTCTGCACGGCCTGGGCGCTCTGGTCCTGCAGCGGCTCGCCGCTCAGCAGGTCCTGGCGGTCCGGCCGGTCCGGGCGGTCCATGTCGTGGTCCATGGCTCCGATCAGGTTGGCGTACTCTGCCTCCTCGGGGCTGAGGCCTCTCGTGCCGCCGAAACCTGGACTCTGGAGCTCCGGCTGTTTGGCGCTCCGAGCCTTCCGGTTGATCAGCTGGCAGGCGGCGGGGGGAGGAGGGGGGGGCGCTTCTGGGCCCGGGGCCGCGCCTCCTCTGCCCAGCTGGGAGGACGTAGTCGGCATCGCGGGGCGGCTGAAGGCCATCCGGGCCCTCTTGTCCTGGCTGTCCGAGTCGGAGAAGGAGCGGCTGGTTCCCTGACGGCCTCCGACCCGAGCCGCCCCGTTGGAGGAGGAGAACGCTCCTCTGGAGACCGGAGCGCCGTCGGCGTAGTCGTTCAACCTGAGCGGTGACAGAAGACGTCACATGACACGTGACCAGCTGAGCCTGATCTCACCGATTTCCTCTTTATCAGAGCCAAGTGATGATCTCTTAAATCTGAGCTCAGTAAAGATAAACCGTATACATCAGTGTTTTAGTGAATGGAGTCTGGTAGGTTTGACATCAAGGTGAAGATATTGATCATTTTAGGAGTCTTATATTCGTCCACACTTCTAAACGTCCCAACGGACCCTTTAACGCCACATCTGGTCCTTCCGGTATCAAACCTGTGTCCGTTCCACTTACTTTGAGTCGCTGTGAATCTGCACGATTTCCCTGAGATTGAACGGCCTCCCCGTCTCCATGGAGCAGTTGGCTTCCACCGCCACGCGGCGCTTGAAGGGCTCCCAGATGCTCTGCGCCTCCAGGTAGGCCGTGGCGATGACCAGCAGGAACATGGAGCTGAGGACACGCCCACAGAGGCCGTGAGGCGGGTTCAGGCGACACATGAGAGACAACGGCGCGAGGCTCACCTCATGATGAGCGACACGATGACGTAGAGCTCCAGCTCCCAGCTCGGCCGCGGCAGCGTCTCCGCGCAGGCCGCCAGCATGTGGTAGGGCAGCGAGGCGTTCAGGGCAAACACAAACTCTGAGCCTCCACACGTCACCAGCTTCAGCTCCCGGATCACTCGAGACGAGGTGAAGTCAGGCGTAAACCTGGGAGGGTCGAGGGCAACGGGGGAGTTTAACACTCTGAAGCTTGCTCCCCTCCAGGTGGTCTAGATGTGGTCTATAGAAGGTCTACTGGTGGTCTAGATGTGGTCTATAGAAGGTCTACAGGTGGTCTAGATGTCGTCTATAGAAGGTCTACAGATGGTCTATAGAAGGTTTACAGGTAGTCTATAGAAGGTCTACATGTGGTCTACAAGTGGTCTATAGAAGGTCTACAGGTGGTCTATAGAAGGTCTACAGGTGGTCTAGATGTCGTCAATAGAAGGTCTACAGGTGGTCTAGATGTCGTCTATAGAAGGTCTACAGGTGGTCTAGATGTCGTCTATAGAAGGTCTACAGGTGGTCTAGATGTCGTCTATAGAAGGTCTACAGGTGGTCTAGATGTGGTCTATAGAAGGTCTACAGGTGGTCTAGATGTGGTCTATAGAAGGTCTAGATGTGGTCTATAGAAGGTCTACAGGTAGTCTATAGAAGGTCTACAAGTGGTCTATAGAAGGTCTACAAGTGGTCTAGATGTCGTCTATAGAAGGTCTACAGGTGGTCTATAGAAGGTCTACAGGTGGTCTGGATGTCGTCTATAGAAGGTCTACAGGTGGTCTATAGAAGGTCTACAGGTGGTCTATAGAAGGTCTACAGGTGGTCTAGATGTCGTCTATAGAAGGTCTACAGGTGGTCTATAGAAGGTCTACAGGTGGTGTCTATAGAAGGTCTACAGGTGGTCTAGATGTTGTCTATAGAAGGTCTACAGGGGGTCTAGATGTCGTCTATAGAAGGTCTACAGATGGTCTATAGAAGGTTTACAGGTAGTCTATAGAAGGTCTACAAGTGGTCTATAGAAGGTCTACAGGTGGTCTACAGAAGATCTACAGGTGGTCTATTGAAGGTCTACAGATGGTCTTAATTATCCAATAAATTCAACAGATCGGAGTGCTTTATGTCATAATGACTCTGGAGCACTTACAGTATGATGAGGTCTTTTGAAGCGTTGGGCTTCAGTGAAAACTCTTGACAGTTCAGGACCTTGAACCCGTATCCCTCGCAGACCTGTCCGTTGATCTCAGCCGACCGGATGGTGATGGGGAGCAAACCCGTGTTCTCCACCCGGAACGTCCTCTTCAGGGTGAAGTTCGGCTCCTTCACTTTCACCCCTGAGAGGAAACCAACGGACGGTGGTTAAATAAAGGAAAACAGTGATGCCCCTAGTGGACACCAGTAGAATAACATGTATTATCTCTATAATACAGCAGTGATGCCCCTAGTGGACACCAGGAGAATAACATGTATTATCTCTATAATACAGCAGTGATGCCCCTAGTGAACACCAGGAGAATAACATGTATTATCTCTATAATACAGCAGTGATGCCCCTAGTGGACACCAGGAGAATAACATGTATTATCTCTATAATACAGCAGTGATGCCCCTAGTGGACACCAGGAGAATAACATGTATTATCTCTATAATACAGCAGTGATGCCCCTAGTGGACACCAGGAGAATAACATGTATTATCTCTATAATACAGCAGTGATGCCCCTAGTGGACACCAGGAGTATAACATGTATTATCTCTATAATACAGCAGTGATGCCCCTAGTGGACACCAGGAGAATTGCATGTATTATCTCTATAATACAGCAGTGATGCCCCTAGTGGACACCAGGAGAATTGCATGTATTATCTCTATAATACAGCAGTGATGCCCCTAGTGGACACCAGGAGTATAACATGTATTATCTCTATAATACAGCAGTGATGCCCCTAGTGGACACCAGGAGAATAACATGTATTATCTCTATAATACAGCAGTGATGCATTACATTACATTACATTTAATTTAGCTGACGCTTTTATCCAAAGCGACTTACATGATATACAGTAGACCGTAGACACAGCAACGGTGAGCAATTAGGGTTAAGTGTCTTGCTCAAGGACACAACGACGCAGACTGCCGGAGCCGGGGATCGAACCACCGACCTTCTGATTGAAAGACCAACTTGCTAACCACTGAGCCACAGTCGCCCCTAGTGGACACCAGGAGAATAACATGTATTATCTCTATAATACAGCAGTGATGCCCCTAGTGGACACCAGGAGAATAACATGTATTATCTCTATAATACAGCAGTGATGCCCCTAGTGGACACCAGGAGAATAACATGTATTATCTCTATAATACAGCAGTGATGCCCCTAGTGGACACCAGGAGAATAACATGTATTATCTCTTTTGAGATAAACGAGAAAATTAATCAATCTGGTGGAAAATTAGAAGTTGAAGCTCCAGATTTAACCCTGATACAACAGAATGACATAAACCCGACTGACTGTCCGTGCAGTCCTTCAGCAGCGCCTCCGTCATCTTGAACCTCAGCGAGCTGCTGTGTCCGGGGGGCTTCCCGGCGACCTTCAGGCTCTCCGTCGTCCCTCGACCGTGAAGCACGATGGTGTCGATCACCGTCAGGTTGTTCCTGAGCACGTCATAAACATCCTTTTAATTTAGAACAATGTTTTCTTTGTTATTACAAGTTTTTTGAAACATTATGTTTAAAACTATGAGGCATTGATGTAAATGTGAAAGTAAATGGTTC
>CM042217.1:1294593-1389593 GCA_023566465.1 Cottus gobio
GGGTGACTACGTCCACTTCTTACAGTCTGTGGTCTCGACATCCAACACCACATTATAATAACAATTTCGTTGTCGTCGCTGCCAAAAACGTAACGAGATCGTTTTGAGATAAAAAAAAAAACTGGAAACGTCTGAAAGTCTCCGTTTGTGTCGGTGAGAATTCAACACTGTCGAAGTGAGAGGAAAGAGGAGAGGTATGAGAAACAGGTGTGTGTGTGTGTGTGTGTGTGTGTGTGTGTGTGTGTGTGTGTGTGTGTGTGTGTGTGTGTGTGTGTGTGTGTGTGTGTGTGTGTGTCATTAACTGCTTTATGCTTTATTAAACCTTGGGTTTGGTTAACATCGGATCAAAATCTAAATTGAGATAACGGTCAGATACTCTAATATTACGAGTATTTATTAATGTGTAGTATATAATACTAGGATTATATTATTAGTAGAGGCCAGTGGTGGCTTCTGGTTTCTAAACATTTCCAAGTAACAAATTCAACAATTATTGTAAAAAAATAAAAATAAAAAATTGATAGCCTTTGATCACGCGGGCGGCAGCGCCGACGAGTTCTAATTAATTTAAAGAGACAGGGCGTCTTTGAGGCTCACCGTCTTCTGCTGGGAGGCCGAGCTGTTCTGCAGCTCTCGGAGGCGACTCAGGGCCGCCGTGGCGTTCCCTCTCTCCGTCTTCAGCAGCTCCATGGACAGACTGTCGCCCGTCACCAGCCAGGACTTGATCTCCAGCTGGAGGACCGGTGAAGACACAAGTCGGCTCATTTAAGAAGGCGTTTTATTGGATAATAAACAGGAAACACAACGAGCTACGTAGAAAAGCTGCTGTGTTACGTGTGTTCCCTAGTAATATATCGTATTATATAGTATAAACGGTAATAAATGATAATAATGGTATAAACAGTAATAAATGATAATAATGGTATAAACGGTAATAAATGATAATAATGGTATTGAAAAGACTCCCTGGAACCTGTGCTTTTTCAGTTCATTTTCTTTGTAAATGACTATGGTGAATCTGACAAACTGAATCCAACTTCCACCTGCTGGCTAAGGGGCGGAGTCTATAAATAGTTTGTTCACCTGGCAGTTCACCCTTTTGCACTCCCTGCCAGTACTCCAGCATATTCCGGTGTCCTTAAGTTATATTCACGTATCCTGAAGTGTGCGTCTTCCAAGTTAACGTGAGTGGTCAATTCAATTCATCAATTTGATTGTTTAATTGGTATGCCTTTTGTGGTGGCTTTGTGACATGTGCTCTGTTGCCCTTAATCCCTTTGTTCCCAGACATGTGCCAGGAGCCATGTGGGATTGTTTGTTGCTTGTTAGTTGCTTGCTGTTAGTTGTGGATTGTGTATTTGCACATGATTGTTGTTTGTCTGTTGTATGATTGACCACTCCGTTATTTAATTGTATTGCTTCTTTGTTTGTCTTCTGATGCAGCACATGGAACCAAATATCAACAAAAAAGGAAATAAACTACTGGTCTTGCATCAACCCTGCCTTCTCCCTTGCTTCATTTCCTCACTCCACTCCTTGCCGTTCGAGTCTTCTGACCGAGACTCGGTCTGCTCACCTAACACTCACTCTCCCCAAACCACATCACCCCTACAGTTCCTTCAATGGTCCTTCGAGCCGGAGACTGAGTGAGTGATACCATGGCAGGCAACGGTAAGGAGTCAAGAGACTTGGACCTGGAAGAGACGGCTTTCCAAGCGGAAACCAGTGGTGAGGAGACGGTAACCAGGCCTGAGCGAGAGAGGCGTCCACCTGAACGCTATTGAACGCTATGGCTTCGTGGATCCTGATAGAAGAATCTCCAGTAAGCCCAAAAGCCTCCCTCATCACAGCCAAGCAGACAAACTGCCCCCACCCCCAGATGCTGCTGATGTCCAGGCGGATGACCGGGAAGACCCGGAGCAAACGCTCAAAGAGAACACAGCAGCCGAGGAGGTAGAAGTGGAGGAAGAGGAAGTCAGCCACAACTATGCCCAGCCTGAATCGGCAGTGGGAGAGCAACCAGCTCTACCGCCAGCTCTACAGCCCACTCCACAACCAGCTCCACAGTCAGCATATGCTCCACCCCACCTTGGAGAGGTGAGACCCAGCAGACCTAGAGGCGAGCGATTACCAAGGTCCCTCTCTTCTAGCTACACTTATGCCAGTGGGAGTTCCCGAAGCTCACGCAGGAGCCAGCAGGTGGAGCTCACCCCTCTACAGGCGGCCATGATTGGGGAGGAGGAAACTTGGAGAACTGCAGGAGATACAGAGTCAGATTCAGGAGGAACAGGCTCTAGATGAACGGGCACAACAACTGGATAGGCAAGCACAAGAAGCTTTGAAGGAGCGAGAGAGGATGACCCGGTCTCTTACTCTACAGCGACGGCTGCGGAAAGTCCAAAGAGAATTGGAAGAGGCTTGATTAATAACATCCTTCACAGGGGATGTAGGAATGACCACAGAGCATCCACCCGCTCCGCCGGCTATGTCCGGTGTGAATGACCCACCTCAAGTGCTGGCTCCTTTCTCCATGAGCCCCAGAGTTCTGTATTCAGCCGAACCTCTTGACCTGTACCCCGAGCAGCAGGCTCCCCCTGCTAGTCCTCAAATATCTGCCTCCTATCCAGTTCCGGTGAGTCAACGATCCCCTTCGCTGTTCCAACACTTACCTCCAGCTTTGAGTCTACCCGTAGATGCTGTGAGTCAGGCTGCGACTTCTTATCCCACCATGGAGAGTCACCCAGTAGTTCAAACTTCCAGTCCAGAGCATGCAGCTCCCTCACCTCCCTCAAAGGCCTCCAGATCCAGTTCATGAGAAACCTGCACCTCTTTCCTTGCCTAAACCCACTGAGAGGGTATCAGAGGGCGCTAGTATCATGGAGCTATTAGTGGCGACTGCCTTTGGCGTCCCGAAGCCACGATTGCCTTTTTTTGAGAGCGGAAAGGAAAGTGACTTTGTTCTGCTCAACATGGCCTGCTGCATAGGCTACCCACCACATATAACACCCGGTCCTCTCTCCACATCCTGCTTACAAGCCCTCAAACTAGATCCACACTTGGTCTTGCATCTTTCCAGTCAGCTGCTGCCATTGACTGGAATGCACTACAAAAACACCTCAAACTGGTCACATTCATTTCCATCCCGGCCTTCAAACACACCATCTCACACCATCTCACAGATTCCTGCAAATGTTTCCCCTCCATTTAATTCTTCGCTTAGTGTCCTGTTTATACATCTATGCCTGCTGATTTAATGGTGTTAATTGCTTATAATGCTTATTAACTTTATAATAAGTTTTGTTTCTTTTAACCCTGTTTTTATGTCTTTGTATGTTTTTATGTCATCACATGTTTGTGTTGTTTCTTTTTGTCAGGCCATCACTGTAAATAAGAACTTGTTCTTAATGATCTGCCTGGTTAAATAAAGGTAAAATAAAATTAAAAAAAAAACTCCCTACACATCTGCTCTTGCTGCCCTTGAGGCAAAGTATGGCCAGCCACGGCAGTTGGTCCAAAGCGAAATCGCTAGCATTCTTCATTCACCACCTGTCAGACTTGGTGACAGCAACGCATTCCAGGATTTTGCTCTTTCTGTGCATTCATTGATTGGCATGCTGCGGTCAGTGGAAGGTGCAGACGGAAGTCAGTTGCGGTGTGGCTCTCACGTAGACAGGCTACTCACCAAGCTTCCCATTCAAAACAGAGACAGTTTCATTGAGCACTGTCTGCTTCGTGGCATCCTAAGAGAGGGTTCAGAACAAACATACACCTTGGAGGACTTTTCGGCATGGCTCCAGGTTAAAGCCCGGGCCAAGAGTATTGCCCAACAAGCCTCGGGACTTGCATCAATGGAGAGAGGAGAGCCAGTCCAGAAGAACCTGGGGAGAAGGGCTACGCCGACTACGATGTACCTGAGCAACACAGCCACTGTGGAGAGCCAGCCTGATGTCCAACAGAGCCGTGGAAGGGGGACGATCATCCATGGGAAACCCAAGTTCCAACCTTTTTACCCATACTGTAACAACAGGGAACACTTCCTGGGAACTTGCCCGAAAGTTAAGGAGTTCAGCCCGTCACAACTAAGAACCTTGATAGAGAAGAATGATCGTTGCTACAGATGTGCCCGCTGTTATAAGCCAGATAACTGCACCCTCAAAAAACCTTGCAACATCTGCAAAGAGTTGCATCTCACCATCCTGCATAACATTGTACATCAACCATCCACAGGCCCCCATGGCTCAGAGAAATCAGCTGCGGGAAACACCCTCAATCTGCTCGTCCGTGCACCTTGCCCCGCCGACACTCTGTACATAGATCAGCCAAACAGATCTTCCCGTGTGATGTTGAAGGTAGTCCCAGTTTTCTTAATCAATGGCCGGCAGAGGCTGAGGACATATGCCATACTTGACGATGGTTCAGAAAGAACCATCATCCTAACCTCGGCAGTGTCCCAGCTGCAACTAGACGGACCAAGAGAGATCCTGAATCTCAGAACTGTGCGTCATGAGGTGATTCCCATAAGTGGTGAGACAATCTCCTGTTCCATCTCCCCAGTGAACCAAAAGAAGAGAATCAAATTCCTTATAGCCAATGCCTTTAGTGCCCCTGTCCTCAACTTGGCTGAGCACTCCTGTCCAGCCTCTGACCTGCAGAGGGAGTATTCCCACTTGCGAGGCCTACCATTACCGGACTTTGTCCACGCCCGGCCACTGATCCTGATAGGCTCAGATCATAGCCACTTGTTGGTGCCCAAAGAGCCTGTCCACATTGGACCTGATGGGGGACCCATCCCCGTCCATACTGCCCTGGGTTGGGCTGTTCAGGGCCCAGCCAATGCCTTACCTCGACCTCCGACTTCTGGTGTACAGGCCTTGTTTACACTCTGCAACACTGTATCCTGCCCAGCTACTGCCGAGTTGATGGAGAATGTGGAGAGACTGTGGAGACTAGATTCCTTTCCACACCGTAAGGAGAAGGAAGTAACCCGGTCTAAGCAAGATCATTATTGCCTGGAGCTGCTCGAGACGAAAACTACAGTGACAGAAGCAGGGGGAGTGTCTCGGTATGCTACCCCATTGCTCAGAGCCCCCAACAGTCCACAGTTAATCTCTTCAGCCCATAACTTGTTGCCGTGGCTGCGAGGGACTGAACGCAGGTTGAAGACGGACCCGGAGCTCGTTGAGATCTGCAACCAGGAGATCCAGAAACTGGTTGAGATGGAGTATGTGAAGGAGGTGGATCCCAAAGATGATCAGCCAGGTTCAGAATCTTGGTATGTTCCACATCACATCATCAAACAAGCGGGACACATCGACTGGTGTTCAACTGCTCTTTCCAGCTTCATGGCCTGAACCTGAATCGCAGTCTTCTTCCTGGTCTGACTCTGGGTCCCTCTCTTCTTGGCGTGCTCCTCCGTTTCCGGGAGCATAGCGTGGCCATCAGTGGCGACATAAAATCTATGTTCCACCAAGTTCATCTACTCCCTGCTGACAGGCCACTGCTCCGATTCCTCTGGCGAGCTATGGCTCAAGCTACACACCCACAGACCTATGAGTGGCAGGTGTTACCTTTCGGTACAACTTGTAGTCCTTGTTGTGCCATTTACGCCCTGCAGCGTCAAGCAAAAGAGCACCCAGAGAGTGATAATGAAGTGATGAAGTCAGTGTTGAGGGCGTTCTATGTTGACAATTGCCTGCAAAGCTTCCCTTCTTCAGCCACAGCCAAAACACTTTTGGACAAACTTCGTGCCACACTGTCTCACGGGGGATTTGAAATTCGCCAATGGGCGAGTAATGACTCCCGTGTTGTCAAACACCTCCCTCCAGAGGCAAGATCTGTTAGCACGGACTTGTGGCTCTCAAGAGGGCATTGACCCCCAGGAGTCCACCTTAGGCTTGCGCTGGAGCTGCCTCCCCGATAGCCTGGGATACAAACACCGTGTGACACCCATTAAGATTCCCACGCTCCGCCTAATCTATCGCACTCTTGCCAGTCAATATGACCCTTTAGGGTATATCTTACCTTATACCACCAGGGCCAAAGTGCTGGTTCAGGACTTATGGAAAACCAAACAAGGCTGGGATGACCCCATCACTCCATCTGAACTGGTTGATCGATGGCTGAAGTGGGAACAGGAACTGGCTGACCTCTCAAGCATCAGACTGCCTCGCTGCTATGTGCCCTCTTGTGCTGACCACTCAGGTGTAAACCGAGAGCTGCATGTCTTCTGTGATGCCTCGGAAAGGGCCTATGGCACCGTGGTCTATTTACGTGTCCATGACAGCCAGAATCATGTTCATGTGGCATTCGTCATGGCCCGCTCTATAGTGTCACCAAAGAGACAGTTGTCAATGCCTCGACTTGAACGGAGTGCTGCCTTGTTAGGGGCACAGTTGGCCACCACCTTGAAGTCTGAACTTACCTTGTCATTGGCCCGAACCATTCTTTGGAGTGACTCCACAACAGTATTGACCTGGTTGACTCGTGCCACTACAAGGTCTTTGTTGGGACTCGTATCGCGGAGATCCAAGAACTCACAGACTCAGATGACTGGAGATATGTGGACAGTCCAAACAACCCCGCTGATGCCCTGACCTGAGGCAAGACCCTGGGTGACCTAGCTCAACCTAACTGCTGGACAGACGGACCTTCCTTCCTTCAACACCCTGAGACTTGCTGGCCTGTTGCTCCGGGCATCTTCCACAACTCATCACTCGCAAGCAGCACTGAATTAAGGAAAGCTGCTACGTGCCTGAATGTTTCTGCTGCCACCAGTACATGGCCGAATGCCTCTCAGCATCGAAGCTGGAGTGACCTCATTGCTGCCACTGAGCAAACATTGACCCAATCCGATCAAGTGGCCAAAGGTGCAGCAGCGGAAACCTTCCTTTTGCAACAAGCCCATGAGTCCTGCTTCCCTGAAGAACTTGATGCTCTCCGTAAAGGAAAGCCTCTCTCTAGGCAAAGTCGTCTACTCCCACTCTCTCCTGAACTGGATCCAGATGTTGGGCTGATGAGAGTTGGAGGAAGACTACGTAGATCCCTGGACCTGGACCCAGACATCATCCACCCAATCATTCTGGACCCAAAGCATCCCACTACGCAGCTCATCATTAAGCAATATGACGAGTCCCTGCTGCATCCGGGCCCAGAGAGGGTCTTTGGAGAGTTGAGACGCAAGTACTGGATCATGGGAGGAAGACCAGCCATCCGTAAATATCAGCACGGTTGCAGGGAATGTCAGAGGTGGAAATCCTCTCCTAAAGTGCCCAAGATGGCTGATCTGCCCCCAGCAAGGCTGCGTCTCTTCAAACCACCATTCTGGTCTACTGGTGTAGACTGTTTCGGACCCTTTATCATTCACCATGGCCGTAGGACAGAGAAGCGATGGGGAATTATCTTCAAATGCTTAACCACTCGTTGCTTACATCTGGATTTGCTTGGAAGCCTGGATGTTGATGCCTTTCTCCTAGCGCTTCGTCATTTCATCTCCCGTCGTGGCAAGCCCTTTGAGATCTGGGCAGACAGGGGAACAAACTTCCGCGCTGGGGACAGGGAGTTGAATCACTGTTTCCAGGCCATGGAACCCAAGCTTCAGGAACAATTGGCCGATCAGCAGATTTCATTCAACTTCAACCCGCCAGGTTCTCCACACTTTGGAGGAGTCTGGGAGCGCGAAATCAGATCCGTCAAGAATGCCCTACGAGTGATTCTCGGGAATCAGACCACTTCTGAAGCTGTCCACACTGTCCTGATTGAGGTAGAAGGCATTATGAATTCAAAGCCTTTAGGCTATCGTTCATCTAATGCCAGTGATCCTGATCCTGTCACTCCCAATTTGCTCCTGATGGGGCGGCGGGACGCCTCCCTGCCACAAGCCATCTTTGCCAACAGCAAGCTCCTTGGGCGAAGGAAGTGGCGTCATAGCCAGATGTTGGCCGACCATTTCTGGACATGGTTCATCCGTGACTATTTGCCTAACCTACAACCCAGAGGAAAGTGGCTGAGGGAAGTCCAGAATCTCGAAGTAGGGAAGACTGTTCTGATCCTTGACCCACAACTGCCTCGGGCCTATTGGCCAACAGGTCGAGTTACAGCTGTCACGGCCGGTAGAGATGGACGCGTTCGGTCAGTTGACGTCCAAGTCGGCCGTCGAACCTACACCAGACCCGTGTCTCGTCTGATGGTGCTTCCGGAGTTGGCAGAGGAATAAGTCTTCCTTCCAGGAGGAATTGATCCAAATTCCGGGGCGGCTGTGAAAAGACTCCCTGGAACCTGTGCTTTTTCAGTTCATTTTCTTTGTAAATGACTATGGTGAATCTTCCAAACTGAATCCAACTTCCACCTGCTGGCTAAGGGGCGGAGTCTATAAATAGTTTGTTCACCTGGCAGTTCACCCTTTTGCACTCCCTGCCAGTACTCCAGCATATTCCGGTGTCCTTAAGTTATATTCACGTATCCTGAAGTGTGCGTCTTCCAAGTTAACGTGAGTGGTCAATTCAATTCATCAATTTGATTGTTTAATTGGTATGCCTTTTGTGGTGGCTTTGTGACATGTGCTCTGTTGCCCTTAATCCCTTTGTTCCCAGACATGTGCCAGGAGCCATGTGGGATTGTTTGTTGCTTGTTAGTTGCTTGCTGTTAGTTGTGGATTGTGTATTTGCACATGATTGTTGTTTGTCTGTTGTATGATTGACCACTCCGTTATTTAATTGTATTGCTTCTTTGTTTGTCTTCTGATGCAGCACATGGAACCAAATATCAACAAAAAAGGAAATAAACTACTGGTCTTGCATCAACCCTGCCTTCTCCCTTGCTTCATTTCCTCACTCCACTCCTTGCCGTTCGAGTCTTCTGACCGAGACTCGGTCTGCTCACCTAACACTCACTCTCCCCAAACCACATCACCCCTACAGTTCCTTCAGGTATAAACAGTAATAAATGATAATAGTATAAATGGTAATAAATGATAATAAATAGTATAAACGGTAATAAATATATAAACGGTAATAAATTATAATAAATATATAAACGGTAATAAATGATAATAAATATATAAACGGTAATAAATGATAATAAATATATAAACGGTAATAAATTATAATAAATATATAAACGGTAATAAATGATAATAGTATAAATGGTAATAAATGATAATATATAAACGGTAATAAATTATAATAAATATATAAACGGTAATAAATGATAATAAATAGTATAAACGGTAATAAACGGTAATAAATGCGCTCACCTCGATGGGGTTACTGTTGACCACCACGAACGTGACGCTGCTGGTGTCGGTCGCACTACGAACGCCAAAGTCCAGGATGTTCTCCTTCAGACTGGGAGGCAGGACCAGAGGCTGCGTAGGAGACATGTATTTATACTGTGGGAGTAGTACTTTTACTGCAGTAAACGATGTGAATACTTGTGAATACTCCAGTAAGTGACCTCTGACCTCTAGGAAGCCAGTGTAGGCTCGGACCGGCAGGTGGAACTTGGATGCATTGGTGATGAGCAGGATGTTGCTGTCGATGTGGATGGAGGGTCGGACCGGCCGGAAGAGGAGCGAGAAGATGTAACGCGACTCGTGGGGAGGAATGAGGATCGGAGCGGTGAGGTTCTGCACCTAAAACAGAGAGAGAAGAAGAAGTGTCACGACTCTGGCCTCTAAACCCCATCAGAGTGGGACCTCCCGTCTCTCACATTGAACATGGTGCGGGCCTCTAAACCCCATCAGAGTGGGACCTCCCGTCTCTCACATTGAACATGGTGCGGGCCTCTAAACCCCATCAGAGTGGGACCTCCCGTCTCTCACATTGAACATGGTGCGGGCCTCTAAACCCCATCAGAGTGGGACCTCCCGTCTCTCACATTGAACATGGTGCGGGCCTCTAAACCCCATCAGAGTGGGACCTCCCGTCTCTCACATTGAACATGGTGCGGGCCTCTAAACCCCATCAGAGTGGGACCTCCCGTCTCTCACATTGAACATGGTGCGGGCCTCTAAACCCCATCAGAGTGGGACCTCCTGTCTCTCACATTGAACATGGTGCGGGCCTCCTCTGGAAGGGACACGTTGTGGATCCGGACGGCGAAGCTGAAGGCGTTGGTGAGGAAGATGGGCCGGTCCACCGGGTCCACCGGGCTGTCCCGGATGTGGAACAGCGTGGCCGTGTGGTCGAAGCCCAGATAGCTGCCAGGAGACAGGGACACGGTCAGGGAGCTGAACCCTTATCTATCTATCTCTCACTCACTCACTCACTCACTCACTCACTCACTCACTCACCCGTCCAGGACCTCAGCCTGATAAGGGATTTCCAGCTTTGAGTAACTCTTCTCTTTGGCTTTCACTGTGATCTTCCCAGAGAACTGGAACGGTCTTCTGGCCTTTGAGGCTGCAGAGAGAACAGAGAACCGAGGAGAGAGAACCGAGAACAGAGAACCGAGGAGAGAGAACCGAGAACAGAGAACCGAGGAGAGAGAGAACCGAGAGAACAGAGAACCGAGGAGAGAGAGAACCGAGGAGAGAGAGAACCGAGAACAGAGAACCGAGGCCCAGACATCATCACAGGTTCATGGTTCGTCTATTTGAGAAGAATCAACAGTTTAAATTGTTATTTTCTGACAACCGTGACGTCTGTATCTGTGTATAATGTTAATAAATATAAATTAACAGTTAAGTGAATAAATAAAATAGTTGAAGCTCATTAAAACACAATAAGCCGACCCTCGATCACATGACTGGGTTGGACACAATAATAGAAACACCTGAACAAGTGATTGAGCTGAATAAAGAAAGACGACTCACCATCAAAACTAATACTCGCTACTTTGGTGTACCGGCTCTCGCCGGCCTTCAGCGTGACGGCTTTGAAGTCCACCGAGACGGCCTCGTTAGAAGGGGTCGTCCGGACACTCTGCGGAGCGGGGGAAGGTCACAGTGAGGTCATGGTGAGGTCATGGTGAGGTCACAGTGAGGTCACGGTGAGGTCACGGTGAGGTCACAGTGAGGTCACAGTGAGGTCACAGTGAGGTCACAGTGAGGTCACAGTGAGGTCACAGGTCACGGTGATGTCACAGTGAGGTCCCAGTGATGTCACGGTGAGGTCACAGTGAGGTCACGGTGATGTCACGGTGATGTCACAGTGAGGTCACAGGTCACAGTGAGGTCACAGTGAGGTCACAGGTCACAGTGAGGTCACAGGTCACAGTGAGGTCACGGTGATGTCACGGTGATGTCACAGTGATGTCACAGGTCACAGTGATGTCACAGTGATGTCACAGGTCACGGTGAGGTCACAGTGAGGTCACGGTGAGGTCACAGTGAGGTCACGGTGAGGTCACAGTGATGTTACAGGTCACAGTGATGTCACAGTGATGTCACAGTGATGTCACAGGTCACGGTGATGTCACAGTAAAGTCACTGGAGGACTCCTTTAGAACAGAGGACACCTACCGTGATGGGAACGTCTTTGGTTCCCGAGTTTAAAAGGTGCAGATTCAGTAGTTTGAGACGATCTGTGAGACGAAAAGCAGCAGAAAGAGTGAGACGAGTGAGACGAGTGAGACGAGTGAGACGGAAACCCCCCAGATGGAACTCCTCCTACCTTGTGAGCGCAGAGTACCGAAGTCCAGCATCTCTGTGGACGAGTAAATACCGGGAGCTGCAAGACAGGGGGGGTGGGGCGGGACACGGTCAGCTGACTGGGGGGAGGAGGGGCACGGGTCACAGAACAGGAAGTGGGAGACTCACCGGACGTGACCTCCACCTCCACCGGGAGGATGATGAACTGGTCCTCGTTGGGGGCGTTGGTCTTGATGCGGATGAAGGCCGTGTGGTTGTCCACGTCTCTGGAGGAGAAGCTGGCTCTCATCACGCCCTTCGTCTCAAACGGGGGGATCTCCTGCAGGGGACGAGTAATAACGTGACAGCATGTATCAATAAACCAGGGACGAGTAATAACGTGACACCATGTATCAATAAACCAGGGACGAGTAATAACGTGACACCATGTGGCCGTTCAGCTTCTCTGACCTCAGAAGGAGAATAAAGGAAACACGACTAGTGAACAAATGGTTTGGTTCACTGGATCAAAGCCCTCAAAGTTGGAGGAGCAACAGGAAGTAAATAATAGTGGAATATTCAGAAACGCCCGTCTTCAAATTACATTACATTACATTACATTTCATTTAGCTGACGCTTTTATCCAAAGCGACTTACAATAAGTGCATTCTACGGTTACATACAAGAATCAGAACAACAAGAATCAAATGATGAAAATAAGACTTGAACACAAAACACACCCATAGTTTTCCGGTTCCTCCTTGTTGACCTGTAGGAAGCTCGAGATGAAGGTCTCCTCCGCTGGAGTACATCTCCACCACCTGAAGACCATGAAGATATGTATATGTATATATATGTACAGTTAGGACATTGACACATTTTCCATTATTTTGGCTCTGTACACCACAACAATGGAGTTGTAATGAAAAAATCAAGATGTGCTTTAAGTGCAGACTTTCAGCTTTAATTTGAGGGTATTTACATCCAAATCAGGTGAACGGTGTAGGAATTACAACAAATTCAAATGTGGCCACCCTCTTTTTAAGGGACCAAAAGTAATTGGACAAATTAATATAATCATAAATCTAATTGTCACTTTTAATACTTTGTTGAAAATCCTTTGCAGTCAATGACAGCCTGAAGTCTGGATTCCATAGACATCACCAGACGCTGGGTTTCGTCCCTGGTGATGCTCTGCCAGGCCTCTACTGCAACCGTCTTCAGTTCCTGCTGGTTCTTGGGGCATTTTCCCTTCAGTTTTGTCTTCAGCAAGTGAAATGCATGCTCAATTGGATTCAGGTCAGGTGATTGACTTGGCCATTGCAGAACATTCCACTTCTTTGCCTTAAAAAACTCCTTGGTTGCTTTCGCAGTATGCTTCGGGTCATTGTCCATCTGCACTGTGAAGCGCCGTCCAATGAGTTCTGAAGCATTTGGCTGAATATGAGCAGATAATATTGCCCGAAACACTTCCGAATTCATCCTGCTACTTTTGTCAGCAGTCACATCATCAATAAATACGAGGGAACCAGTTCCATTGGCAGCCATACATGCCCACGCCATAACACTACCTCCACCATGCTTCACTGATGAGGTGGTATGCTTTGGATCATGAGCAGTTCCTTTCCTTCTCCATACTCTTCTCTTCCCATCATTCTGGTACAAGTTTATCTTCGTCTCATCTGTCCATAGGATGTTCTTCCAGAACTGTACAGGCTCTTTTAGATGTTTTTTGGCAAACTCTAATCTGGTCTTCCTGTTTTTGAGGCTCACCAATGGTTTACATCTTGTGGTGAACCCTCTGTATTTACTCTGGTGAAGTCTTCTCTTGATTTTCGACTTTGACACAGATACACCTACCTCCTGGAGAGTGTTCTTGATCTGGCCAACTGTTGTGAAGGGGTTTTTCTTCACCAGGGAAATGATTCTTCTGTCATCCACCACAGTTGTCTTCTGTGGTCTTCCAGGTCTTTTGGTGTAGCTGAGCTCACCAGTGCGTTCTTTCTTCTTAAGAATGTACCAAACAGTTGATTTGGCCACACCTAATGTGTCTGCTATCTCTCTGATGGTTTTGTTTTGATTTTTCAGCCTAATGATGGCTTGCTTCACTGATAGTGACAGCTCTTTGGACTTCATATTGAAAGTTGACCGCAACAGATTCCAAACACAAATACCACACCTGAAATGAACCCAAGACCCTTTTATCTACTCCTTGTAAATGAAATATCGAGGGAATTACACACACCTGACCTTGAAACAGCTGATCAGCCAATTGTCCAATTACTTTTGGTCCCTTAAAAAGAGGGTGGCCACATTTGAATTTGTTGTAATTCCTACACCGTTCACCTGATTTGGATGTAAATACCCTCAAATTAAAGCTGAAAGTCTGCACTTAAAGCACATCTTGATTTTTTCATTACAACTCCATTGTTGTGGTGTACAGAGCCAAAATAATGAAAAATGTGTCAATGTCCAAATATTTATGGACCTAACTGTATGTATATATACATATACTTATATGTATATATATATATATGTATATGTATGTATATATACATATACATATATGTATATATATATATATATAGAAACTCACCTGCAGCGGCTCACTGAAGGGGTTGTGGATGTTTATGAGGGGGGAGAAGCTGCTGTTCACGGGGACTCGAGCCCCGATGAAGGGCCGCAGCCGGTAGGGGTTCGGGATCCCAACCCCAAAAACCTGCAGGCGGGAGGGAGAGAGAGATGAGTCCCGCCCCCCAGCAGCCATTAAAGGGTCCACGGCGCCCCCTCACCTGGTATGTAAACACTCCGTGATGAGACGTGTTAATAAATAAAGTGTTCTCTACGTTCCCCACGACTCGAGCGAGGAACACGACATCGAACGATGTGTTTCCTCCTGGAGGGATTATCTGTGGAGAGAACGCGACATGTTACATACACATACATGCACGTGGATGTGCACGTGGATGTGCACGTTGTTAACATAACTTATGTAATAAGGACAGCGACTCGAGGAATGCGGCGGCGCTGAAGCCTCAGAACCGGTCCTTCCTGAAGGAGTCTTCAGGTGCAGTCAAGAAAACAGGATTTATGTGCTTCATGTGAGGAACACAAACAAATCTGTTCCACCTGCTGACCTCATGCATAATAATAATCCATCCATCCATCCATCCATTTTCCACCGCTTATCCGGGGTCGGGTCGCGGAGGCAGCAGGTCAAGCAGGCTGACCCAGACTTCTCTCTCACCCGCAACATCTACCAGCTCATTCTGGGGGATCCCGAGGCGTTCCCAGGCCAGCTGGGAGATATAATCCCTCCAGCGTGTCCTGGGTCTTCCCCGGGGCCTCCTACCAGATGGACGTGCCTGGAAAACCTCTAAAGGGAGGCGTCCTGGAGGCATCCTAATTAGATGCCCGAACCACCTCAGCTGACTCCTTTCGACACGAAGGAGTAGCGGCTCGACTTCAAGCTCCCTCCTGATGTCCGAGCTCCTTACCCTATCTCTAAGGCTGAGCCCGGCCACTCTACGGAGGAAACTCATTTCGGCCGCTTGTATCCGCGACCTCGTTCTTTCGGACACGATCCAAAGCTCGTGACCATAGGTGAGGGTTGGGACGTAGACCGACCAGTAAATTGAGAGCTTTGCCTTCCGGCTCAGCTCCTTCTTCACCAAGACGGCCCGGTGCAACGCCTGTTTTACTGCTGCAGCCGCACCGATACGCCTGTCGATCTCCCGCTCCATTTTACCCTCACTCGTGAACAAGACCCCGAGATACTTGAACTCCTTCGCTTGTGGTAGGCACTCTGTCCCCACCCGGAGGGAGCAATCCACCGGTTTCCGGCAGAGCACCATGGCCTCAGATTTCGTGGTGCTGACTCTCATCCCCGCCGCTTCACACTCGGCTGCAAAACGCCCCAGTGAATGCTGGAGGTCATGGTCCGAGGAGGCAAACAGGACCACATCATCTGCAAACAGCAGAGAGGCTATCCTGAGATCCCCGAACCTGACATTCTCCGCCCCACGGCTGCGCCTAGATATCCTGTCCATGAAAGTCACGAACAGGACCGGTGATAAAGGGCAGCCCTGGCGGAGGCCAACACCCACCGGGAACGTATCTGACTTACTGCCGAGGATACGAACACAGCTCCTACTGCAGGCGTACAGAGACCGGATGGCCCGTTGCAACGGGTCCGGCACACCATACTCCCGCAGCACCCCCCACAAAAAGCCACGAGGGACCCGGTCGAAAGCCTTCTCCAAGTCCACAAAGCACATGTAGACTGGTTGGGAAAACTCCCAGGACCCCTCCAGTATCCTTGCAAGGGTAAAGAGCTGGTCCTGCTGTAATAATAATAATAATCTTTAATTTCATACATATTTTGAATATGCTATATATTCAAAAGTAAAATAAATACAATTGGGAGGAAGAAAGCATGTTTTATAAATGTAATTTAAAGAACAGATTCATTATTTCAATACTTAATCAATAATTATTGCTTATTAACGTACGGAACCTTTTTCTCATAATAATCGTTCAGTGTTTCTGACGAAGACTCGTTTATTTTAACGTTGCATGGCGTCGTTTACGTAGAAATAGAAACATCGTAAAGACGGACGCGTTTCCTTGCGAGTCACGTGACTTACAAACAACAACAACAACAAACCAACGAGGCGTTCAAGGCACTTACCCTATTCTGGAAAAACGATGCGTGAAAATGTGCTGTTGTTGCTGATATTGATATCAAGCTAATTTCTTCTGAGCTAGGATTATGTAAATAAACTTTCTCCATCTTGGGCATCCCGACGGGCCTGTGGAGGAAGAAGAGGAAGAGGAGGAGCTTGTGTGAGAGCAAGCACACAACAACACATGCAGAGCAATGAAACAGGGTTTCCTCCAGGGGCAACGCTTCTTTAAATGTTCCTCAGCTGCTTCTGGACACAAGACTCCGCCTCTACGCGCAGAGACTCCGCCGCCTCACGTTTCTGAGGTTAAAAGCAGCCTGGCCGCTACTTCCTGCTTCCTGAACCACAACAGGAAGTCTGCTGCCCTCTGACAAGCTGCTAAGAGTCTGTTTGTGGACTGAAGGACGAGGACCAGCTGGATGATGTCGCTGTGAACAGGCGCTCGGGTGTCCTGCTGCTTTCACAGACATGTGAACTCACCACAGGCAGAAGGAATAAAGTGGAAACACCAGAGGGATGTTTGTCTTTTTGTCTGGCACTTCAAGAACGTTACAGAGGAACCACTAAGACCATGTACTTATATGTACATGATATCATGTACTTATATGTATGTACATATCATATACCGGTATACACAAAATAAAGGTGTTTCAGAATAAAAGCCCCTAAATGATCCCTGATGGATTATTTGGATTAATCCTCTAAAGCAGCTGGGATGGAAACCCCCCACAGAGGATTCAGGAGGATTTCATCGGTTCCTTATGGGTTCTCTTATGGGTTCTCTTTTGGGTTATTTTATGGGTTCTCTTATGGGTTCTCTTTTAGGTTCTCTTTTGGGTTCTCTTTTGGGTTCTCTTTTGGGTTCTCTTATGGGTTCTCTTTTGGGTTATTTTATGGGTTCTCTTTTAGGTTCTCTTATGGGTTCTCTTTTAGGTTCTCTTATGGGTTCTCTTATGGGTTCTCTTTTAGGTTATCTTTTGGGTTCTCTTATGGGTTCTCTTATGGGATCTTTTTGATCATTTTGTGAGAAAAAAAGAGAATGTATTAATCTTGTATGTAAATAAATAGAGAGACAGACAGGAGGTTTGAAACGAGGACGTCTCACTCCAGATCAATAACGAACCGATAACCCTGAGAGGAGAGACCTCTGAACAGGAGTCACTGCTGCAGCCTCAGCTGCAGGTGAGGCTGCAGCAGTGAGGCTGCAGCAGTGGGGCTGCAGCAGTGAGGCCTCACCTGGAGCCTCAGATGAGGCTGCAGCAGTGAGGCCTCACCTGGAGCCTCAGGTGAGGCTGCAGGTGAGGCCTCACCTGGAGCCTCACCAGGAGCCATCACAGAGGAATGTGGTCCAATAAGGTCTCTCTAGGTGAAGTCAACAGATTCCTCTGTGATGTGTCAATCTGGCAGGCGGAGGGCGGTTCCCCAGAAGAACCTGGAGGTCCTCTGGGTCCTAAAGGGTTCTGGTGCCAGAGCAGGGTTCTGACCCAGAGCAGGGTTCTGACCCACAACACATAATGAAGCGGCAGTAGAAACAGAAACAGAACTCACTGTTCGTGGAAGTCCAGCATCGGCGGCTCGAAGCGGATCGGGCGGCAGTTCCCTCGGTGAGGGGCCGCGCTGAGAGAAACAGGCAGGTGAGCGGAGGACAACAACAACAACAACAACACACATGTGTCCATGTTGTGGACGCGTTAACGTCCACACCGGCTCACACACATGCAGCTATATAGTGTGTGTGTGTGTGTGTGTGTTAACTAGCTGGAGCGTCCTCCCTCTGCATGACGGCTCAGAACTCACTCGACCTGTCGGAGGTGTTTCTACACAATGAGCACGAGTAACGAGAGACGCCATGTGGCCCCGCCCCCTCGTGAAGAGGGCAGGGCCTATACAAGCTGTATTAAAGTACTGCACTCTGCTGGAGAGGAAGCAAGTACACATCTGATAGAGATGTACCTCAGCAACCTGAAGCCACACTATCTATCTATATATATATATATATATATATATATATATATATATATATATATATATATATATATATATATATATACACACACACACACACACAAGTATGTGATGATGAACTCAACAGGATATTAAGTTCACATGAAACACATGAATACAGAAACATCAGAAACTACTTTTATATAGTTTTACTTTAGTGTACGAGTACTTTTACTGCAGTAGAAGGTTTGAATACTTCTTCCACCTCTGAATAAACTGAAAAAGTTAAATGAAACAAATATTCCACTTAAGGCTCACAACATGCGAGTGTTGTACTAGTACTGCCCTAGTTCACATCTTTACTACCAAGCCCTCGTGTGAATCCAACCTGAGGCCCAAAGGGATCCACAGAGACCCCCCCCCCCCCCCCCCCCCCACAGCCCAGATTCCCGGGTCTGGAGGCCTGGAGGGCTGCTGGTGGACCCGAGCCGGCTGCTGCCTGTGTTGAATGTCAGGGTGTAACCGGAGGAGGGCGGAGCCTCCGGGCTCAGATCTGCACACCAGAGTCAGGCTAACCTCAAATAACAGACGGGAGGTGTTGCTCACGAGGTGTCCTGACCGCACTGTGAGCAGAAAGGGGAAGCTGAGGCTCCGCCCCCAGGTGGGAGGGGCCTCAGCTGGGGAGATAACCCTTCAGGAGAGAACACGCTGTACCAGCCAAAACACTCGTAAAGTATTGATCTGGACCGGAGGCCTCGTGGGACACTGCCTGCAGACGGAGGTTCTCCCTGCTGCTCTCAGGGGAGGAGCCACCACTACTAACACCACCCGCCTGCCTCGGCAGGGTGGAGACAAACCGTCACCTCACATTGTGTCTCTGCGCTGAAGCATCAGGTGACTCAGACGCTTCAACAGGGTTCAGACACATGTGGACCAATGAGTCCAGGACTTCAACAGGACTCTAAACCAAGTCTCCATGACCAAACATTTAGTGAAATCTGGGTGTGTCCATGAAAAAGTGATAAAATGTAGTATTTAAACTAACAATGAGGATTCCAAAGCATACAGTATTCCTTAAAGGACACAAATGAATGAGAGACAATAGTTTGATTAAAAGAATAAACATTTATAGATATACTCAGCGTATGCCTGCTTATATTTTGAGTCTCTTTTAAAAGCATATTCATTATTTCAAACTCAGCGTAAATGAACCACACGAACACATGAATATAACACATTTACATGACTTTTACTAAACTTTGGGGATTTTAGTTTTTTAAGGACTTTTCCAGGTTTTCCGTATGAACCATGTTTATGTCTCTGACAGCACACGAGTCTCTGATGCCTCCAACAGAACTAGTTAGCTAGTTAGTTAGTTAGCTAGCCTGCTAGCTAGTTAGTGTGGCTTCAGGTTGCTGGGATTCAAACCTGCGGTCGTGGTCTCAGCTTTTACATTCCTCTCCAGGTTTCTATCCGGTGTCTGGACTTGTCCTTCGTCCTTAAATCATGAACGTTACAGCAGCTTCTAGTTTCTATGCTCCTGAGCACCGTTATACGCATATTCTTTTAAATATCTATTGCTTTCTAAAAGTGTCTTTCTGAGCTCGTTCTTGCTTTCAGTTCATTTATTATTTTAACGTTTTCTTCTTCTTTAATATATCGATCTGACCCTGAATGCAGCTCTTGGTCACATGACCACAGAGACGCACAACGAAGCGCCACGCTGAGCCGTCACTGCTTCCTGTTTACACCGATACCGCACATGCTCAGTGGACGTGAGCGGTCATGTGATGCGTTTCCACAGGTCGGCGTGAGGACGGAGATGTTGCATAGCCCAAGATGAGAGCAAACATCCAGGTGTTAGCCCTGCCCCGGCCCTGATCCTGACCCCGGCCCTGATCCTGACCCCGACCCTGATCCTGACCCTGTTAGTGACGGAGGGCGAGCAGACTCACCTTTGTTGATGATATAAACTAAAATCAATGTCAGACTCCGCCTGCACAAAGGAGAACAAACACATCGAGCTCATTAGTCAATAAAAGGCCTTTTAGAATATTTATATATAAATATATATAGATTTATGTATCTGTAGTAACAATTTAAACAAAGTAATAAAACATCATTTACCTGTAAAAGGCTCCCCTCACCAAAATGTAAAACTTCTAGAATTGTGTCTGACTGGATGAATGCTGTAAAAAACCAAGAAGACCGTATCAGTGTCATCATCATCATCATCTTCATCATCCTCCTCCTCATCATGCCCTCAGGCTCTACCTCAGTATTCTTTAAGGTTTACTGACTTCAGAGTTGAAATGATTTTTTGGACGATGTCATAATAAATAATCTGGATCGTGTCGACCAGCTGATCACAAACCAAAGTGATCGTTTCTGATCATCAATGATCGATGAAGAGGATCAGGGATCTGAGAGAGATGTTTCTTTAGAGCTGATCTGAGATCTGATGACTGCAGACTTCTTCTTTCACTCTGAGGTGCTGCTCACCTGAAACCCCTGAACACAACACCACCTTCACAGATCAATCAGACTCGTCTCAGCAGAACTCAGTTTTTGGTTTTCCTTTTTAGATTCAGACACACGGGCTGCGTCCCAGCACCGACCGTGACGCCGCGTGGGCTCTGAGGTGAGCCCGAACGCCTCCACCCGGCTGGAGCCCGAAGGCCTCGGCCGGCTCACCGCAGTGAATAAGGGGCCAAAATGATTTAATAAAAAGCAAAAGGAACGTCTTAAAGTCTCTTAAAGTGTGTTTAGTCACACACCTTCCAGTGAGATCAGCTTGGAAACATAGTGAAGGGAGTCCTGAACGATAGTCGACACAGGAAGTGAAACTTTGATCTCTCTGATATGACGACCAACAAACTGCAGAATTTCCTCAAAGAAACAAAAACACTTTTTTCTTTCTTTTTGCTCTTCTGGTCTGAAGCTGCGTGTTGAACTGAACTCTGCAACGACAACACATTTGAATCTGAAAGGAAGGCAGCGCGTTTGTATGAGGCCTCATTTGCATCACGTCGTCATGGCAGTTTAACTCTGGAGTTTAACTCTGGAGTTTAACTCAGTTAACATTGTGAAGCCGTGAACAGGCCTCTGGTCCTCTGACCCGGTCCAACACGCTGCTGCCGGTACCTGTTCAGTGCATCTTCTCTCATCTCATTCATTGTTGGTCCTTGGCGTTGTATTTATAGACATGTTGACATTTCCCCACGCTGGTGGCCATAACGGCCTCGGCTATTCTCAGCTCTGGTTTGTGCAGCAGCCTGGAGGAGATCACCTCTTCAAGTGTCACTTCCTCTATCGCTTCCACTGAGATGAGGTGCCAGATTGTGGGGCACGTGCACGTGCCCCACGTAAACACCTCGTAGCCACGGACACGCTCAGCGCCGCCACCGAAGGTCCAGCTGTCCGTCACTTATCGCTGGGACCCGACGGCCCGGCGGTTTAATGCCGTGAAGGCGGCTCGTCAGCGGCAAACATCACCGACAAACACTTCCTCTATTGACCCTAACCTTTATTATGAAGGAACCTAACCTTTATTATGAAGGACCCTAACCTTTATTATGAAGGACCCTAGCCCCCTAACGAAGGACCCTAGCCCCCTAATGAAGGACCCTAGCCCCCTAACGAAGGACCCTAGCCCCCTAATGAAGGACCCTAGCCCCCTAACGAAGGACCCTAGCCCCCTAACGAAGGACCCTAGCCCCCTAATGAAGGACCCTAGCCCTGAATATGAAGAGTTGGACCCCTAACCCTTATAAGGACCGGATGACAACAAAATACCACCGGAGCTACAGTTCCCGGTTCCGTTAAAGGCCGAGCACTAGCGGAAGGTAGTCCACCATCAACCCGACCAGCTGACACCTCGTGCACGGGAGAGATAAATCGCTCCCGGTGTCGGTACCGGGGTGTTTACACGGTACCGGGCCGAGTTCGCGGTGACACCTCGGCCCGCACACTGACGGGAGGAGCGCGTCCCGGAAGTTAGCGCTGCAGGCTAAAGACGAGAGCAAGTTACAAACCTTGTTTATTGGCCCGCGTCGAGTGAATAAAAGCAATAAATAACACCCTCAATAATCCGACACACGGGGTTCTGGTTCCGGTGTCCCGGGGGCGAGGACCCGGGGCTCTTTCTTGGCTCTCCATACTGTAGGTCTGACTTTCGGGTCGAGGCTCGGCCGTGTGAACCTCTGCTGACTCCGTGGATCATAGCCGAGCAGCTAACTACCAGCCGAGCAGGACGTCGGCCCTCTCGCGCTGCTGCTTCTTCTTCTGTTTTGGTTCCGCGGCGGGTTGACGTCGGTGGTTTTAGCGCGCGTACCGCCACCTGTCGCACCGGAAGACGCAGTGAGAGATCATAAAACGTCCATTGTTTTACGTTATTAGGGCAAATAAAGTTATAATCAAACAAATAAAGTTATAATCAAACAAATTCAGAGAGTATGCTGTCTTTGTCTTTTTTTCTCATAAACATAAACACTCTAAACGGGCCCCTTTTTTTACTTTCGGTTGCAATGTTGTTGTCGCAGACGGTGACCGGAAGTGAGCGGTTGTCCTGGAAACAGAAGGGCAATCTAAAGGTCACTCAGGAGATCTGATCAGGTCAGAGGTCAGAGGTCACAGGATAGTGAATTTGGTCCAGTCCCAGTGACCCCCCTAAGGCCTCAAACCCTAAACCCTCAGGGTCTCACTGGCGTCACCTGTTAAGTGGTTGAGTGTGAGCGACTTTAAGGCCTAAAATAGTCTAAATATGAATAACATATCACTTTACTATGACGCTGTCCACAAAATATTGTGTACAATTGTGGGTATTTATTTTATACTTTTTACTCCCTGATTTCAAAGCATTTTGGGCTCTTTTCCTCAAGAGATAAGAGGTTATTTAAAATAATCTATTTATCAGTTTTTGTCAAAAACAGATTCAATAACAAAACAACATTTTTAATTAATAAATAAATGAATATCTTCTGATTTCATGTGTTTTCATGTTCCATCTATAATATTAAATATATATATATATATATACATATTAATATACCAGGCTAAACATGTAACGTCCTCTTTGCCTCCTTTGCTAATCTCTCGGCTCATAAGCAGAAAGAATGAAAAGAGTTCACAAAAGCAGATTGAAGACATTTAAATCAAACTGAATAGTCAGAAGAGGGAATGAAAAGTCAGACTGCTGTTGTAAATTAAACCAGGTTAATGGTTGATGGTTGACGGCAGTAAAGACGGGCGATAAACAAAGATACCACGAGCATAAAGAACACAACAAGCGTCAGGTCGGCTCCTGAAGGCGAGAGACGGCTGCACATTGGTGACCTTTTACAGTCAAGAAAGTCAAGTGAGGTTCCTGGAACCTCAAAGAGTAGGATGGGCGTAGGATTCAGCGAGAACAGGTGAGTGACAGGTGAGTGTTCCTCTGAGTCAGAGAGTCTGAGGAGAACACAGGTGAGACCTGAACAGGTGAAACCAGATCTATGACAGTGGTGCAGAGAAGGTATGTCTGTAAATACAAAAAACTAATATGACAGTATTATTATTATTGTTATATTATGATTATATTATTATGATGATTATTGTTATTATATTATTAGTGTCTTTCCACCCTCGTTAACCAGCTGTAAGGAAACAGGTGGAGCTGCTTGGTGTCATTCCTCAGGAGTCCTGCAGGTGGCAGCAGTGTGGTCAGTTATTAAAGCTGCTGGTCAGAGCTGGGAGCTCTTTGTGGAATGAAGACCAAGAGTTTCTTAATAAATTAATTAGGGTCCGAGCGACTGTCGAAGACAGTCCAGCAAGGACCCTATTGCGTTCTTTAGGGGTATTATTATTCTTTTTCTTCTGATTTTTATTTTTAACATTTCGCCGCATATTTGGGACATTTGTCATATTCTGATCCGCGCAAATTTTGGCACAGCTGTCAGGATTGGCGAAAATTGCGATCTGACATAGACGTCAAATTAGCGACGCCCCTCACCCAGATTGTCCGATCGACTTGAAAAAATTCACACATGTCCATCTCCACCTGCTCTAAAAAAAAGCCTCTCAGAGGCATAAAGTCCGCCTACCAAAATCTTCCGCCATTTTGAATTTTGTGAAAAAACCCGTTTTTTACGTTTTTCCAACATACTTGGTCCGAGTCATACCAAACTTGCTGTGCATCATCAATGGAGGTGTATAGACATAGCGCAAGTGAAATTTCTCGGATATCTCATTTCGTTTACGAGATATTGACCAATGAACCTATTAGGGGCGTGTCCTAACTTGCAATGCTCATAACTTTAACACTATTTGTCCTAGAACCTTTCAGATTGTCACCTTTTGTGCACATCGCATCCCTCTACCTGCAATAAATCTTTCGTGCGATTTCGGCCATAGGGGGAGCCACAGTAATTCCGCCAATATGGCGATTTTTGACAATTTTCGCTGTTTTTGGACGAAATTTGCATTCGTACTTTAACGAACTCGTCCTAGAGTACTTATCCGATCGACTGAAACTTTGTTCCGTAGTGATCCCAAGACCCTCAAGACCTTAAATTGTGCTATTTGCGCAAATGGCCCGATAATCCACGACGTTATGTGCATCCAAAGACCCATTTTCTGCTCTTCTCTGTGTCATACTATGCTGTGGTAACTGCAGGGTACTGCATGCTACCAGCCTAAAACTGCTCATGCATGATGCTGGACATGGTCTGAGCACAATACATGCTGACATGTTTGGTTTGTGATAGCGCCACCTACTGGCAAAACAGGAAATCTGCCAAACAGCATCGAATTGACATGATATTTACATGATGTGGTCTGCACTTCACATAGACACACATGATGCATGTGTGTACTGTTTCTCTGTGTTTCTGTGTGTTCTCTGTGTGTCTCTAGGCTGTTGTAACTCCAAGGTACTTCATGCTATCAGAGCAAAACTTCTCATGCATTATGTCAAACAAGGTCTGAGCACATTACATGAAGACATAGGTTAGGTTTGTGATACAGCAACGGTTTGACATGCAATTTACATGACGTGATCTACGCTTCAAGCAGAGAGATGTGATGCATGTATTTGTTCACATGGTCATAGCGCCACCTAGTGGAACGGGGTTCCGGCGACCCGCCGGCACCCCGACCCGCCGGCACCCCGACGGCGATATATATATATATATATATATATATATATGTACAATTAAAGCTGCAAGCAGCGGCGAGCGGTTCCTACTCCGAATGTCGGGGGTGCGGCGACTAGCCGGCACCCCCGACATGCGGAGCGAGGACCCGCTCATAGCTGCTCGCAGCTTTAATTGTATGTATTTTTGTGTCAAGATCGTGTTTTTGCAGGAAGAGACTAACAACGACAACACAAACAGGCTAACAACACAAAGAGACTGTGCATTTTCTCCCTGGGCCTTCTGTGCCGATGAAATCGCAAACATATCAGACGTACCGGCGCGGCGGCAAATAAGCTAATAGGGAAAAATAATTATAATAGATGTAGTGTATTTGTGAAAAAACGATTACATTTTAAAATAGCTATAACTTTGTGAGCAGAGAAGGCTCACAAAGTGACGGCCCACCACTGGAAAGAAATCATAGTATGTCAAAAAAGTAAAAAAATGTCAATTGTCAAAAAAAAGTATGAAAAAAGTCATAGTATGTCAAAAAAGTCATAGTATGTTAAAACAGTAAAAAAAAGTATAATTTGTCAAAAATAGTATGAAAAAAGTCATAGTATGTCAAAAAAAGTCATAGTATGTCAAAACAGTAAAAAAATATAATTTGTCAAAAAAATGTATGAAAAAAGTCATAGTATATCAAAAAAGTCATAGTATGTCAAAAAAGTAAAAAAATATAATTTGTCAAAAAAGTATGAAAAAAGTCATAGTATGTCAAAAACGTCATAGTATGTTAAAACAGTAAAAAAATATAATTTGTCAAAAAAAGTATGACAAAAGTTATAGTATGTCAAAAAAGTAAAAAACTGTATTTTGTCAAAAAAGTATGAAAAAAGTCATAGTATATCAAAAAAGTCATAGTATGTCAAAAACGTCATAGTAGGTCAAAATAGTAAAAAAATATAATTTGTCAAAAAAAGTATGACAAAAGTTATAGTATGTCAAAAAAGTAAAAAACTGTATTTTGTCAAAAAAGTATGAAAAAAGTCATAGTATATCAAAAAAGTCATAGTATGTCAAAAACGTCATAGTAGGTCAAAATAGTAAAAAAATATAATTTGTCAAAAAAAGTATGAAAAAAGTCATAGTATGTCAAAAAAGTAAAAAAATTTAAATTGTCAAAACAAAGTATGAAAAAAGTCATAGTATGTCAAAATAGTAAAAAAATATAATTTGTCAAAAAAAGTATGAAAAAAGTCATAGTATGTCAAAAAAGTCATAGTATGTTAAAACTGTAAAAAAAATATAATTTGTCAAAAAAAGTATGAAAAAAGTCATAGTATGTCAAAAACGTCATAGTATGTCAAAATAGTAAAAAAATATAATTTGTCAAAAAAGTATGAAAAAAGTTATAGTATGTCAGAATATCCATCCATCCATCCATTTTCCACCGCTTATCCGGGGTCGGGTCGCGGAGGCAGCAGGTCCAGCAGGCTGACCCAGACTTCTCTCTCACCCGCAACATCTACCAGCTCATTCTGGGGGATCCCGAGGCGTTCCCAGGCCAGCTGGGAGATATAATCCCTCCAGCGTGTCCTGGGTCTTCCCCGGGGCCTCCTACCAGTTGGACGTGCCTGGAAAACCTCTAAAGGGAGGCGTCCTGGAGGCATCCTAATTAGATGCCCGAACCACCTCAGCTGACTCCTTTCGACACGAAGGAGTAGCGGCTCGACTTCAAGCTCCCTCCTGATGTCCGAGCTCCTTACCTTATCTCTAACTCTGACCCTATCTTCAAGTATCTCGGGGTCTTGTTCACGAGTGAGGGTAAAATGGAGCGGGAGATCGACAGGCGTATCGGTGCGGCTGCAGCAGTAAAGCAGGCGTTGCACCGGGCCGTCTTGGTGAAGAAGGAGCTGAGCCGAAAGGCAAAGCTCTCAATTTACTGGTCGGTCTACGTCCCAACCCTCACCTATGGTCACGAGCTTTGGATCGTGTCCGAAAGAACGAGGTCGCGGATACAAGCGGCCGAAATGAGTTTCCTCCGTAGAGTGGCCGGGCCTATCTCTATGTCAGAATAGTGAAAAAATATAATTTGTCAAAAAAGTATGAAAAAGTCATAGTATGTCAAAAAAGTAAAAAAATATAATTTGTCAAAAAAAGTATGAAAAAATTCATAGACAGGAGCTGTGCAATGAGAAAATAAGCTAATAGGGAAAATAATTATAATACATGTAGTGTATTTGTGAAAAACAATTAAATTATAAAATAGCTATAACTTTGTGATTCTGTTTAGGCCAGCAGAGAAGGCTTAGCTGGCCCTGAAGGTCCACCACTGCAACAACAACAACAACACAAAGAGACTAACAACAACACAAAATGATAAAAACTGAGACACAAATAAACCTTGAAAATTCAAAAACAAAGAGACACTAATTATCTATTATCTGAAACACACACAAACACACATTGTAGGGAAGGAACAGACTGATTGAAGACGACACAATTAGAGGGTTACGCGACTGCAGCTTGTGACTGTGGTTGTTATGGCAACTTGGAGGACAAACAGCCCTCTGTCTGGAGAACATTACATTTCATTTATCTGAGGCTTTTATCCAAAGAGACTTACATGATATACAGTAGACCGTAGACACAGCAACGGTGAGCAATGAGGGTTAAGTGTCTTGCTCAAGGACACAACGACATGGACTGGCTGAGCCGGGGTTTGAACCACCGACCTTCTGATTGGAAGACTGACTTGCTAACCACTGAGCCACAGTTGCCCCAACAACAACAACAAGGTTCAAGTGATGGCGTCCAGCGTCTGATGAACGGGACGCGACTCATCAGCACAAGAGGCTTCAGGCAGCTCTTCAGAATCAGCGGCCAGGACTCCTCTGAGGGATGTAGAGACGTAGCTCTGATGCTACATGCTACATGCTACATCACAATTATGTTCCTCTTCTCCACCCCGTGGGAGACGTAGCTCTGATGGACCCTGATAAAACAGAACAATAAATGAAACAATAAAACCAAAGGGACTAAAAGCGAAAGGAACTATTCATTCATATTTAATAAAATAAAAATGAATGTAAAAATGTAAAAATCTTATTTTAAATGTTCATTTGATCATTTGAACATTTGAACATTTGAAATAAGACAATAATAATAATAATAATAATAATAATACATAAAAAATGAAGAGGAGCTTCCAGGGCTGTTGCACACGGCTGCGGTGGGATTGTGAACGCAGGGAGCAGCCGGCCTGCAGACGATGGCTGCCAGCTTTAGGGTGCAGTAATTACCACGCGCCTTCTGGCAGGGAGGTAAAGAGGCTTTCAACAGATCTCTGCACCTGGAGACTCAACCTAATGAGGGTCTGCAGAAGGGGAGAGTGATTGGTCCTCCACTTTATTTCACCAGAGCAGGAGCTGATTGAAATGAAAAAAAACTAAAGTAAGTTAGCGCTTTCGATGACCTCCCAGCTCCCAGCGTGTTTGGGGTCAGGGCTCTAAGTGGCCACAGACTCTCTTATAAGCACCTTTTCTGGGTATCCAGTGCAGGGTTTCTATTAATGGATTGCCCTAAACCCCACTCCCAGTGAGGACAATCCCAAGTCTATTACGGTGCTAATTCCCTTCAGTTTGAGAGGAACAGAAAACAACACAGTCAGGCTCTGCAGCAGCAGGGCTGTTCAGATCTGAGCCACAGGGCCGGATCCAGATGATCGGTGGAAGATCTCTGTGATAGAAAGTCAGAGACCAGGAGCCAAAACCACCACGACAGCAGCTGAGCCGGTCTGTTTATGAGCTCAGTGTCATATTGTAATATTGTAATATTGCCTCAGAGGGGTAAATACTGGAGAAAAGAGGCATATCTTAAAGTGACCACGTCCAGGAGGGGCATTAGGTGGCTGAATTAGGAGCTCAGGTCTAAGCTGGATTAGCGCTGCGGCTCCGTATATCTGTATATTGCCAAAGGATTTCTCTTTTCACCTTATGCCTTCAGGTGATGGGAATGGTGGTGGTGGGTGGGGGTATTGTTCACCATCATTCATCCTATTCATAATACAAACCAATAGCTGCCATTAACCTCCCCAGTGGATTACTCACATTAGGATTACAATTAAAGTCAGGTTAAAAATGATTGTTTCATTTTGTTAGAGTCAAAGGTTTTTACATCTAGGAAATCTCTTTGGATCACTCCATAACCTACAGGACAGAAAGGTGATGACAAGTGATGGACTAGTGGACTAGTGATGGACTAGTGATGGACTAGTGGACTAGTGATGGACTAGTGGACTTGTGATGGACTAGTGATGGACTAGTGGACTTGTGATGGACTAGTGATGGACTAGTGGACTAGTCATGGACTAGTGATGGACTAGTGATGGACTAGGGATGGACTAGGGATGGACTAGGGATGGACTCTAATCATTGACTACTGTGATGGACAGGTCCTGTTATGGACTCCATTGATGGACTACAGTGATGGACTACTGTGATGGACAGGTCCAGTGATGGACTCCATTGTTGGACTACAGTGATGGACTCCATTGATGGACTAGGGATGGACTAGTGATGGACTAGGGATGGACTAGTAATGGACTAGGGATGGACTAGTGATGGACTAGGGATGGACTAGGGATGGACTAGGGATGGACTAGGGATGGACTCTAATCATGGACTACTGTGATGGACAGGTCCAGTGATGGACTCCAGTGATGGACTCCAGTGATGGACTCCAGTAATGGACTCCAGTGATGGACAGGTCCAGTGATGGACAGGTCCCGCCCCCTGTCTGATCCGGGACCTGTGGCTCAGTCAGCTCCGTCCTCATCCAGCAGAGCAGCTGCTGCCAATTAAAGACGCCGCCGTCGATCTTCTGGACCGACGGGTCGTAAATAATTCCCGCGGAGCTGCGACCACATTCTGTGTTTGGAAGATGGAATTACCCAGAAGCGCACAGCGCGGGATCCCGAGTTTTGGGGCCGAGAAGCGGTGAAGCGGCGCGGGGAAGCGGACACAGAGAAGCGGGCACATGGTGAGTCCTCCGCCCTTCTTTCGGTCCTCAGCGGGGTCAGGGTGCCCAGCGCGCTTTAAAACTATAAATATATATGTATATATATATACATATAAGCGCCTGGTAGCTGCTTTTTGTAGGAGATTATGGAGAAATTAACAATTATGAATTTAATCTATTAAAAGTAACAAAGTAATTTACATTATTGCCGGATTAAATGAGGATAATGACGAAGTACTGAGCGTTAAGTGGACACATGTAGTTATAAACAGTAATGAAGGACACCGCTGGATCAAAGCATTCATAATAATGTGTTTTATTGAAATATGAGGCTCTGAGCACCACTTCACTTGTACTTTAAGTTGTATTACATGCTATATTGTATATTTTCACTAAAATCAATCATCATGAGTTCTTTTTGTCTGAATCTTAATACGATAAAAAAGTATCTATATATAGATCTATATATATCCGTGACTTCAGCAGCTTTTGGTCATAGTGAAACAGGAAACACAGAAAAACATCACATGACATCATCACCCCCCCCAAATAAAAAGTGCCCTGTGGCTCAGAGGTGATTGTGCGACTCACACTCAGTGTTCAGACTTCACCTGCTCTGTGATCTGATCCAGGAGGGGGGGTTAACTCCGGCATTAGCACTAAGCTACACGTGTGCACGTGTTACAACCACCGGTGTCCCCGGAGATCAACGAGTCATCTTTTACCAGCAGAGAGAACATCGAGGTGTTCACCAGTGCTGCTCCACCAGTATACAGAGAGCTCCACCAGTATACAGAGAGCTCCACCAGTATACAGAGAGCATACACTAACGCTAATGAGTGCGTTTGGTGTGCTCGTCCTGACCTGGTGGACTTAACCTGCCGCGGTCACGCCGCCTGAACGCAGCGACTCGGCCCACCTGTAAGCAGAGCTTAGTTATTTAAAAAGCAGCTGATCGTCCCCACAGAGCGGCCGCTGATCCTGTTAAGTGTTAAGGACGTAATGAGGCGGTATTTTTAGGCGCCGTACTCTCAGACACACAAGGAGCTGGCCCTCGGTAAACACAACACTATGTGATGTTTGTGCTGCAGAGCCACCATGGCGCGGATCGGCTGCGAGGAGTCCTTCTCCGCGCGGCAGCGGGCGCCCTGCAGCCGGCCGGACGACGAGCTCGCCGTCATCGAGAATGGAGACAGCAGGTTTCTTTTTAACATTTCACTACGTTTCCACCGCACCGAGCCGCATGTCGCCGTAATGCTTCCCCGCCCGCTGTCTTGCAGGGCTGCATCTCTTTGTGAAGACGGCTCGGAGACGCCGGCGTCCTCAGAGTCCCACAGAGGCGCCTTCAGAGGGGCCGGGGCCACGGCCAGGTAAACGCCTGCAGTCACACGGTGGTACCAGAGGTGGAAAGGTCATCGACTCAGGCTCTCAAGTACAAGACGAGGAACCAGTACCTCCACTCCACAGTCATTTAACTTCTAGTTAACGGACGATAGCTGATGAACACTTACCGACTTCTTTTATTTTGTTCTACCAGAGACGACTCAACTAGTTGGTTAGGTTCAGGTAAAGCTGGTGGTTTGGGTTAAAATAACCAATAGAATAAAGTACGGGAGTTGACTTCTGGTTTTAGACGGGACCCGAGCCGTCCACGACATTACTGAACCTGCTACAGGGTTAGGGTTAAGGGTTAGGGTTAAGGGTTGGGGTTAAGGGTTTGGGTTAGGGTTAGGGTTAAGGGTTAGGGTTAAGGGTTAAGGTTAGGGTTAAGGGTTAAGGAAGCCACAACCGGCCTGACTGGTATTCTTACTTTAACCAATCTCATCATTCAGGCCTGAAGCTAAACAATCCAACCAAGGAAGGCATCGATTGCCAGCCAATCACAGGCAGAATAGGTCTCGCCTTCGAGAAACTCCTTTGTTTTTTAAACTTCGTCACCTGTTCTGCCCAGTAGACAAAATTATACTTCACCGAGTAGCTTTGTTGCTTCACACTAAACAGAAACGTTGAGGTGAAACATATTCGTGGCTCGGGTTGTTGAAATGCTTTCACATTAAAGTTACAGCATCAAAGCTATAAACAGATTTATTCCGTAAAAAGTGGCCACAGACAGTGCTCAGTATTTCATTGTTGAGCGACCTCCTCCACCGCTGGTGTTCACGTACTCTTTCCAGTCCTAGACTAGACGAGTGTCACTTCGCTCTGTTTCCCTGCTGCTAACCTTCCAGGCTCTATTACTTCTTCTTCATGCTGTGGAACTGGACGTCTCACAGAGCGAACCCCCAGATCGAGAGGCACGACTCGTTCCTCGAGCGCTTCAGAGGCCCCGAGCTCACGGACGTCTCCGGTCGAGAGAGCGTCGCTCGGTCCAAGAGGAAGTGAGTACCGCACGGTGTGGCAGGTTCAAGTCATCCGTCTGCATCCATGAGCAACTGCCATTCCCCAAAGCTTTGAGGAGTCAAAATGGTGCTGAAGTCCTCGTAGTGAAACAGAAACACCAAAAGAGTGCTAATGTTAGCGGAACACAAACCATGAAGGGGTCACGAAGGGTCAATAGTTTAAATGAACGAGAAGCTGAACTCTCAAGTTTGAACTCTCGGTTTTCTGTTCAGTTGGTGAAGTTGTAGAAACTTGTGTCTGTTCAACATAAAGACACGTTCGCTAACACTGGCAAGCATGTCTTGTTTGCTTGTTTTTTTCTAAAATGGCTGAAGACAATATGAGTTGTTCTCAATATGATCAGTCACTGACCCTCTGAGACCGCTAGTGTAGCTTAAGAAAGTTAGCATTAACCAATGGGAGTGTAATGTTAGCATGGAAGCTAACTAACTAGCCAGCCGCTAAATGTCTAAAACAACTTCCTGCTTCATCCATACTCTGTATGTTGTCACGGCGTGGGAACATACAGAGCATACAGAACATACTTTCCTTTGTCGTTTTCTGTGACCCTTGTTACGTGGGAGCACGGCGGGGTTAGCACGCTAGGCTAATTAGCCGGCTAATTGATCATTTCACACTGTGAGGGTTCTCTGTCTTTTACTTCTTTCCAAAGTCTGGGCAGTAAGTGGCCTCTAGCGACTTACAACATGAATAACTGCAACAACACAGACGAGTAAGTGTGAGCACATCGGTGTCAGAAATAGAGTAGAATAGTAGAATAGTAGAATAGTAGAATATAAAAATAGTAGAATAGTAGAATAGTAGAATATTAAAATAGTAGAATATTAAAATATTAAAATATTAGAATATTAGAATAGTAGAATAGTAGAATAGTACAGTGGTCCTCAAACTAGTACCCCTAACCAGCGCAAAGCATTATTGGTTGAAAAAAAGATCAGTGTCTGATTTAATATAGAATACAATTCAGTTTATGAACTTACACTTATATTGTATTTAATATTTATTAAATAAACACATTTTAAAGGATTTTTGAAGGATATTCATTTCACATATATATATTTCTTTAATCTCCCGTACCCCCTGGAGTGCCTTCACGCACCCCTATTTGAGAACCACTGGAATAGTAGATTTGTTAGTCATCCTGCTGGGTTATCATGCATCTAACGTGGTTTATTCTGCAGTAATAGAGCTAGAGGTCCGTTAAACACCTCCTTTACTTCCTCTTCCTGTTTCCTGCGGCATTAGACAGACCCTTTGTGGTGCAGGTCATGATGGTTGAACCTCCAGGAGACTGAATGCGTATTACATGCACATCACATTCTGATATGTAGTGGTGGTGACAGTAAAGAAGACATGGACACTTACCCGTCCACCTACGTGTATTGTTTCAATGCCATCTGCTGGACAAACGTATGACCTGCACCAGATCTTCCAACAAAGCATCCCAGAACTGAGAATCCTCCACTAGACCCCCACTAGACCTCCTTCTGCAGTCCGGTAGCCCCCATAGGCCTTTTTCACCACCATTAAACTAAACTTGTGGTTTGTAGCAAAAAAGAGGACAAAAAGGAGGAGATTAAAAAAGATGAGAAAAAGGAGGAGGAGAAGAAAGACGAGGAGAAGAAAGACGAGAAGAAAGATGAGGAGAAAAAAGACGAGGAGAAGAAGGAGGAGGAGAAAGAGGAGAAGAAGGATGAGAAAAAGGATGATAAGAAAGATGAGAAAAAGAAGGAGGAGCCACCGTAAGTACACCATGAGTCCACTGGGACCAGAAGACGCTCTAAAGTCTGACACTTCCTGTCTGAACACTTTAACTGTTGCCTTCAGGAAGGAGATCTGGATCATGGATCCAGCCACAGACCAGTACTACAAGTGGCTGACGGTCATCGCAGGCCCGGTGTTCTACAACCTCATGATGATCGTCACCAGGTATTCATCGTCCATTTAAAGTTGGTCCCTCGTGGCCTTTTCTCTTTGTTTAACGTGTCCTCGTCTTCCAGAGCCTGTTTCAATGATCTCCAGGAAACGTACACGAACCTCTGGCTCTTCCTGGACTACACCACCGACTTCATCTACTTCACGGATACGTTCGTCAGGTCGAGAACAGGTGGGATCCAAACATGTGCACCATAGAGTTAGGAGTTAGGAGTGAAGGGACCTTTTCATGGGACATTGTGACCGTTGAAGCCAGTTTACAGAAAAAGCACAAAGCATGACTACAGGAGCCCATTGCGTAACCAGTGTACTGTCGCTTTAAAGCCTGGTGGAACCAACCAGCTGGTTAGGTAACTGGTAACTAGTTCGAGAGTTAGCTAGCGTGCTAATTGCACCATGCTTTCATGCTACACTGGTTACAGAAAAGATAGCAATGTGTTTGTTCTCGTCCACATGGAACAGTTCCGTTCGGCTCCGGTTCTGTTCCCATGATGGACACCAGTTTGAGTCGGTTCTGGACTAAAGCTGTGTTTGTCCCCCAGGTTACCTGGAGCAAGGCCTGCTGGTGAAAGATGCCACAAAGCTGAGAAGTAAATACAGAACAACCTCTCAGTTCAAATACGACATGATCTCAATGATACCCACGGATCTGCTGTTTTTGAAGTTCGGATACAACAACCCGGAGTTCAGATTCAACCGTCTTTGCAAAATCTCGAGGCTTTTTGAGTTCTTTGAACGGACTGAAACCAGAACCAGCTTCCCGAACATGTTCCGTATCAGCAACCTCGTACTTTACATCCTGGTTATTATCCACTGGAACGCTTGTATGTTCTTTGCCATTTCAAAAACCATCGGTTTTGGAACCGACACGTGGGTGTATCCCAACATCAGCCACCCCGAGCACGGCCGCTTGGCCAGGAAGTACATCTACTCCCTGTACTGGTCCACACTGACCCTCACCACCATCGGAGAGACCCCCGCACCAGTCAGGGACGTTGAATTTGTCTTCGTCATTGCCGACTTCCTCACAGGGGTGCTGATCTTTGCTAGTATCGTCGGTAACGTCGGCGCCATGATCTCCAACATGAACGCCTCCCGTGCCGAGTTCCAGGCGAAGATCGACTCCATAAAGCAGTACATGCAGTTCAGGAAGGTCACCAAAGACCTGGAGGCCAGGGTCATCAAGTGGTTTGACTACCTGTGGACCGAGAAGAAGACCTGCGACGAGAAGGAGGTGTTGAAGAACCTCCCGGACAAGCTCAAGGCCGAGATCGCCATCAACGTCCATTTGGACACGCTGAAAAAAGTTCGTATTTTCCAGGGCTGCGAAGCCGGTCTGCTGATTGAGTTGGTGCTCAAGCTGCAGCCGCAGGTGTTCAGTCCCGGAGACTACATCTGCAAGAAGGGGGACATCGGCAGGGAGATGTACATCATCAAAGAGGGGAAGCTGGCCGTGGTGGCCGACGACGGGGTCACTCAGTTCGTGGTGCTCAGTGACGGCGCGTACTTCGGGGAGATCAGTATCTTGGGCATCAAGGGCAGCAAAGCGGGGAACAGGAGAACGGCCAACATCCGCAGCGTGGGCTACTCGGACCTCTTCGCCCTGTCCAAGGACGACCTGGTGGAGGCGCTCACGGAGTACCCGGATGCCAAGAGGGCTCTGGAGGAGAAGGGCAAAGCCATCCTGATGAAGGACAACCTGATCGACGAGGCCATCGCCAACGCCGGCGCCGACCCCAAAGACCTGGAGGAGAAGATCGTCAAGCTACAGAGCAACCTGGACCTCATGCAGACCAAGTTCGCCCAGCTGATGGTGGAGTTCAGCTCCGGCCAGTCGAGGATGAAGCAGAGGGTCACGGACATGGAGGCCAAGGTGAAGTCCATCCGACCCGAGGACCTCTCAGAAGTGGTGGCCGACAAGGACAAAAAGGTCCAGTAACGCCGGAGGACTTTACAGGGAACGAGCGGGATTTTTCATTGAGTAGAGTGACACTTTTCAAAGGACCATGTTTATATCTATTTATACATCTTCATTAAGTGTCAAATTGTGTATGCAGCAAATGTTTGTGTGTTTATGCTTTGAGTCTATCAGCATGAAACTACTTCAGTATGTATACACACACACTCCTATATATTGTGTATGCAAAAAAAAAGGCTTTTCACAGCCTTAGAATAAAGAGGAATGTTTTGATTTCCCCCTGACAACGTATTGATCTCCTGTTCAGTATTTTTCATATTTCATGCACCGTAACCAGCTGCTCCATCCAGATGGACTGAATCTACAGAATGAAACCCCAATGCAGTCCTGTTTGTTTTAATCAGCATACACTATGTTACATGTAAATAACCATTAAAAATGTTCATAAAACATATTGTGTGTCCAGATCTTTGCAGCTTTATACATCGAATGCCAAGTTAATTGTTTAGTTCACCTTTATTTACTTTGCATAAGAGTTTCACATTATCTGCACATATATGTACCTGAGATATTTGGCCAAATAAAACATTTCATGTGATTCTTTCACATGTTTGGCAACTGCACTTACAAATGTGCAATCAGAAACACTTTAAAAAGCAAACAAGCTGATGGAGGAGAAACAGGAAGTGAAAGTCTGAGTTCCTCCTGAAACCACACGAGCGTCACAACACGCAGTATTCATGTCACACGGAGTACACAGAAATACTTCAAAAGGACCCCGGAGGCGAGTGGAGGTTGGCTCTCCGCTGACAGGAAACAGATCAAATAAGAGCTCTGTTAGCAGTAAGAATTAAAAAGGCTGCACCGCACTACAAGGAGCACCAGTATGCCCAGTCCCTCCCACAAGGAGCACCATTATGCCCAGTCCCTCCCACAAGGAGCACCGTCATGCCCAGTCCCCCCCACAAGGAGCACCGTTATGCCCAGTCCCTCCCACAAGGAGCACCATTATGCCCAGTCCCTCCCACAAGGAGCACCATTATGCCCAGTCCCTCCCACAAGGAGCACCAGTATGCCCAGTCCCTCCCACAAGGAGCACCAGTATGCCCAGGCCCCCTCCAAGCTGTGGGAGGAGTGGCCTGAATACTGCTACACCACCGGCAACCGCAAACTACATCAATAAATAACCCGAACGTGACTTCAGTCCCGTGAGTAAGTGCACTTTCACAGTTTCACGAATCAAACAGACAAACAAAAGAAGAAGTCGAGAGGCGTGTCGAGCTCTTTGGGTCGTGACGCTGACAGGAAGTGATGCTGACAGGAAGTGAGGCACAGCGTTGTTGCAGCATTCGTTTCCCCTTCTTGTGATTCTCCCTTTTTTTTTTTTTATTTGTAAAAAACCGCAGTCGCACGTCCTCCAGGATCAAAGCATCCCGAAGCCTTTGGCGTACGTGATGGCCTTCAGCAGGCGTTCCCTCAGTTTGTCCTTGGAGGAATATTCAGGCAGCAGCAGAGCGTTGAAGCAGGTGTGAGAGGTCGGCAGCCTGAGAGGAGGAGGAGGAAGAGGAAGAGGAGGAGGAAGAGGAGGGTCACAAACACAGCTGATCAAGGATTTGGATTATAGATTAATTAAGTAATGTTTCAAGCAAAAATGCCAGACAATGCTTGAGATTTTCTACTTTCCTCTGTTTTATATCATATTAATATATCTTATATTATATATGATATAAATATGATGTAAACAACCCTCTGAGTTGTTTTGGCTGTCACATAAAGTTCTGGTCCTCTCTGGAAACAGAACCATCAGGATCAGAAGTAGAGAACTAGAACGCGTCTTTACTGCAGAATAACATTATTATGACATAAATCATTTTAAAAAAAGTTGAATTTCTTTGTTTCATCTTGATTTTTTGCCACCAGAGAACAGGAAGTGACCTTATATGGACTGACGTAGAGATGCTGTTTACGTCTCTGGTGTCCACCTGTCAATCACCCTGTAGCCCCGCCCTAAAGCCCCCCCTGCTTTATGGTTTATGGACTATGAATGGCCATAACCTTCTAATAATCAAAGCGCACCTGTCCGTGTCGGATCCATTCTTGGCGATGATCATCTTCAGCTTCCCGAGGCCTCCGACGGGCGCCCGGTCCGTGCCGGTGGTGAACTGAAGGAACTTCCTCTGCTGCTCTTCTCCGAACGAGTGGATCGTTTCCCAGAAATCTCTGCGAGCGGCGAATGAAAACAGAACGTTAAATGTTAAAGAACATTAAATAAAATCACAAGTAAAATCCTCGTTTCTTAACGTGCGGACGGAGCGACGCACCGGATGATCTGACTGTCTTTGCTGTAACCGCCATCATATTCTGTCGTCTTCTCAAGAGCTTCAAAGTCCAGTTTCTGTGGAAGAGGTTCCCCCGTTAGTCGTAAACACCTATAATATATTATATATATCTATAGATATATAGCATATGACGCCTGTGGACGAAGCTCCGCCTCCTCACCCGGCTGCCACAGATCAGCAGCTCCACCTCCTCCGGCCTGAACAGGTACTTGAGGGGAGACTCCTTGGTGACCATCAGGAAGCCCTTCTTGAAGGCCCTGAACTGACGCTCCACGCTGGTGTTCAGGACGTAGTCGGCGTACGAGGCCACGAACTCCTGAGGACGAGAGACGAGAACTTTCTCTCAACGGAGGAAACGAGGAGATAGGAGGAGGAGGAGGAGGAGAGATGAGGAGAGGAGAGAGGAGGAGAGGAAGTGGTCTCACCTGTCGGTTGACCTCTGTGACCGGGATCTGGTCTCCCTGGTCCTTGAGGTCGTACAGGATGGGGTTCCCGAACAGGTCCGTGTGAGAGATCTGGTACGTGAGCATCATGTCCTCCTCCACGTTGCCACCGTATTCCAGAAGCTTCTTCAGGCTCTGGTAGAGACTCTGCAGGGAGGAGAGACAGGTGAGGAGAGACAGGTGAGGTGAGACAGGTGAGGAGAGGAGAGACAGGTGAGGTGATACAGGTGAGGAGAGGAGAGACAGGTGAGGAGAGACAGGTGAGGTGACACAGGTGAGGAGAGACAGGTGAGGAGAGACAGGTGAGGTGAGACAGGTGAGGTGAGACAGGTGAGGTGAGACAGGTGAGGTGAGACAGGTGAGGTGAGACAGGTGAGGAGAGACAGGTGAGGAGAGACAGGTGAGGAGAGGAGAGACAGGTGAGGTGAGACAGGTGAGGTGAGACAGGTGAGGAGAGACAGGTGAGGAGAGGAGAGACAGGTGAGGTGAGGCAGGTGAGGAGAGACAGGTGAGGAGAGACAGGTGAGGTGAGACAGGTGAGGTGAGACAGGTGAGGTGAGACAGGTGAGGAGAGACAGGTGAGGAGAGACAGGTGAGGAGAGACAGGTGAGGAGAGACAGGTGAGGAGAGGAGAGACAGGTGAGGACAGACAGGTGAGGTGAGACAGGTGAGACAGGTGAGACAGGTGAGGAGAGACAGGTGAGGTGAGACAGGTGAGGAAAGACAGGTGAGGAGAGCCCTCCGCTCCTAGTCCAGGAGGAGGTCACCGTACCGGGTGGGAGTCCTGCAGGTCCAGGTGGTTGCCCTTCTTGCCCAGCAGCTTCCTGTAGACCACCATGGGGAAGTGTACGTCCAGGATGCAGTTGTTGTAGATGGCGAGCCCCAGAACCAGTCCCACCAGTGTGTACTGGGCCTCGTTCTCCAGAGAGGACGAGTTGAACCAGAACAGCTTGGTGTCGTCGTCGTAGCTGAACATCCCTGTTCAGGAACAGATGTCTAATATTTAACCTCATGAAAAAGATTATCTGTAACAAGGCATTAAAAAAGTGATCAAAACATCATGCGGAAGAAAAAGACTAAAAACAAATAAGAACAGTCAGTAAAACAACTAAAAACAGTCAGTAAAACATTAAAAAGCTACAAATAGAATAAAAGTTGCAGTTTAAAACTAAAGGCAGCCAACAGAAGACCTCCTGCTCACCGATGTCGGGGTTGAAGATCTCCTCCAGGACTAGCTGAAAGAACTCCTTGGAGACTCCGCCCTCGTCGACGCCCTGCTCCCCCTCGAACTCCACGAACAGCTGCTTCTTCAGGTCGGACGGGTTCTCCATGGAGATCATCTCCAGCTGCAACACAAGGGCCTTGAACTCATGGACAGACACAGGGGGCGGAGCCTCAACGAGTCACAACGACATGCAGCTGGAACTATAACAACCAGAAGAAGCTTTCTCCGTAGCCAGCATGCTTATTTTGAACCCCAAAATAAAACAAATTTTGTGGTGATTTAATTTTAATGAAAGGATCAAAAGGATGCTGAAATAACGACACCATGATGCAGGTTTGTAAAAAGTCTGAATTCATACTTTGTCAACAAGACGACAAGCAAACAACTTTTAAAACGCTTGTTTTCTGAATAGAGTTTTGGATCGAATGGTGCTAAGCTAACGTTGTAGCTGCTCCATCGACACCTCAAAATAATGTCATATAGGCGTAAATAACCAGAGACACTGGTTTAAACCAGAGACACTGTGGTTTAGACCAGAGACACTGTGGTTTAGACCAGAGACACTGGGGTTTAGACCAGAGACACTGGGGTTTAGACCAGAGACACTGGGGTTTAGACCAGAGACACTGTGAGGATCTCTTTCTGTAGACTCACTCTGACGAGGGCGTCGTCGATGATGTGGTCCCGGCGGACCTTGAGCTTGAGATAGGGGTTGGGCTGCTGGCCCTGCACCATGCTGTAGAGCGCCGTGAGGCGCCGCTCGCTGTACATCCTGATCCGGTTGTCGTAGTACAGCCCTTGGTTCTTGGTGATGACGCTGAGGATGAAGGGGCAGCTCTGGAAGGAAAACTTGGTCTCGGCGTTGACCTTGAAGAAGGTGAAGTCCTTGTCCATCTCCACCACTTCGTTCAGCGATTCGTTCACAAAGTCCTCGTAGGGGATGAGCGGGCGGATGCTGTCCACGGGTCTGACTCCCAGTTCTAGCTCCAGCGGATCGGCCGGCGGACCTTTCTTGTAGAGCCGCTCTTCGCCCAGCAGCTCGTGCAGGGTGAGCTCGTCGGACTCGGGGTCCTCCTCCTCCTCCTCGTTGTGCTCCACGTCCACGTCGCCGCCCAGGATGCTGGCGTAGAAGGCGACCTTCAGACACTGCGTGGCGGCCACCACGGTCCCGTCGTCGTTCACCAGATTCTCGCCGTCGTACTCGTTGCTGACGACCGTGAAGGTGATGAGCTGCTGGAAGGTCTCCATCATGCGCCGGATGTGCCCGAGTCCGTACCCGGACCACAGCTTCGACAGCCGGGCGAGCGCCGCCACCGGCAGCTTGCTCATGGCTTTGCAGAACTGCGGCAGAGCCACTTCCAGGTACTCTGGGCTGTGGAGGTTACTGTTCTCCAACACGATGACGAAGATGTTCAGGTAGTCCGGGTTCGTGTCGTACACGTCCAGGTACTCCAGGTCCAGCTCCATGTTCGGCGTGAGGTAAATGAGTGCGTTCACGAGAGCGGCCTCCACCTGGTCCAGGCTCAGAAGGCGGTCGTAGACCCTCCTCACGGCGCCGATGTCCACCGTCACCTCGCAAGGGTCCAGCATTTCATCCAGACCCTCGTCCAGTGCGGCAGAGGCAGGGCCCACCGACTCCGAGCCCTGCGTCTGCTGCTCGTCCACGTCTGTCGGTTCAGAGGAGTCCAGGTTATCGGCGGCGCTGGGTTCATCCTTCCTGAAGCTCTTCATCAAGGTGTCCGAGTTGGAGAAGATCCGGCCGACGATGCGGATGATTGCGGAGTAGTCGCCCCGCTCCTCGCAGAAGCTCAGGATCGTACAGACCGTGTCCTCCGTGAGGTGATTGACATCTGGACCCAAACAGGAGCACACAGGAGAATCAGATCAACACAGCCAAACAGATTCAAAGCCGGCGTCCGTGATTGGCGTTACCTGAGAAGTCCTCCTTGGTGGGCCCGAGGTCCGCCTCGCTCATCTGCCCGTCCAGAAGGTCTTTGTTGGAGGGGTGAGGGTGACAGAGTTTGGCGTTGATCTTAAACAGCTCGAGCGCTTTGGCCGCCGCGGCGTTGTTATCCAAAGGTCGAAAGTCACGACACGATGCGCAAAACTCATTCGTGCAGTCGCCATTTCCACAGCCGTCGGTCAACTGCCGAAAGTAGCGCTCGATGAGATGCTTTGCAGTCGCTCTGTTCCTGCAAGACATTCAAACAGGAAGTCAGAACTCACCGATGGTAGAAAAACAGGCATCGACGTCACGAAAAAGCTACGGCACGATGACACAGATGGAGGATTAGTTTAACTAAGCATGTTCATTAGTTTAGCTTCTAGTTTAACTAGAAGCTTAAATAGAGCGACTCACATTCGGCTGGATTCAGGAACACTCCTGTGGACAGTCCTCTGGAAGAAAGGTTCAGTAATTATGATTAATGTATTATTATGTATACATCCTGTAATAAGGAGGCCATTTGTCAACTGAGAAATATTTAGACAACTTTTAGTCCAATCTTGTCGTCACGGTGACGACATTTGTGGACTTCCATACAACCAGAGGAGTCGCCCCCTGGTGGTCAGGAGAGAGAATGCAGCTTTAACACATGAAGCATAGACTTCTATACAACCAGAGGAGTCGCCCCCTAGTGGTCAGGAGAGAGAATGCAGCTTTAAGAAGCTGAAAGGAGATGAAGTTGTTTTTCTTCTTCTGCAACACTGTATGACTCACAACATTAAATAAATGTCTTCTTTATACGTAATAACCTCGTTTTATTACATCAGTTATGAACCACAGTGACTTGCTCTCATACTGTTTCTGTTAAACAAATAAATAAACAAATACGGCCGTGAACGCACCACGTTCTCACCAGTTGACTGACCTGTGATTTGTATACCTGTGTATTGTCGTCCTGTCTGTCTCTCTCTCCCTGGCTGTCTGTCTCTCTGGCTGTCTGTCTGTCAGTGACGGTGCAGAAATGGTCTCCGGTTCTTGTCTGAGCCGGCTTCAGGGTCTCTGGAGTCCACGTGAGTCCGGATTCAAACAGCCGAGTTCACAGACACGAGGTCCGGACGAGGCTCGCGAGGAACCGACGGGCGGAAGTCTGCGGGTTCTGATACTTTGTATCTTTTTAAGTCACACAAACATCCTCTGCTACCATCTTGTAAACAAGAGCGACATGTATCCCGGCATGCAGCGCGAGGCTGTCAGACACCAAGCCCCCCCCCCCCCCTTCAGAAATACACTCGAGATAAACCCGGAAAAACAATAGCATATTACAATCATAATATAATATAACCGTTTACTCTAATCTAATAATTATATATTAAATATATTATCATTATTACCAGTATTATTGTACAGTAATATAATAAATATGATAATAATAATATAACTATTATAATAATAGTATATATAATATACTATTATTATTATTATTATTGTATTATTGTAACTTGCATGCTGCTGCCACAAACGAGTTTCCCCTTGGGGATGAATAAAGTATACATCTATTTATCTATATATTATTAACAACATTTCAAATGATTAGGAAATAATAAATAATAATGAATTAATACAAATATATACTTATTCATTATTGGTGTTAATGAAGTGTAACAATGAGCTCAGAGCTGTTAGGAAGGTTAACAGCTCATAATTCATCTCTAATATCTATTTTATATTCATGTGAAAACATCTGGATTTATTATAGTTCATCACCAAAACTACATTTTACTATTACATGAGAACGCATCATGAGAACGTTATCATTTACCTTCAGCCAGTACTCATTTTCACTGAGCAGAGCCTGAACGCATCATGAGAACGTTATTTTTAAAAGAGGAAGAATTGCATTAATTTTGAACCTAAATAAATAAATAGGTCTCCCGCTTGGCAGTTTATTCCATACAATATATTATTAATAATATGTTTAAAGCTCCATCACATAATAATAATGTACCTGCAGTTATTATTATATTATTCACACATGGAGCAGAAGTCAAAATGTTGACAAGGCCAAGAGACACAGGTTCACTTTATGGCTCATGAATATGATTTATAATTCCAGAAAAGTTACTTTTTATACCAATTATTAATACATCTGGTCTAAAATTAGCTCTATGATTGTACGACAGAGATTAATAAATTAATACAAATATATTAGTCACAGCGTTGAAGTCCTGTTGTCTCCTCTGACTGAAGCAATCAACACGGACACTAGGGGGCGCTGTGGGAACACTTTATTATATTAAAAGGGGCTGAGCTCTTTCTGACACGTTAAAACAATAACCATCACACCATTTATTTAGAAATATAGATTTATTCCTCAGAATCTTCAGTCCATCTGGAGTCCTGAGATACTTTGTTATATATAAAATATGAAATATGTAGTTTTAAAGGTCATATTGTTTTAACAGATTTCACTTGGTTTATTATGGTTATTTATTGTTTGAAATGTAATATAATATATGATATATATATAATAAAAAATGGAACTATTCCAGATTAATTTATAGACGTTTACTGAAAGATGTGATATGAGGTGTTTTGATTGCCTCTTTATGGCTCTCAACATGGCATCACTGAGTCTTTTAGTGAAAAGCTGAACATGTAAACATACAAACATAAAATATAAATAAATACTTCATCCATGTTTATTCCTTGAAACACTTTTACTTAATAATTTGTACCAAAAGTTGTTTCTGCAAAACCAAAGAAGTTCAGAGTAAAATAAAGTGTGACCAAATACAAACACTGCCGCCAGTATTGTCAAATAATATTAATAATATTATTAAGATCAACCTGCTGGATTAAAGAAACATTCTGGATCATTTCAACCTTCATCGTTTTTCAGCATAAAAACTGAAGACGAGTTTCACTGCAGAAGATCTGATGACAGGAAGGAGGGCAACGCAACAGGCAATGCAACTGGCAAAGCAACAGGCAACGCAAGCAGCAATACATTTGAATTTGAGCCGTCTTTGTTTGTTGACGAGATTATTTTTGAGCGTTTCTTACATTCTTGGACGTGTTTTTAGTTTCAGGATCGTTTTCTAACATCTTGTTGGAAAAAACTGGTTCCAATTGAGATTTTATTGATGATCAGAAACACAGATCCAACCGATCAGTGAACAGGAAGTTGTCGGCTGCTGTCGGTCTGAGTCAGACTCAAAGATTCAGGTTGGAACTCTGATCTCTAGTCACACTTCCTCCTCTTCCTCATCCTCCTCCTCATCCTCCTTGATGTGGAAATTAGACTAAAACTGAGAGAAAAGGAAACGGAGAGCTGGCGTCTTTCCCCAAAACCCGATGTGACTGATGTCTGATGCCGGTTGGCTTTATTGCTGCATGACATCATCGAGAGTAAACTAATTGATCTCCAAGTCAAGCGGATGAATCCAGCAGCTGGTCCGGAGTCAGTTTGCAGTAGTTACAGCACAGTCGGAGCAGAACAAGCTCCAGATGAAAGACAAGGAAAAGAAAATTCATTCAAATAATAATAATAATAATACTAAACATAGGGCGATTATCGTAATTATCCACAAAACCGTGACAAACTCCTTTCTATCTCCAATACCACCTTAAAAAATAATGATTATCCTGCTCGGGGTCCTCGAGCAGCTTTGGCATTAAATCGTCAATAACTGTTTGGTCCACGTCTTGGTCCTCCTCCGGTCAGTCCATAATCAATATCCTCTGACAGTAAACACCAGTCCGCTGAAGACGCCTCATCTGAAGAGAGGACAGATAACACCGATCAGATCAATCAGAGGATCAATACTGACAACAAGCTACCAAAGTCCTGGACTCTGGGATCAGTGAAGAGTTCTGATGAGCTCACATCCCCCTGATCGGCGATCGATCAGCTGGGATGTTTGTTGTTGTTGTTGTTGTTGTGTGGTGACCTCTGACCTGCGGAGGCTGCGAGCTTCATACAGCGTGTCGTCCTCTTCGCTCTCCACCGCCTCCATCTCCACCGAGTCGTCGTAGTTGGACAGCAGGCCGTACTTCTTCTTGTGGGCCGGCCGCTTCAGCCTGTCAGACACAACGCAGGTCAAACTGGGGGATCACCGATGTCAACATTTAGGGGTGGGGGGACAGGAAGTAGAACAGGAAGTAGGAATGGAAGTAGGAATGGAAGCAGGACAGGAAGCAGGACAGGAAGCAGGACAGGAAGCAGGGCTGTTAGGATGCAATGAGGAGGTTAACTGGTAAACTGGTCCTTGATTCATTTAGTTAAAATCTTGACAAATTGATGGACTCGCTGTAAACCTCTGCTACGAGGAGAGAAAGCATCAAATAGCTTATTTTTTAGCTGGAGTTTGGTGGTTTATCTCTGCAGGAGAAAGGCTGGTATTGACATAAGATAAGATAATCCTTTATTAGTCCCGCAGTGGGGAAATTACAGGATTACAGCAGCATTGCTCAGTACGTAAAGATAAAAAAAATCAAGTAATATAAATAAACAGTAATAAACATAATAAAATAAAACAGTAAAGAATAAATTGAATGTACAGTTGAATATTGAATATACAAATTACAAATATATTACAAAATATTGCACCAGAATGAGTGCACATGGTGACGACTGTTTAGCTGAAGTAAACAAACCGGTTCATGAATTTGTGCAAACACTAAACTGTATTTTGGTGGCAGAGGACGTTTAGCACACAACAGGACATTAATCATATTTCATATCTCGGCTGACTCTTAAATGACTACATATATGAATTATAGTTTAGTGTAACATCAGTACGTCTGTAGTTCTGCTCCTCTATCAAACAACTTCTGATTTAAGTTTTCTAAAGCTGGAGGAACTCTTCATCTCTTCTGAGAAGAGTTGGACTAATTTTCACATTAATAACACATATCTTTATATATATATTATCTGCTAGCTGTGACATTACTGCCATATTGAAGAGTGGCTACTAAAGTTGTACAAAACAGCATAAGTCATCTTTAAAAGAGGATAAACATCAGATGATATAAGGAAGTATTAAATTGCTACATTTATGGTTGAAGTTTGGCGTGACATATCATGGAATAATATATTCATGATTCATACCAACATCAGTCTGTACTGCAGCCGTTTCACGCACTGAACGTGACGTCACGCCAGACTTTTGTCATAATCTTGTGATTTAAGTTAAATGTGACGCGCGCGTTTCTCTTCACTTCCGCCGGAACTTTATCTGAGAACACTTGTAGTTGTAATCATGACAGTAACAATACAACAAACTAGTTTAAACGCCTCCAGACGTTAGCCGATGACTAAATCCCTGCTTTTGTGGACGGGGTTTGGCGTGCGGCTGTCGTTCTCACCGCACAGCTCGGATGAGGAAGTACAGGACCCCGATAACGGTGATGCCGATGAGCACGTACAGGGCCCGCTGGATCATCGAGCTGTCCACGTGCAGCAGCCCGTCGAACCCGCGCGATCTCTTCCCGCCGCTGCGCGTGCCGTTCAGCTCCTTCGAGCTGGAGTTCGTCACCGCGGCGCCAGGTCCGGGTTCGGTCCCAGAATCCCCCGTGGCGAACGCGAACAGCCAGCAGACCGGAACCAGAACCGTGGAGAGAAGTCCGATGAAAGTCATGTTTCCCACGAAGAAGCGAAAGAAGAAGATGAAGGAAACAATGGCGGGATAGTTTTTGCTCCTCGGGTCCACGTCACTCTGTTGATATAAAAGTCCCGAAACTAGGAAGTTCACCGTCTAACTACTGATGACGTCACACGTGTCGCTTCCGTGTTGCCACTTCTCTCTCTGTTTGACTCGCAGGACGGTCAGGTAGTTCCCGCCAACCAATCACACGGATGGAGCCAGACGCCTGCGAGTTAAAACGCAGGGTTTAAAGCTACACAATAAGTTTGAGTTTGTAAGTAAATACTCATGAGAAGACATGTTTTAAATAATTTAATAATTGGTCATATTTTAAATAATGTTATTGTTTACTATTTCGAATAAAATATGATATACAACAATCGGCCTGTTTTACTGAAATTCTTTTTAGGATTACATTTATTTTTATAATTTAATAATATATCATATTTTGATTGTTAATATTTTGTATGTATCATATTACAAATATGATAAATTATTTATTATTTAAATATTTTGAAATATTTCAGAAGTAATTGACACTGAACTGAAAAGCAACTCCTCCAGTTTCAGCAAAAAAAATATTAATCACATTCTGGAAAGTATTAATATTATTGATGTGCACATATGAACGAAAGGGTTATGACGCTAATCTGAGTTCATGAGGAGGAACAAAACTATTTGGATACAACTCTAAATAAGTATTAGTATATTAAAATGTATCAAACAAAGTAAAAGTAGATTATGAATCAAATAATAATGTTTGTGCCAAACTCCATCCGTTTAATACTTCCTCTCTTATCAGCAGATGTCTGGATGCTGTAAAATGTGATCTATGTTTTATTCATAAGGTTTTAGGAGACACTAACAGAGCAAACTTTGATCCACAGAAATCCCTTCAGCTCCCACTGCTTATATTACACTATACATATGTAGTATATATTGTTTTTGTTTGTTTGTTATTATTGATAAGTCCACTAGGAGGCGCTGTTGTGTTTCAGCTGAAGAGTCACACTCACATTTTTGTGTTTACTGATGTTTGTTATTTTGCAGAATCTTTTTCCAATTTTGTAACAAACATTTTCATATATTTCACTTAAATATATTTTATTAGCTTTTGTCCAATATTTTTTTAGGATACTTTACTAACAATACATGCACGTGACTCATGAGTAAGGCACGTGCGTCGGTGTCAGAGATGCGGGTTTGAATCCCGCCGGATCAAAGCCTCCAGATGTCACGCGAATGTACATTTATGTATTTAGGTTATTTCTGTATTTAGGTTGCCGACGAGGCTCCGGTGACCGAAAGGCCGGCCGGCCAATCACAGCGCGACTGGGCTGTCCCTGCCACGCTGTGATTGGTCGGCGCTGTGACAGAGGGGACGGGGCTGTGAGATTACAGCATCTCTCTCGCTCTCTCTCTCTCTGCGGATCCAGCGGACATCTGGAGCTGCACGGGAATCAAACCTCCGAGCACCAGAACCCTGACGTCCCGCACCGAGCCGGCCCGGGTCCCCGCGTCTGTCTCCGGGCTCCGGTGTTGTCGTTGCCCGGTGTCTCCGCTGTCTGCACCGGCAGGCTGCAGCGCTCCGGAGGGACGCGTCTGCCGGTAAAAACACGGAAATACGACCGAATCCCTGGAGGAGCGAGGAGGAGGAGGAGGGGGGCGATGGACTGAAGTGATCCGACATCTGAGAGGGTTTGAGGTCCCGATGGGAGCTGCGACACATCTGGACCTGGTCCGTCTGCGTCCTGGTTCTGGCCTCAGTCTGGACTGAAGGGTCTCGTTGGTTCCTGAAGGGTTCTGATTGAACGTCTTTGTAGTCTTTCAGATCTGGTCTCTGATTCACGGTCCTGGTGGAGAGTTTTAAAGGGATCCTCCTCCTCTTGTTGGTCTGGATTAAAGCCCATCAGGATCATGAACCACCCCCCTCCACTCCTCTAATCTGGGTTTTACCGAGCTGGATTTAAATTTGAGATCTGACCTGGTTCACTCTGATCGGGTCACACCTGACCCGGTCTGAACCAGAAGCCCCGGTTGTGGTTGTGATCTCGGACTCGGTCCTGATCCCCTCAGTTCTGGTGTTGGGGAGCCCTGCTGTTGCCATGCCGACGTCCCGGCCTGGTTCGGCGCCGGTGGAGTTCTGGGTGGACGGGTCGAGGCGGGACGGGGCGGTGGAGGAGTTCTACACCCTGAGCTCTGAGCTTGGCAGGTCTGGACCACATTATTGGTTTGGGGATGGGGTTATCTGGAGGGGTCCATGTGATTCTCCTCAGGTCCTGGCTTATCTGTGATAACCAAAAAATTATATGGGGACAAAGGTAGTCCTGTAGAGTCCCTGTAGTGGACCGGACCACCAGGGGTGACTCCACTGGTTGTATAGAAGTCTATGCTTCATGTGTTAAAGCTGCATTTTCTCTCCTGACCACCAGAGTGCGACTCCTCTGGTTGTATAGAAGTCTATGCTTCATGTGTTAAAGCTGCATTTTCTCTCCTGACCACCAGAGTGCGACTCCTCTGGTTGTATAGAAGTCTATGCATCATGTGTTAAAGCTGCATTCTCTCTCCTGACCACCAAGGGGCGACTCCACTGGTTGTATAGAAGTCTATGCTTCATGTGTTAAAGCTGCATTTTCTCTCCTGACCACCAGAGTGCGACTCCTCTGGTTGTATAGAAGTCTATGCATCATGTTTTAAAGCTGCATTCTCTCTCCTGACCACCAAGGGGCGACTCCTCTGGTTGTATAGAAGTCTACGCTTAATGTGTCAAAGCTGCATTCTCTCTCCTGACCACCAGGGGGCGACTCCTCTGGTTGTATAGAAGTCTATGCTTTATGTGTTAAAGCTGCATTCTCTCTCCTGACCACCAAGGGGCGACTCCTCTGGTTGTATAGAAGTCTATGCTTCATGTGTCAAAGCTGCATTCTCTCTCCTGACCACCAGGGGGCGACTCCTCTGGTTGTATAGAAGTCTATGCTTAATGTGTCAAAGCTGCATTCTCTCTCCTGACCACCAGGGGGCGACTCCTCTGGTTGTATAGAAGTCTATGCATCATGTTTTAAAGCTGCATTCTCTCTCCTGACCACCAAGGGGCGACTCCTCTGGTTGTATAGAAGTCTACGCTTAATGTGTCAAAGCTGCATTCTCTCTCCTGACCACCAGGGGGCGACTCCTCTGGTTGTATAGAAGTCTATGCTTTATGTGTTAAAGCTGCATTCTCTCTCCTGACCACCAGGGGGCGACTCCTCTGGTTGTATAGAAGTCTATGAATCATGTGTTAAAGCTGCATTCTCTCTCCTGACCACCAAGGGGCGACTCCTCTGGTTGTATAGAAGTCTATGCTTCATGTGTCAAAGCTGCATTCTCTCTCCTGACCACCAGGGGCGACTCCTCTGGTTGTATAGAAGTCTATGCTTTATGTGTTAAAGCTGCATTCTCTCTCCTGACCACCAGGGGGCGACTCCTCTGGTTGTATAGAAGTCTATATAAGTGACTCTACTTCTCTCTTGATGTATTCCCTCAGTAAACATTGTAAACATGAGTTTATGTCTCAATCTCTAGTTTTCAAGTCTTCTTCGATACATTTAGAGTCAAACAGACCATAATACAGGGGATGCTTTAGGGCGGGGCTACAAGGTGATTGACAGGTCGATACCAGAGACATAAACACCGTCAGGGCTTTTTTCAGACTTTTAGGACTTTCAGGATGAGATATTCATGTATTCATAAGTCGATTCACCTCATCATAAATGACTGTGTGAGTTACAGACTACTCTTTCCCATTAGAAGTCTATCGGGGAAAGATATTTTTGGGCTATGACGTCGTCCACTAAGTCACTTCCTGTTGGTTTGGTCCAGTCTTGTGGTTCTGGATCCATTGAACTAGATCTCTGCGAGTCTGAGTTCTGGAACATCGATATTTAAATATCACTAATATTAGAACCGTCAATGTAGTATTGAGTTAATTATCAAACTTTTAGCTTTAATGAGAATCAAATACTTCAAATGATTCTGTCACAAACTGAACATTAATATTACTGTAAATAGGTTTTAAAGGTGTGACATCATCATTAATCTGACTTCATGTTCACTGAAACTCTTGTTTTGGAACAAATTAACTGTTGTTGTTGTTGACCGAAACAACAACAACACTAATATTTCTGTGGAAACAGTTAAATGATGTCAGCAGTGATTTCAGAAGAGTGTGAGCAGCTCTGTTACCAGGTGTCCTGTTGCCATGGAGACCGGCTAGAACTGTGACTGTAAGTGTGTGTGTGTGTGAGAGTGTGTGTGGGGGGTGTTGCTCTTAGATAGATCTGATGGATTCCTCCATCTGTCCCAAACGAATAACAGATCCACCCCCCCCGCAACCTCCCCCCCCCCCACCCCCCCACACACACACACACACCATGACACTTTATTTCTGTCCACATCGAGAAGAACTATGTTTTCACCAAAGAATTTGTGTCACATGACTTTTCTAGGAGAAAGAGGAAGTATTCAGGTCCTTCAATGCAGTAAAATTACTAATACCTCTCATTGGAAATACCTTTCTGAAGTAGAAGTATGCAAGTATTATGAGCAGAATGTAGTTCATGTAGTTCAAGTAAAAGTATGGATTGATCATTAAAATGTTTCATATGATATCTGAAGTTTCTGGATCACTATAACTGCTCCCTTATAAACTCTGATAAACAGTTTGATCAATTCATCAAATATTAGTTCAGCGACAGAAGAAGAATAAGAAAAAGTTTGTATTTACTAACACACTGTTACATCTCTTCTAAAGTAGAACTAACACACTGTTACATCTCTTCTAAAGTAGAACTAACACACTGTTACATCTCTTCTAATAGAACTAACACACTGTTACATCTCTTCTAATAGAACTAACACACTGTTACATCTCTTCTAAAGTAGAACTAACACACTGTTACATCTCTTCTAAAGTAGAACTAACACACTGTTACATCTCTTCTAAAGTAGAACTAACACACTGTTACATCTCTTCTAAAGTAGAACTAACACACTGTTACATCTCTTCTAAAGTAGAACTAACACACTGTTACATCTCTTCTAAAGTAGAACTAACACACTGTTACATCTCTTCTAAAGTAGAACTAACACACTGTTACATCTCTTCTAAAATAGAACTAACACACTGTTACATCTCTTCTAATAGAACTAACACACTGTTACATCTCTTCTAAAGTAGAACTAACACACTGTTACATCTCTTCTAAAGTAGAACTAACACACTGTTACATCTCTTCTAAAATAGAACTAACACACTGTTACATCTCTTCTAATAGAACTAACACACTGTTACATCTCTTCTAATAGAACTAACACACTGTTACATCTCTTCTAATAGAACTAACACACTGTTACATCTCTTCTAACAGAACTAACACACTGTTACATCTCTTCTAAAATAGAACTAACACACTGTTACATCTCTTCTAATAGAACTAACACACTGTTACATCTCTTCTAAAATAGAACTAACACACTGTTACATCTCTTCTAATAGAACTAACACACTGTTACATCTCTTCTAACAGAACTAACACACTGTTACATCTCTTCTAATAGAACTAACACACTGTTACATCTCTTCTAACAGAACTAACACACTGTTACATCTCTTCTAAAGTAGAACTAACACACTGTTACATCTCTTCTAAAATAGAACTAACACACTGTTACATCTCTTCTAACAGAACTAACACACTGTTACATCTCTTCTAAAATAGAACTAACACACTGTTACATCTCTTCTAAAATAGAACTAACACACTGTTACATCTCTTCTAAAGTATAACTAACACACTGTTACATCTCTTCTAAAATAGAACTAACACACTGTTACATCTCTTCTAATAGAACTAACACACTGTTACATCTCTTCTAAAGTAGAACTAACACACTGTTACATCTCTTCTAACAGAACTAACACACTGTTACATCTCTTCTAACAGAACTAACACACTGTTACATCTCTTCTAAAGTAGAACTAACACACTGTTACATCTCTTCTAACAGAACTAACACACTGTTACATCTCTTCTAAAGTAGAACTAACACACTGTTACATCTCTTCTAATAGAACTAACACACTGTTACATCTCTTCTAAAGTAGAACTAACACACTGTTACATCTCTTCTAACAGAACTAACACACTGTTACATCTCTTCTAAAATAGAACTAACACACTGTTACATCTCTTCTAATAGAACTAACACACTGTTACATCTCTTCTAAAGTAGAACTAACACACTGTTACATCTCTTCTAACAGAACTAACACACTGTTACATCTCTTCTAACAGAACTAACACACTGTTACATCTCTTCTAAAGTAGAACTAACACACTGTTACATCTCTTCTAAAGTAGAACTAACACACCATTACTCTGGGCGACTGTGGCTCAGTGGTTAGCAAGTCAGTCTTTCAATCAGAGGGTCGGTGGTTCAAACCCCGGCTCAGCCAGTCCATGTCGTTGTGTCCTTGAGCAAGACACTTAACCCTCATTGCTCACCGTTGCTGTGTCTACGGTCTACTGTATAGCATGTAAGTCACTTTGGATAAAAGCGTCAGCGAAATGTAATGTAATGTACTCTGTGGCGTTAGGTGTTGAGGCTTTCAGGGTCAACATCCTACTGTTGGATGTCGGGGCGTTCAGGTTCAACGCTATGGTGTTGGACCTCGAGGCGTTCAGGGTCAACATCGTAGTGTTGGACGTCAGGGCGTTCAGGTTCAACATGTTGCTTCTTTGTCTTTTCTTTCAGAGGAGCGACGTCCATCGTGTATCGCTGTGAGGAGAAGCAGACTCAGAAACCTTACGCTATCAAAGTCCTCAAGAAAACGGTCAGTGTTATTGGACTTCATGTGAAACCGTTGGCGCTCACATCCTGTCAGACTTTCAACACATCAGATGTTTACGTTGTTTCGTCTCTCGCAGATCGACAAGAAAATAGTTCGCACAGAAATCGGCGTCCTGCTGCGTCTGTCCCACCCAAACATCGTAAGTACGATTCTCACATCACGATAGACCTTAAATCTCATTGATCCCTGCTGTGAAGTTCAGAGACACGAACGAGGAACAGAACAGGTTCAAAATTAGACTAGGTTCTCAATGAGAACTGGTTCTCCATCAGAACTGGTTCTCGTTCAGTATAGGTCCTCTATAAGAACTGGTTCTCTATGAGAACAGGTTTTATATCAGAATAGGTTATTCATTAGAACCAGTTCTTCATTAGACTAGGTTCTCCATTAGACTAGGTTATCCATCAGGACAGGTTCTCCATGAGAACAGGTTCTCACCAGGACAGGTTCTCCATGAGAACTGGTTCTCATCAGGGCTAGTTCCTGAGAGGTGTACCTTGTTTCCCTTGTGGTCTCAGATCCAGCTGAAGGAGATCTTTGAGACGGACACGGACATCGCTCTGGTGCTGGAGCTGGTAACGGGAGGAGAGCTGTTCGACAGGTACAACATGTGTTTATGATGGATTTATATAACTCGTTTGGTTATGAATCCAGTCTTAGAATCATTATTACTGAAACATGAACATTATTAACATATTACTGAAACATGAACATTATTAACATTATTACTGAAACATGAACATTATTAACATTATTACTGAAACATGAACATTATTAACATATTACTGAAACATGAACATTATTAACATTATTACTGAAACATGAACATCATTAACATTATTACTGAAACATGAACATTATTAACATTATTACTGAAACATGAACATCATTAACATTATTACTGAAACATGAACATCATTAACATTATTACTGAAACATGAACATGATTAACATTATTACTGAAACATGAACATTATTAACATTATTACTGAAACATGAACATTATTAACATTATTACTGAAACATGAACATTATTAGCATTATTACTGAAACATGAACATTATTAACATTATTACTGAAACATGAACATTATTAGCATTATTACTGAAACATGAACATTATTAACATTATTACTGAAACATGAACATTATTAACATATTACTGAAACATGAACATTATTAACATTATTACTGAAACATGAACATCATTAACATTATTACTGAAACATGAACATTATTAGCATTATTACTGAAACATGAACATTATTAACATTATTACTGAAACATGAACATTATTAGCATTATTACTGAAACATGAACATGATTAACATATTACTGAAACATGAACATTATTAACATTATTACTGAAACATGAACATCATTAACATTATTACTGAAACATGAACATTATTAGCATTATTACTGAAACATGAACATTATTAACATTATTACTGAAACATGAACATTATTAGCATTATTACTGAAACATGAACATGATTAACATTATTACTGAAACATGAACATTATTAACATTATTACTGAAACATGAACATTATTAACATTATTACTGAAACATGAACATCATTAACATTATTACTGAAACATGAACATTATTAACATTATTACTGAAACATGAACATCATTAACATTATTACTGAAACATGAACATTATTACTAAACTTCTAAATTATTTATAAAACCTTAACAATATTCACATTGTTGATAATACATACTTAATTGCAATAGTTAGTTACATTTCCACTGGTGTTGGTCCCAGAATGAAATATGTAAAAACCCAGGTGAAGATGTAAATAAGCAGGTGTCACATGATATTTTGCCCTGGTGTTTGTCTGCAGGATCGTTGAGCGAGGTTACTACAGCGAGAGAGACGCCGCTCACGTCATCAAACAGATCCTGGAGGCTGTGGCGGTAAGACTGCTGCGTTCAGTGTCTGTCAGTAAAATCCAGCACTGACTGAGTGTCTGGTTATTGTCACAGCCAAAGTGAATCATCCAGCTCTATCCATCCCTCTGCTCATTAGATTACTGTTCACTTCCTCCAGCGCTGTTCAGTCTCTGCAGCGCCACACACTGAACCAGTTCACAAACCAGCTGCTAGTTACTGTTAGCTTCTATGGTCTTCTAGTTAGCAGCTAACCGGGCTAACATTCTCCCCTGCTTCTAGTCTTTGAGCTAAGCTAGGCTAAACATGGACCTCTGTCTGAATTGGACACACACAAATTAAACTGATATCCATCGAATAATGTGGCAGGATTTCATTAAGTCTTGTACTGTGTTAAGTTCAAAAATCTTTGGGCGGTTGTGTGAAGAGAAGTCCCAGATGCAGAAAGTTATAATAAAAATTGATTTAATAAAAAGATGATGAACAGCATTTCAAAATGAATCACACTAATAACTACACAATATATACAAACATATCCCATGAGAGAGAGATATCCCATGAGACAGAGATCCAGTGCCCCCCCCCCACCGGGCAGCAGATCCATACATACCTGCCCGGCAGAAGGCACCCAGAGATCTGCTGATGTTCTCACAATGTCTCAGCTTTGCCAGGTTTGGGGTCAGCCCCCCTTCCTCTGGCTAGCCTCTCTTCCAGTCCATTGATTGGACAAGACCTCGTCCTTTTGGTGTTGGTCAACCCAAACCCCCTCTCACATTCCTGAGCACGTCCTCCTTATCTATCTGCTCCAATCTTCAGGCTGCGTAACTGTTTGTGGGCTCCTGATGTTTTCAGGATTCCTTCCACAATCACTCAATACATTTCATAATTCTAATTAATACATTTGTGTAGTACATACAGTGTCATCCATTCAATATTTGATAATCCATACAGAGTTATTTATTTGTCTTGACCCTCCAATGTAAACTCTCTAGCTCTCACTAGGAGCACTAAAAATCATTATTTTCTAACAATCCCCCCTTACTCACTATTTATAGTGAGTATACAAAAATCATGCAAGACACTCTTTGATTATCATAAACTTAACTTGCTGTTACAACTGCCATAATCATCATTCATTTACAGACTAAATCTTGTCCCCCCTTGATAAACAAATGCATCAATCAAAAGCTTATTTCTTCATCTTCAACTCTTAATTGATTCCCTTGAATGTTTTTTACTAAATGCAGCTTCAATCAATCTCTGCAGAAGTCCATGGATGCAGCAGCATCCTCAGGGGATCACGACTGTGGTGGCAAGACAAAGTGTGGTTATTATGGACAGAAATGCATCTTCCAAACATACTGTCCAACCAGCTTGTGATGGGATCATCAATCCCAGCATTCTCTGCAAGGTTCTGACTCAATGCCGTAAGACCAGTCAGCGCTTCGGTCACTGATCCATCAGGAGCTGTGTTACTTAGGATGAAAATAAAACAGGCAAATCCAAACATTTTACAGACTCCGCCTTTCTCAGCATCACAGTAAAATTAACAATTCCTTTTGGCTATTGTCAATCGGAACGGAATGTTCCCAGCCGTGGTCTAAATGGCTCCATATCTAGTTGTTAACCAGTTTCTTCTTCTAAAATCAACACTGAGCTCCCCTTGATAAACAGACACTCCCTAAGCCTCTGGGTGTTTGATGATTTCTTCACTGGGTTGAGACAAGTGCCCCTATTGGTTTCACCTCCCTTTGTAACCAGACTTCACCACAGAGGAGATGGGTGCCCGCTTAGGAGTCCTCTAATGCAGTTTTCTGCAGACAACCGATGCACCTTCTTGCTGTAGGTGTGATGAATCCAGGATGCTCTCTCTTTGATATGCGGACAGCAGTTGATGTGCTAATGATAGTTGAATGGTCCTTCCCCCCTTGGTGCATTCCAAGTCTTTCTCTTTACGACCCAAGTGGTCCAAATGGTCGGGGGATAACAGAAGAAGTCATCTCAATTCTTCTTACATTCCTGATATCATGCTGCTGTGTTCTCCCTTTGTACTCATCCTGCCAACAAACATCCTAAACTTTGTCACCAATATGCTCTCTGCTTAAGATTTACTGGACAGTTTCTTAGATAACTTCAACTGTTGTTCTTTTGTCTATAGTCATGTTTAAGGATTTAGGATTACAAATGCTGTTCTCACCAAATGGTTCTATCTTTTTGCTCTATCAATTTAGTTTTCTACTTTCAGGTGCTAGAATGACAGATCTGCATGCTCCGGAAACACTCAAAAAAGTCACTTCACATCGCTCTACTTCTAAAGTTCTAAACAGCTTTACACCCTGATTTAACAGTCTGTTCAGCTTATCTGTGTGTGTGTGTGTGTGTGTGTGTGTGTGTGTGTGTGTGTGTGTGTGTGTGTGTGTGTGTGTGTGTGTGTGTGTGTGTGTGTGTGTGTGTGTGTGTGTGTGTGTGTGTGTGTGTGTGTGTGTGTGTGTGTGTTGTCCTTTTCTTCTCTCTAATTCTCTCTTTCCATACCTGTCTCTCACTTCCTTTTTCCCTCTTATCACCTTGTCTCCTTTTTATGACTCTTTGTTCTACTTCTCCTTGAGGCCTACGTTTCTTACTTTACAATTTAAACTATAAAATGGCAGTTTTCAATATCTTTTACACTCAAAACATACAACAGGCAATCACCCTGTACAACAGATACAACGCTTTCTCTTCCTTTTCTTATTTTTTACAACAAATACACTATCAACTGATATGTCTTCCTAGATGTGTTTTTCCAATTCGTTATTTTTTGTTATCTTATTCATACGCCTTAGCCATAGCGCATGCGTCGTCTTATTCAGATTAAATTTCGTTATCTAGCTGTGAATCTCTTGAAGGCTTACACTCCCTTCAATTTTTATGAGGAACACACGTCATCTTTTCCAATTAATATTTGATATGCATTTTAACAGTAAGCTAAGAATTGGTTTTCGGAGCTCAGAGACAATGAAGGGCCCGTCGACTTACTAAACGTAACTCCTCGCGCATGCCAATCCCCAAAACTTACTGACGATACTTTATCTCAGGCCACTCGTGGACTTTTAGTTCTGTTAAAATTTATGCAAAACTGGTTAAAATACAGTTCCAATCATTCATCTGCCGCGTATTATAACGATTGCGACCACAAAAGCCCCGTCAGTTTATGTATTTATCATAAAGAAACTAAGTAGTTACTCATCGCTGCGAACACATTCACACCTCTTCAGGTGGAAGAAACCTCTGTAAGTTTCACAAACACATACAATCTCTCACTCAACATAAAGCTTCCACTCATGCACTGACGTCATCTTTCATTCAACATACATCTACATGCTGCACCACTTTCATTATTTGTACATTATCCTTATGTCATTTTTACACTAATAATGTATTACCTCGTCAGACCAGCCTTCCCTGCTCACAACTAAATTGTCCTAGTTCTACCTAAACAAGGTTCGGTTATCAACAGGTCCTTGCCATTACCTTTTTAGTGAGGCCTCATGTGAGCAGAGAGGAGGGATCATCCAAGGGGTCCCAGAGAAAAGTCTGGTCCTTTGTTCAAATCACTATTCTTCAACCACAACTCACCACAAAGATCACGTCGGGGTCACCAAATTGTTAAGTTCAAAAATCTTTGGGCGGTTGTGTGAAGAGAAGTCCCAGATGCAGAAAGTTATAATAAAAATTGATTTAATAAAAAGATGATGAACAGCATTTCAAAATGAATCACACTAATAACTACACAATATATACAAAATATATCCCATGAGAGAGAGATATCCCATGAGACAGAGATCCAGTGCCCCCCCACCGGGCAGCAGATCCATACATACCTGCCCGGCAGAAGGCACCCAGAGATCTGCTGATGTTCTCACAATGTCTCAGCTTTGCCAGGTTTGGGGTCAGCCCCCCTTCCTCTGGCTAGCCTCTCTTCCAGTCCATTGATTGGACAAGACCTCGTCCTTTTGGTGTTGGTCAACCCAAACCCCCTCTCACATTCCTGAGCACGTCCTCCTTATCTATCTGCTCCAATCTTCAGGCTGCGTATCTGTTTGTGGGCTCCTGATGTTTTCAGGATTCCTTCCACAATCACTCAATACATTTCATAATTCTAATTAATACATTTGTGTAGTACATACAGTGTCATCCATTCAATATTTGATAATCCATACAGAGTTATTTATTTGTCTTGACCCTCCAATGTAAACTCTCTAGCTCTCACTAGGAGCACTAAAAATCATTATTTTCTAACAATTGCACTGAATGTTGTACTGCTCCTTTAAGGTTCACTAAAGGTTGTACTGCTCCTTTAAGGTTCACTAAAGGTTGTACTGCAGTAGTTGTAGTTAGATGCATTGGTTGCAGGTGTAATTAGTTGCATTAGTTGGTTGCAGTAGTTGGTTGCAGGTGTTGTAGAAGTTGGTTGCAGTAGTTAGTTGCAGTAGTTGCAGTAGTCAGTTGTAGTAGTTGTTGTAGTTGGTTGCATGTCTTCTAGTAGTTGGTTGCAGTAGTTAGTTGCAGCATTTGTAGAAATTGGTTGCATTAGTTGCAGTAGTTAGTTGCAGTAGTTGGTTGCATGGGTTGTAGTAGTTGGTTGCAATAGTTGTTTGCATGTTTTGTAGTAGTTTGTTGTAGTAGTTAGTTGCAGTAGTTAGTTGCAGTAGTTGTAGTAGTTGGTTGCATTAGTTGTTTGCATGTGTTGTAGTAGTTTGTTGCAGTAGATAGTTGCCATAGTTATAGTAGTTGGTTGCATTAGTTGTTTGCATGTGTTGTAGTAGTTAGTTGTAGTAGTTAGTTGCAGTAGTTAGTTGCCGTAGTTGTAGTAGTTGGTTGCATTAGTTGTTTGCATGTGTTGTAGTAGTTTGTTGTAGTAGTTAGTTGCATTAGTTGGTTGCATGTGTTGTAGTAGTTTGTTGCAGTAGATAGTTACCATAGTTATAGTTGGTTGCATTAGTTGCATTAGTTGGTTACATTGGTTGTAGTAGTTGGTTGCAGGTGTTGCTGGCAGCAGCGTGGTTGGTGGCAGCAACGTGGTTGCACACAGCGTGTAGAAGCTGTAGGTCTCTTATGTAACAGCAGCTTCCATCCTGCTGCTGAACAGATTAAATCCAGAGAGGATTTACACACACACACACACACAACCCCCCTCACACACATTTTTTTTTTAGATAGATTAATATGAATATAAACACACAAATATAAACACACACTCACACACACACACAATATCTGACCACAGCTGACCTACATCTACCACGCAGAGAAACATACGCCTGTGTGTTTGTGTGTGTGTGTGTGTGTGTGTGTGTGTGTGTGTGTGTGTGTGTGTGTGTGTGTGTGTGTGTGTGTGTGTGTGTGTGTGTGTGTGTGTGTGTGTGTGTGTGTGTGTGTGTGTGTGTGTGTGTGTGTGTGTGTGTGTGTGTGTGTGTGTGTGTGTGTGTGTATAAGGATTACAGTACAGTTGTATTTGCTGTATCACATGTGTGTGGCATTAATCTGCAGCGCAGAAACATTCTACAGCCCCTGAACACACAAATATCTTTTTTCCGCTAGCTTCCAAAGCTCTGATCCGTGACCCCACGAGGTGAACGTGATGTTTCACAGCTTCAGTATTCAGGCCTTCGTTCTGCTGACATCAGCTGATCTGAGGAGAGGAAGAGAGTGTTCACTGAGCAGCAGGGCATGCTGGGAGCTGGAGGAAGAGGCCATCTGCCAGTCCCCCCAACACCTTCAGGCTCTTCCTCATGTGAAACCACTGCCTCTCATGTCCAGTGGAGCAGCTTTAAACAGGTCTTTGTGTGTTTTAGTATCTCCACGAGAACGGAGTCGTGCATCGAGACCTCAAACCAGAGAACCTCCTGTACGCTGACCTGTCGCTGGACGCGCCGCTGAAGATCGGTAACGAGCCAACGCCCACCTTCACCTCTGTACTGATGATGATGATGATGATGATGATGATGATGATCAGAGGTTATGAATACATTTATGAGTCTTTAACTTCAAAGAACATGGAGACGACGTTGAGCCCCCAGAGGGATTTAAATCAAATCCCACACACGTGATTCACAATAATATTAATAACTTTATCTATAAAGTGCTTCACAATAAACACAGTGAATAAGATCCAGAACCCAGGAAGAAAAACAACTGAATAGAAGTGCAACGAATAAAATCCATCACATGTAGAACATGTAGTAGTACTGTAACAGCTGTACTATACGGTATAGCAGTAATGTTATAGCAGTACTATGCAGTGTAGGAGTAGAACATGTAGTAGTACTGTAACAGCAGTACTATAGATTTGTATCCAACAGCTAAAAACCAAACAATGACTCATCTGTTGGACTCCACCTCTGATGCAGAACGTCCTCTTCTCTCACAGCCGACTTTGGTCTGTCCAAAATCATCGATGACCAGGTGACCATGAAGACTGTCTGTGGCACGCCGGGCTACTGTGGTGAGTTCAGGGCCTGTACGAGCTCTCAGAGCTCCATGATGTAGTAGTAGATGGTGTACTTTAGTAGATATGTAGTAGCTGTAGTAGCTGTGTACTAGATGTAGTAGATCTGTAGTAGGTGGTGTAGTAGATGGTGTACTAGATGTAGTAGATGCGTAGTAAATGGTGTACAAGCTGTAGTAGATGTATACTAGCTGTAGTAGATGGTGTACTAGATGTAGTAGATGTGTAGTAGCTGTAGTAGATGGTGTAGTAGATGTAGTAGATGTGTACTAGCTGTAGTCGATGGTGTACTGTAGTAGATGTGTAGTAGCTATAGTAGATGGTATACTAGGTGTAGTAGATGGTGTAGTAGCTGTTATAGATGGTGTACTAGTAGTAGTAGATGTGTACTAGCTGTAGTAGATGTCTACTAGCTGTAGTAGATGGTGTACTAGCTGTAGTAGATGGTGTACTAGCTGTAGTAGATGGTGTAGTAGATGTAATAGATGGTGTAGTAGCTGTAGTAGATGTGTACTAGCTGTAGTAGATGGTGTACTAGCTGTAGTAGATGGTGTACTAGCTGTAGTAGATGGTGTACTAGCTGTAGTAGATGGTGTACTAGGTGTAGTAGATGGTGTACTAGAGGTAGTAGATGGTGTACTAGCTGTAGTAGATGTGTAGTAGATGTAATAGATGGTGTAGTAGCTGTAGTAGATGTGTACTAGCTGTAGTAGATGGTGTACTAGCTGTAGTAGATGGTGTACTAGCTGTAGTAGATGGTGTACTAGCTGTAGTAGATGGTGTACTAGGTGTAGTAGATGGTGTACTAGAGGTAGTAGATGGTGTACTAGCTGTAGTAGATGTGTAGTAGCTGTAGTAGATGGTGTAGTAGATATAGTAGATTGTGTACTAGCTGTAGTAGATGGTGTACTAGATGTAGTAGATGCGTAGTAAATGGTGTACAAGCTGTAGTAGATGTATACTAGCTGTAGTAGATGGTGTACTAGATGTAGTAGATGTGTAGTAGCTGTAGTAGATGGTGTAGTAGATGTAGTAGATGTGTACTAGCTGTAGTCGATGGTGTACTGTAGTAGATGTGTAGTAGCTATAGTAGATGGTATACTAGGTGTAGTAGATGGTGTAGTAGCTGTTATAGATGGTGTACTAGTAGTAGTAGATGTGTACTAGCTGTAGTAGATGTCTACTAGCTGTAGTAGATGGTGTACTAGCTGTAGTAGATGGTGTACTAGCTGTAGTAGATGGTGTAGTAGATGTAATAGATGGTGTAGTAGCTGTAGTAGATGTGTACTAGCTGTAGTAGATGGTGTACTAGCTGTAGTAGATGGTGTACTAGCTGTAGTAGATGGTGTACTAGCTGTAGTAGATGGTGTACTAGGTGTAGTAGATGGTGTACTAGAGGTAGTAGATGGTGTACTAGCTGTAGTAGATGTGTAGTAGCTGTAGTAGATGGTGTAGTAGATATAGTAGATTGTGTACTAGCTGTAGTAGATGGTGTAGTAGCTGTAGTAGATGGTGTACTAGCTGTAGTAGATGGTGTAGTAGATGTAGTAGATGGTGTACTAGCTGTAGTAGATGGTGTACTTGCTGTAGTAGATGGTGTAGTAGCTGTAGTAGATGGTGTACTAGCTGTAGTAGAGCTACTGTGATCTCCGTCAGTGGGTCGTGGTGCGTTCACTGCCCCCTTTGCTCAGTGGGACTTCACATGACTACCAGTTAGAGCTTCTACCAGCCATCTGTCCGCTAACGGCTCCTCTGCTGCAGCTCCAGAGATCCTGCGGGGGATCGCGTACGGCCCTGAGGTGGACATGTGGTCGGTGGGCGTCATCCTCTACATCCTGTGAGTCCACGCTCCACACTGAGCTGAGTCAGTGTTGACTCACTCCCCTCACTTCTTCCGTCTGCTTCCTGTTTGTCTGTGTTCGCAGTGCCTTTAATGGGTTTGATGCTTCCTGTCGATAACAACAACGCTTTCTGATCACTTTGTTGAGATTTGTTGTAATTGTGAACTTTGTAAAAGGTCGTTAAGCTGCAGAGGTTATTCACTAGCTGACTAATAAAGAGGCCCAGTGTAGTCATGGTTGGTGTGGTTTGATGTGTCTGATTCACTGGTTGACTTCTTGAAATACAGCCCTACTAACTGCAGTACTTGTACCATTGACTGTGTCCTGTTCCCCAGACTCTGTGGGTTTGAGCCCTTCTTCGATCCGAGGGGGGACCAGTACATGTACAGTCGAATCCTCAACTGCGACTACGAGTTTGTGTCTCCGTGGTGGGACGACGTGTCGCTCAATGCCAAGGACCTGGTGAGTTCCTGCTGATGACATCATAGCTGACTAAGACTTGTCATGTGTGATGACTGAATGTCTCAAGACTTAACTGCTTGATTATTGACAAGTGTTGGTCTCCAACTTCAACCAGCCCAGGACTTGAGACTTACCTTTGACCTGCCTTGAAGGACTTGAGACTTACCTTGGACTTGCCTGGAAGGCCTTGAACGAGTCCTTCAAGGCAGGTCATGATTGATAGCACTCAACAGTTAACTGCTATCAATCAGACTTGACCTCTGAGTTCTTCCTGAAGAGGATTCCCTCTTGGACAGGTGGTCTGCACACGGTCCTAAACCCTGTTCCCTGTATGCAGGTCAGTAAGCTGATCGTCCTCGACCCTCTCAAGCGCCTCAGTGTGCGGGAGGCCTTGCAGCACCCCTGGGTGCTGGGCAAAGCCGCCCGTTTCTCTCACATGGACACGGCCCAGAGGAAGCTGCAGGAGTTCAACGCTCGCCGTAAACTAAAGGTGAGGATGAAGTCTTAGAGAAGACCACTGAGAGGAAGCGGAGCTCAAAGGGTTGATCCAACGAAATGTTAGGTTTCTGCAGATGACCTTGGCGATAGTTCAGTTCCAGTCTCCTAGAGTGTGTGTGTGCTAACAGTGAATGTGTCCACAGGCCGCCATGAAGGCCGTCGTGGCCACCAGTCGGATGCACGAGGGTTCGCGGCGTCGCACCGACAGCTGTGAGATTCCAGGCTCGGGGACTTCCAGGCAGAGCAGCATGCAACAGGACCCGCCTCCTGAGTCAACAAGCCCCGCCCCTGCAGACAAAGAAGCCACACCCCCGGATCAACAGTCGCCGCACGAAGACAAATCAAAGCCCACCGACCTAAGTGCCCTCGGCCCCTCTCCTCCTCACAGCCCCAAGCCACCCAGCTCTGATATCACACCCACAGGCTCCGCCCCCACCAGACCGCCGTTGCGGGCCGACGGGCTACGGCAGGCGTCCGTTGTCCCCAAAACTAAGCCGGTCAAGCCCCGACAGCCGCAGAAGAGCTGCTCCATGATAGAGTCCGCCTCAAGGGTTGAGGCCCCGCCCACACTGGCCATGCTTCCGAGTCCCAACAGCCTCAGCAACGGTTTCACGGAGGCGGCAGAGCCCGCCAGTAAGACTGCCCCCTGCCAGTGATCAGCTGACAGACACATCAGACACTAAAACATTCAGCATCTATCTTTACAAACGTCAAAAATCATTTAATGGGACCAAAATAACCGAAAATATTCGTATCATCTATCATTTAACATTTAACTTCCAATTCTGTAGCTCTGCTGCTACGCTAACATGCTAACAGCTACGTTTCTGTTTTTACTGTTGAGCTGTTTTCAGAATGGAGGCTTAGATTTGAAGAAAGAAAAGCTTGTTCCCCATCAGGACTTAAGAGTGATTCCTGGTTGCTGGTTACTGGTTACTGGTTGTTGGTTGCTGGTCACTGGTTGCTGGTTGTTGGTTTCTGGTTTCTGGTTTCTGGTTTCTGGTTTCTGGTTGCTGTGGTAATAAAACAATCAAACGCGCTAACGGCCTTCGGACCGAATGTGGACCGAAAAGATTGTTCCAACAACAAGAAACAAACCAAAACAAGACATACAGTTTTTCGTATTTCACAAATCTTTCTATCCGCAAAAAAACCATTCTTTTCTTACTTTTTTTTGTTTTGTCTACAACAAAAGGAACAATCGTTGACTTTTGCTGCTTCAGTCCACCTAGCGCCTCTAAGCTAGCATGCTAGCTTATATTATTATATATATATTATTATAGAGTCTGAATCGTTATAAACCCAGAAGCTCGACAGTCCCTGAACCCCTCATGAAACATTTATCTTTATCATCAGAATCTCAAACAAAAGAAGGTGAACTTCTCTTCGTTGACTCCTAGACCACAGTGACACCAGTGACACCAGTGACACCAGTGACACCAGAGACTCCAGTGACACCAGTGACTCCAGAGACACCAGTGACTCATGAATCAGCCTGCTGGGGACCAGAGTGATCGGCTGCATTGATCTGATGATGGATGTGTTACCGTCACACTCACATCAGGAGTTACAGTATTATTATGGTCTGGAGGCCTATCACACCCCTGGACCACAGAGACGAGGAGGTCTCGACCCGGATCCTTCTGCACTACCGTTGACAAGAGCTACCGGGCGGATGGATACACGGCTGTTTGTCAAGAAATAGTTCCGGCTCGTGACGCCCACTGAACCCGTTTAGATCCTCCAAGTTCTGCTTTAGGACAGAGACTCTGATTTCTTCTTCTCTTTTTACTTCTTCTTCTGCTTCTTCGCTTCTTCTCTTGTTACCAAAGGACACCTTTTCCTGGGGTGCTCAGGAGTGATTGATTGTATTTCCTGGACCTTTATTGAACCAGGGTGTGAACACTCTGGTGTGAAGGACAAGGAGGGAGAGCTTCTTCTTCTCTCTCTGGTATCTACTCTTCTTCTTCTTCTTCTTCTTCTTCTTCTTCTTCTTCTTCTTCTTCTTCTTCTTCTTCTTCTTCTTCTTCTTCTTCTTCTTCTTCTTCTTCAACCTCCCCCCGTTTACGTTTCGGCTTCAGACGAACTCTGAGAAACACGGAGCTTCCAGTTTCCGTTTGAAGAGACGATGTTTTTTAACCCTTTCTACTGGTTCCTGTAGATCCGGTGTGTAGTTCAGTGACGTGTCGTGTTCGTGAGCTTCTAGTGAAACAGTGTTGTTTACACTTTGATCAGCAGTGACGATGACGACCATCTCCTGTTTGCACTGTACATATTTTGGTTAAATTACTTCTTCACCACAGAGACACAGTCGGTGTTCAGACCCCCAAGAAATACCAAATCTGACCTTTGACCTGATCTGAGACCACACGTTCTACCTCTCTTTGTACGGGGGCTTCCAAAAATATTTTCTAAAATGACGCAGACGTCTCTGGAGAATAACTAGCGTTGAGAAAAACCCACAAATCTACGGTGGCCCAGACGAACCAAACACAGGCAAACCCTTCACAGAGTTCAGAGGTCACGACGTTCTGGGCCTTTTGTTTATGAAGAGAGAGCAGCCGGTCCTTCTATTTTATATACTCCTCCTCCACAGTCACTGAGCTGTTTATCTATACTGAGGTGCTGCTTTCTGCATTTCATATTTACCACCGTTTCATATTTGCAACAGTCAGAAAATCAATGAGAGCGATCGGGAAGCGGTTGATCGATACAGAGGTGTTCTGCCACCGTAGGAAGTCCTGGATTGTGACGACAAACTCTCTTTTTAAAGAGGAACCAAACCTCCAGAACGCCCTGGAACATGAGTTCTGATGAGCTGGTTCTCACATCCTGTACCTCCCTCTAACCCCGCCCACTTTCTGCGGTCCAATCGAAGCTAACAGACAGACAGCTAACAGGGTTTCATTTAAAAACTGTCCTGTGGTGTTTGGAGTCAGGTGATGACGTCAGCAGGGTGGACGGTGCAGTACCGGTTCTCACCACCAGATGTCAGGCTCCACGCGGTCCCGCCGGTCGACCCGGACCGTTCTTCTATTTTAACTCTTTAACAACCTCATCTCCGAAATGAAGACAGAAAATAAACATAATAAATAAACATCAGAGCTCAATATGATGATAATCATAATAAATGAATACACTGAACAACAATGATGTGAACAGAGAAATAAGAGAAACACGAGGTTTAATAACTGCAGATAAAGTCCCTAAACACACATGTATGTCTTCAGAAGATGAGCAGAATATAATATCTTCATCAAATGACATCACTTCCTGATTTGATTCAATTACATTTTATAAAACTAAATACTTTATTTTAGGAGAAACATTTTTCTAAAGCTTTCTGTTTTGTATTTTACTAGAAATGAGAGGGAACACTTGCTATTAGATAATGTTTTATTTAAAATTCATCCAGGTCAATATGAAATCTAACAATAAATATTGTTGAGATATGACTCAATCAAACATTCTTAGGCTACTTTATTAATTATGGAACTAAATCATAGAACAAGTGTTTCTGACCTTTAACGAGCATAAAGTCGGATAAAGTTTGAAAGCAGTTGAAGGTCTGACTTTGTGGTTTGGTTCCTCTTGAAATAGTAAAAACAAGACATCAGTTAGAGCTAGACAGAGCACTCACCTGTCCGCAGGTGGTCTACCTGTCCAGAAGTGGTCTACCGGCCCACAGGTGGTCTACCTGTCCAGAAGTGGTCTACCGGCCCACAGGTGGTCTACCTGTCCACAGGTGGTCACCGGCCCACAGTTTCTAACTTCTTGCCAAATGGAACTTCTTGGATAGCAAGCATGTACTCTGTGTATTTGATTTACATCTATACTCTTATTATGTAAAAACATGAATATTTTGCTTCTATTAATCTTGACCGAGGGTCGGGTGGAGGTGGGCGGGGCTAAGCTGTAAATGTGTCTGTTTTGTGAACTCGTCCCTTTTTTACGATGGAGGACGACGTATACACTGACAGCTGTAACATGTGTATCTCTGCATGCATTATTTACTGCCTGTTGATCATATCAGATTAAAGACTTTGTAAAAGCAGCTGATCTGAGTTCAGTCTGACAGGGTTTCACTTTACAGTTGAATGCTTAGTGTCTTTTGTCCTTCTGGAAGAAAGAAATTACCAGATATCGCATTTTATTTTTTCCAAATGTATTTATTGATTCAACTGATCAGCTTTACTTTCTGTACATTTCATTTTCTCATCAAATTATGACTTATTGCAGTTTTTTAAAGTGTCCGTTCATCAGCTGCTCCACCTGTTAGCAGCCGTGTGTTCGAGTCCAGGCCGGGACTCGAACCTCTGACTCACAGTCAGGCCTGTGAGCAGAGTTTCTGTTGGTATAATCGTCCCTCCTGGATCGTCCCACACCAGTACGTGGATGTGGACCTCCAGTCTGCTGCTGGCACCTCCCACACTGAGGTGGCGCTGTAGGCTCCGCCCCCATCTGACCTCGTCCATGACACGACTGATGATGTCACCGCCGTGTCATCGACCCACCACATGACGTCCTGCAGAGGTGAGTTTAATCCAGTGAGGACGCAGACCAGCAGGTGAGGAGATTTTGGATCTAGAGCGAACGGGTCGGACGATAAAATCTGAATTGAAGGACCAGAACCTGCGGATAGACGTGGACAAAATAATAGGAACAATATTTACTTATGAAACACTTTCAAAACATTGCACCTTTATGTCCAGAAACATCTTGTATGGATAACAGGTCTTCCATTTTCTTTTGCTTTGCTCATATTGAGAACTAGATTTTCTCAGAATGTCGGAGAACGTTGGCTTGTTAGTATCAACACCGTAACCTCAAGAACCACAAAGAGACACAGAACAACTATTGGAGACACAAAACAACTACAAAGAGACAAAACAACCAGAGAAATACACAAACCAACCACAAAGAGACACAAAATAACCACAAAAAGCCACAAAACAACTATTAAGAGACACAAAACAACTACTAGAGACACAAAACAACTACAAAGACACAAAACAACTACTGGAGACACAAAACAACCACAGAGAGACACTAAATCGCTCTTGTATGTTTTGGAGCCTACCTGCTGTCTTGTTATGATGATGAAGATAATCCTCTTCGTCTTCATCGACCAGCAGCTGAATCCCAGCACTGAAGGCCATGGAGAAGGAGGCCGGCTGTCTTCTGGGCAGAGAGAAAACACACCAGCACCTACAGGACACAAGTCAACAATATTATTAGATATTTTATTAATAACAGCAATATTAACGGAGCCGCTTCTTCACTGTCTTACCGCAGGAGGATGGCGAAGGTCAGAGGCCCGTCCATCATGAAGTGTTGAATCCTGAAAGGATGAATTACACTGAAATAAAAGTACTTGAAATAAATACTTTGTTTTATTAAATCTCACTATATGAATAAATGTTGTTTTTGATCCAAAGTCCATTCGATGCGATCGTGAGTTAAAGTTCTCCTAAAGAGGTTTTTTACGATGAACCCTAAACATCGGCGCTGGTGGTCTGAGGTGTGTTGATGAGACTTCTGGAGACCAGCAACAGGGACCTGCTGGAGCGGAACAGAGTCTCCAGAGGAGCTGCTCTGGGATCAGGCGGCCGTTGGTCCGCTCAGCTGGCGACAGACAAACACACCAGCGTAACTGTCACAAGAGCTGTTCACTGTGACGCCTCCTCTTTCTCAGTGTTTCTATCACACCTGCGTCTGGGTTTCCTTTCTCTTCCCGCCATGAACCTTAGTTCACCACAAGGTTGCCGTGTTAGTGGTTAACTGTGTTGAGAGTCCTCTTTTTATAACACATATCTGTAGGTCTGGTGAAACAGCGCCCCCTGAACGCAACGTTAGTCTGAATGGTGAAAGAGGGTACTGCAGTCTGATCGAGTCTACCTGAGAGAAACCAGGTGAATCTGAGATGAAAGTATTGTCATATGATTATGTAATGACATGTGGAGCTATGAAGGGCTGAGGAGGTCAGTCTCTCAACCCGTTCCCTGGTGTTGCTAATGCTAATGTCATTAGCTAGGCAACGAATAGCGGCAGGTAGCTAACTCCATTGACAACTTTTTTTTCTCAGGTTAATGAGGTTTAGTCTGTCTGTCTGCCTGTCTGTCTGTTAGCTGTCTGTCTGTCTGTTAGCTGTCTGTCTGTCTGTGTATTGTATGAAACTTGTTTCTGATCGTACAAAAACCAAACTGAGCTGTTGATATGGAACTTTATTGCATGACGTCATACAGGTGTAACGGACTCAAGCACAACTTCCGGTAGAGCCACGTGGTTTCTTCTTCTACTCCCCTCCCCGCGTGACGCCGCAGTAATAGGCCGCTGCGTCGCTGCGTCTGCAGCCGCGCAGCCGCAGCGAGCCGTCGGCTGCAACCGAGACACGGCCCCGCCCCCCGAGCTTCAGCTGGGAGCTGCTGTTCGAGGCCCGGATGGTCAGCAGCAGCTCGGGGCGGCTTCCCGCCGCCACCCGGTACCAGCTGAGGGTGGAGGAGGCGCTGCTGGAGGCGTCCAGCAGGGGGCACTGCAGGGTGGCGTCCGCCCCGGGCCTCACCTGCACGGTGGAGGCGGGCTGGGCGGTGGCGTGCTGCTCCCACCGGGAACCTGAATACAACATACTCACACTTCATTACACCTCATACTCAGTGGTTGTATACTGAGTATAATGTGAGAGTTGGCAGATTGAGAATCAATGAGCTGAAGTAAAACAGAAATTTAGATATTAATATAAATACAAATAAAGTGACTCACTGCTGAGAGAGAGGAGGATCAGACAGACCATGAAAGACTCCATCTTTAACTGAAACTGCTGCTGCTGTTGCTGTTGCTGCTGTTGCTGCTGCTGCTACTGTTGTTGCTGTTGCTGCTGCTGCTGCTGTTGCTGCTACTGTTGTTGCTGTTGCTGCTGCTGCTGCTGCTGTTGCTGCTACAGCTGTTGCTGCTACAGTTGCTGCTGCTGTTGCTGCTGCTGCTGCTGCTGCTGTTGCTGCTACTGTTGCTGCTGCTGCTGCTGCTGCTGCTGCTGCTGTTGCTGCTGCTGCTGCTGCTGCTGCTGCTGCTGTTGCTGCTACTGTTGCTGCTGCTGCTGATGTTGCTGCTGTTGCTGCTGCTACTGTTGCTGCTGTTGCTGCTGCTGCTGCTGCTCACTGGAACCCTGCATGGACAGAAGTATAAAGAGGAGAGAACCTTAAAGACACCTCAATACGAGCTGATCCCACTTCCTGTTTACTTCCCCATGTTGTTGTTCTTGTGTTTGAGTCCCGCTGACGGTTAACGTGACAACCGAACACCTGCAGGAAGCTTCAAATAACAGATGGAAATATTTAAGTAAAAACAATCTCATTGTTTATGATTTATTAATCAATAAATGTTGAGCTTCTCAAACCTTTGCTGTATTTTTATTGTCATGTGATTGTGAATATGTTAGTTAGTTAACTCCTCCCCCATGTAAAGGTGGAGATATGCAGAGCCTGTTAAACACTAAGGGGTGCTACAGTATTTCGGCTTCTTTGTCATTTTTTGCCATTTTGATCATTTGTACTCTAACAAACTCCTATTAATACACTGCTCATGCAGTTTTTGTTAAAGACAGTTGCCCTGGCAACGCATCATTGCCACGTAAAAGGAAGCTGTTTGTTTTGTGGCGGAATGATTCATAACTCATGCAACTTTGCACATGTGTCAAAGGTGATGGAAATAAATCATTTACGTGTGTTTTTGGCTGAATAGTGCACCCTACAGCCCCGCCTCCTACTCAGCCCCGCCCCCTACGCAGCCTCGCCCCCTACATATGAGGGGCGACTGTGGCTCAGTGGTTAGCAAGTCGGTCTTTCAATCAGAAGGTTGGTGGTTCGATCCCCGGCTCCGCTAGTCCATGTCGTTGTGTCCTTGAGCAAGACACTTAACCCTCATTGCTCACCGTTGCTGTGTCTACTGTCTACTGTATATCATGTAAGTCACTTTGGATAAAAGCCTCAGCTAAATGAAATGTAATGTAATATGAAAGGTCATGCATCACATGGAGACTTAATAAAAGTGTCTTAATGTTCTGAGCCGTACAGGAAGTTGGCCATTTTTATTTTTGTGTGATTCATTTTGATCCATTTCTAGGAGCTGTACTTTAACAGATCCACTTCAAATTGTGTCAGTAATATTTAAAGACCTTTGTGAATAAGTTTTCGCTGAGCACATGATGCAGGAACGGGAACCGGGGAAGTTTTTGCAAAGCGGGATTTCCTGCGTCACGCACTCACGACTGAAGGTGCGAAGACCGGTTCACAGCTTTAATTATTATTATCATTATTATTATTGTTGCTTTAATTATTATTATTATTATTGCTTTTAACATTATTATTACTATTATTATTATTATTGCTTTTATTATCACAGTTAACTGAGACTTAGCCTGGGGGGGAGGGGCTTCACCCTCCCTGCAGACTTTACAGATGTTTATAGAGAGGCCTGCGCTGACCAATCACAGCTCAGACGCTGGGGGCGGGGTCTGTGCCAACTCTGTGCCAGCAGCTGGCAGGAAGTCAGGAAAGAGTGAGAGCTTTACTTCTTTTCTTTACTTATGTTTATTTCTTTTCTTTACTTATGTCTCTATTTCTGTTGTTTTTTATTTTCTTTACTTCTTTTCTTTACTTCTGTTGTTTTTTATTTTCTTTACTTCGGTCTCTACTTCTGTTCTTTCTCTTTTTTCTGTCTTTCCGTTTCTCTGAGTTTTGTTTCTTATGTTTCGTTTCCTGGCCTGAAATCTCTCAGTCGTTCTGCCAAAGATCCACATAGTTTGCGTTGCGTTCCAGAGTTCATCCAGGTTCATCGTTGTGAGGCTGAGAAATAGAAACAGAAAGACTCAGTGTTCACACACACACACACACACACACACACGGCACACGGAAAGTTTGGTCTCTGTGTGAGGTGTGTGACTTTCCTGTTGATCGTCCTCTCTGGACACGATAACACCGACATGGAGGGTGGAGTAGGGTGAGGTCTTTTTGGGGGGGTGTGGGGGTGGAGCGGGTGAGGCAGGGGGCGTGGCCGAGGTCTGAGGGAGCCCCTCCCTGCGTTCCTGCCCAGCCTGAAGGGAAAGTCCACATCACTCCGACCTGAGAGACTCACTGAGAGCGGCTGCCGGCTCCACAGCTCCTCTTCCTCAGCCTCTACCTTCGTCTCCACCCTCCTCTTCCTCAGCCTCTACCTTCGTCTCCACCCTCCTCTTCCTCAGCCTGTACCTTCGTCTCCACCCTCCTCTTCCTCCGCCTCTATCTTCGTCTCCAGCCTCCTCTTCATCAGCCTCTACCCTCGTCTCCAGCCTCCTCTTCATCAACCTTCGTCCCCAGCCCCCTCCTCCATGGCGGCCTCGTCCAGCTCCTCCCAGACGGTCCGGAACGTGGTCCTGGCCCTGCTGGCCCTGTGGTCCCTGATCTCGCTGGTGGTCATCGTGGTGTGGGCCACGTCCCCGGACCTGAAGAGCTCCGCCGTGTGCCGGGCCGAGCTGCAGGAGGCCACGGAGAAGATGGAGGGCGCCAGGGTGGTGTGGGGCCAGAACAAGGTGGCCCTGGAGGAGCTGCTGGAGGAGGCCCGCGAGGACCAGCGGCGCCAGAGAGCCGAGGGCCTGATGCTGCTGGCCCGCCTCCACGATGTGAACAGCACGCTGGAGGGCTGCCGGCAGGAGAGCGTGAGTCCTCCACATTATTGTTTGTCAGGTCTATTAATACGCCGCTTATGATGAGGAAACACATTCCCTGAACTCTCGACTTCATTTCTGAGGGAAACTTTAAGTTGAAGGTTAAATATTTGAATCTGTGATATGAATATCACATGTTATCAATACTGTGATATGAATATTACATGTTATCAATACTGTGATATGAATATCACATGTTATCAATACTGTGATATGAATATTACATGTTATCAATACTGTGATATACTTTTTACATGTTATCAATACTGTGATATGAATATCACATGTTATCAATACTGTGATATGAATATTACATGTTATCAATACTGTGATATGAATATCACATGTTATCAATACTGTGATATACTTTTTACATGTTATCAATACTGTGATATACTTTTTACATGTTATCAATACTGTGATATGAATATTACATGTTATCAATACTGTGATATGAATATCACATGTTATCAATACTGTGATATACTTTTTACATGTTATCAATACTGTGATATGAATATTACAATCAATACAGTTATCATGTAGTAAACGTCTGACTGAGGTGGACCCGGACGCTCCCCAAGTGCATGCTGGGAAATCTCATTGGCAATTTAAATCATAATCTGATTATTAGCACATTTATTAGCATGCATCATATTTAAACTAAATAATAGTTTATTAATATTTGTATTAATTGGTCTGCTGATCATTTTCTTGATTCATTAATTCATTGTTTTGTCTTTAAAACACATTTAAAAACAAAACCAACTGATATTCAGGGTTAAAAATAGAGAAAAGCAGATTTATCCATCATCATAACAGATTTCAGTTTTTAGTTCATAAATCTGGAAAAATCCTCAGTTGTTCTAATTTAAGACTGTTAGGGTCCCTTAAGTCACATGACCTCCATCAGGAGGTCATGTGACCTTCAGGCTCAAAACACCAGAGCTCACATGTTAGCTGGGGGTTAAACTGTCTCACTGCTCACTGAGGGTTAAACTGTCTCACTGCTCACTGAGGGTTAAACTGTCTCACTGCTCACTGAGGGTTAAACTGTCTCACTGCTCACTGAGGGTTAAACTGTCTCACTGGTGGAAAGTGAACAGGGTGTTTTTACAGCGTTCCCATAAATAACCAGTGATGCTGAGGCCCCGCCCCCTCCCCAATCACTAACAGCTGTTATCAGATCAATATGCTGAGGAAGAGGAAGATGAGTCTGAAAGCATCACAAGTCTTAAAAATCCTCCGCAGATGAGCTGTGATGTGAACAGAGAGCTCCTCCTCCTCCTCCTCCTCCTCCTCCTCCTCCTCCTCCTCCTCCTCCTCCTCCTCCTCCTCCTCCTCCTCCTCCTCCTCCTCCTCTTTACTCCAGTGTTTCCATGTTGGGAGACCTCCAGTAAAGACTGAATAGTTTTCCCTCCCAGTCGGCCGCGTGTTTAAACTGTTGAGAGTTTAGTTGCTTCCAACTTTTACAACTTAATTTTTTCCGAGTTGTTGGTTGGAAAAAGTGAGTGTTTGCCTCCTCTTCCTCCTCTTGAGCCTCCTTCTCCTCCCCCTTACTCCTCCTCCTCCCCTCCACCTCTCCTCCTCCTCCTCCTCCTCCATCCTCCTCCTCCTTCTCTCCTCCTCGTCCTCCTCCGGTTGGTCCTGACTCCTTCCTCTCCTCCTCCTCCTCCTCCTCCTCTTTTCCTCCTCCTCCTCTTCCTCCTCTTGAGCCTCCTTCTCCTCCCCCTTACTCCTCCTCCTCCCCTCCACCTCTCCTCCTCCTCCTCCTCCTCCTTCTTCCTCCTCCTCCTCCTCCTCTTCCTCCTTCTCTCCTCCTCGTCCTCCTCCGGTTGGTCCTGACTCCTTCCTCTCCTCCTCCTCCTCCTCCTCCTCCTCTTTTCCTCCTCCTCCTCTTCCTCCTCTTGAGCCTCCTTCTCCTCCCCCTTACTCCTCCTCCTCCCCTCCACCTCTCCTCCTCCTCCTCCTCCTCCTTCTTCCTCCTCCTCCTCCTCCTCTTCCTCCTTCTCTCCTCCTCGTCCTCCTCCGGTTGGTCCTGACTCCTTCCTCTCCTCCTCCTCCTCCTCCTCTCCTCCTCCTCTCCTCCTCCTCCTCTTCCTCCTCTTTTCCTCCTCCTCTCCTCCTCCTCCTCCGGTTGGTCCTGACTCATTCCACCCCTGACTGCTTCCCCTCTGAGGCTCCTCCCTCTTTATTGCCGCTCATCCTGAAAGTCTCTGGAATACTTTCCTGTGTATTTATAGAAGTGGAAAGTGTGCAAACACATGAAGCAACTTCCTGTTGCAGACATGCGGCCAGTTTGCCAACTGGGACTACGATACCCAGAATGCCTTGCCAACGTGTTGTGAAACATGGCTCCAGAGACAGTCAAAAACATCTCAAGAGGAGGGGCGACTGTGGCTCAGTGGTTAGCAAGTCAGTCTTTCAATCAGAGGGCCGGTGGTTCAAAGCTAAATGTAATCTTCATCACTTTGCGTCAGGGAGCTTTCAGTCAAGATCCATGGGCTTCATCCAGCAGATCAGCAGGAGGGTCCATCAGGAGAGAATAGAGTACCTGAGCAGGTAGATAACAGAGTACCTGAGCAGGCAGATAACAGAGTAGGAAGTGCCTTCATGCTTCAGTAAGCTGATAAAGTTCTGGTCTAGTTTGGAAAGATCTGGTCCAGTTCAAAAAGTTCTGGTCCAGTTCAGAAAGTTCTGGTCCAATTCAGAAAGTTCTGTCTCTGTGAGACACGGTCGACCAATCACAGCTTGCCGTCTGATCCTGTGGTTTGAACCCGGCAACAGACTTTAATAACAGGAGTTGAATTCATGACGCAGCTTTGACTCAACAGGAAGTAGATTCACGTCAACACAGGAAACGCACAGGAAACGCACAGGAAACGCACAGGAAACGCACAGGAAACGCACAGGAAACGCACAGGAAACGCTGTTCCGATCAATGGGAACGCGTGACGACGGGAACGCGTGGCGATCAATGGGAACGCGAGACGATCAATGGGAACGCGTGACGATCGCGTGACGATCAATGGGAACGCGTGGTGATGCGCTTCTAACGTGCACACCCGACGCTCGGACTTCTTCTGAAACTCTGCAGTGGACAATAAGACAAAAGACCAAGTATAACAGTTTATCAAAGCTTCGGCCGAAGGAGAGGTCACTCGAACACAGACCACGCTTGATCTGTGTCTCCCAGTGAGTTCTTCCGTTCTCTGCTTGGGCTCCTCTTTTATTCACACATAGATGACAGTTACACAATCAATCATGCTGCGGATGGTATACAACCCCTCCCCGAATAACAGACAATTCAAAGAAATGTGATATTCCGAATGCTGATGATTCTTAGAAATTTGACCGCACCGTTCCACTCTGCAGGTGCAGAGCGTGCTGACCCTTAACCACTCTGCACTTAACGTGCACTCTCGTTTCACGCCTTTCTTCGGTTGCAGACTTCCTGAGCAAAGCCAGGGCAGCTGTCTTACACCTTCTGCTCTGCTCAGCACAAACTTCCTGAGTAAGGCCATCGCGGGGTCACAGCTGCATAATTGTTACAACAGTAATGCACAAAGTATATGAATATAAAACATTAATGTCCTGAATATAAAACATTGGCATAAAGCATTTGATATTTCTCAACAGTGGCGATCAATGGGAACGCGAGACGATCAATGGGAACGCGTGACGATCGCGTGACGATCAATGGGAACGCGTGACGACGGGAACGTGTGGCGATCAATGGGAACGCGTGGCAATCAATGGGAACACGTGACGATCAATGGAAACGCGTGACGGTCAATGGGAACGCGTGGCAATCAATGGGAACGTGTGACGACGGGAACGTGTGGCGATCAATGGGAACGCGTGGCGATCAATGGGAACGTGAGACGATCAATGGGAACGCGTGACGATCAATGGGAACGCGTGACGATCAATGGGAACGTGTGACGACGGGAACGTGTGGCGATCAATGGGAACGCGTGGCGATCAATGGGAACGCGTGACGATCAATGGGAACGCGTGACGATCAATGGGAATGTGAAAATGGGAACGCGTGATCGTACAATAAACAAACACAAATACACTTCAGAAGAGTCCGTTCTCTTGGTTCCTGGATGAGCAGCTGATCTTTTGCTTTCAGGTTCTGATCCGTCGCCTTCGTTCACATGAAGCAACGTTCATGAACCGCTCACATGTCACATGTCACATGTGACATGTGACATGTCACACAATCTTTTTCATCAGAAATAACAACTTGAATTTAGAGTTGGTGAGATGTGATGAAACAGAAACAAGTCTTTAAATGAGGCTTCACAACTGAGAGAATAATCTTCTTCTTCTTCTTCTTCTTCTTCTTCTTCTTCTTCTTCTTCTTCTTCTTCTTCTTCTTCTTCTTCTTCTTCTTCTTCTTCTTCTTCGTTGGTGCTGCAGGAGGTCCTGAAGGGGAACATCAGCGTCCTGCAGCAGAGCGTGGAGACGCTCCAGGAGACGGAGTTCAACCTCACGGCTCAGATCGGGCTGCAGAAAGGTAACGCTTGCTCTGTCGGAAAAATCCCGTCAGGCCATGAAAGGCCTTCTGGCCAGAGCCTTTCCCGTTACCATGGCCACCGTGAGTCAGAGTAAACAAACACACTCCTTCGGTCGGCTGAAAACAACAGGAATGTGTTTGCCGCGAAAGAGAGAAAGTCTCCTTTAATCACCAGAAACCACCAAGATGGAAATTATCCTCGTAGGTCCACTGAAATATAAAACTGTAAATACTCTAAACAAACAACAACAACAACAACAGTATGCTGCCAGAAGAAACAAGGAAGGGAAGAAGGAAACGAGGGAGGAAAGGAAGCTTAACTTAACTTTGAGGTTAACTTTGTTGATCATTTCTGAAAATAAGAGTAAAAACATAAAGCGATGAAGAATAAAATCATACAGGACAGGACTAAAGAAATAACACAAATAAAATAAGATTTACAGAAATAAGAACTACAAGGAGGCGGAACTGGAAAGAAGGAATCACCAAAGTATATTATACATATTTTAATAATTGAATCATGAATCTTTTCAGCTTCACGATTGAACGCTGAGCTGCTAAAAGAGAAGTGAAAACCTTAAAGAGGGCTAACAGCACAGGAGCATGCTGGGAAGTAAAAACCTCGTTAAAGCAGGAGTAACAGCACAGGAGCATGCTGGGAAGGGAGGAAGAACTTTAATGAGGTGACTTCCGGCTGTGAATCGTCGGAGGGAAACGAGGGTTCCTGTAAGCAGCAGATATGAATCCGCATTGTGTGATAAACATCAGTCACACGTTTATGTATTATGATAACAACACATGTTAATAACGTAATGAGAACACCAGCAGCTCTCTGGGACCTCACATCCGGTACTGCTGCTGTACTATACTACTACTACTGCTGCTGTACTAATACTACTATTGCTGCTGTACTAATACTACTACTGCTGCTGTACTAATACTACTGCTGCTGTACTAATACTACTACTGCTGCTGTACTAATACTACTGCTGCTGTACTCATACTACTACTGCTGTACTAATACCAGTAGGCTACTGCTGTACTAATACTACTACTGCTGTACTAATACCAGTACTTCTGTACTAATACCAGTACTGCTGTACTAATACTACTACTGCTGTACTAATACCAGTACTTCTGTACTAATACCAGTACTGCTGTACTAATACTACTACTGCTGTACTAATACCAGTACCGCTGTACTAATACTACTACTGCTGCTGTACTAATACTACTACTGCTGTACTAATACCACTACTGCTGTACTAATACCAGTACTGCTGTACTAATACTACTACTGCTGTACTAATACCAGTACCGCTGTACTAATACTACTACTGCTGCTGTACTAATACTACTACTGCTGTACTAATACCACTACTGCTGTACTAATACCAGTACTGCTGTACTAATACCAGTACTGCTGTACTAATACTACTACTGCTGTACTAATACCAGTACCGCTGTACTAATACTACTACTGCTGTACTAATACTACTACTGCTGTACTAATACCACTACTGCTGTACTAATACCAGTACTGCTGTACTAATACCAGTACTGCTGTTCCCTTAGACCACATCGAGGCCCTGCAGCAGAACCTGACCGAGGCGGGCCACCAGGCCGAGTCCTGCACCAGCCTGAGAGCGGCGGCTGAGAGCCAGATGCTGGCGGCTCAGAGTCAGACCAGGGCCTGTGAGTCCCGGCAGCAGTACCTGCACAAGCAGCTGTGAGTCCACATCGTCTCCCAGCACTCCCAGTCTGACACGGCTCACCTGTCTCTTCACCTGTAACACCAGCTGGGACACACACTGGGGGGTGGAGTGCCGAACTCTGACCTCCATGCAGAATCAGGTGCATGAAGGTCAGGGTTTAGGTACATGAAGGTCAGGGTTCAGGTACATGGAGGTCAGAGTTCAGGTTCATGAAGGTCAGAGTTCAGGTGCATGAAGGTCAGGGTTCAGGTGCATGAAGGTCAGGGTTCAGGTACATGAAGGTCAGGGTTCAGGTACATGGAGGTCAGAGTTCAGGTGTATGAAGGTCAGAGTTCAGGTGCATGGAGGTCAGAGTTCAGGTGCATGAAGGTCAGGGTTCAGGTGTATGAAGGTCAGAGTTCAGGTACATGGAGGTCAGAGTTCAGGTGTATGAAGGTCAGAGTTCAGGTACATGGAGGTCAGAGTTCAGGTGTATGAAGGTCAGAGTTCAGGTGCATGAAGGTCAGGTTTCAGGTACATGAAGGTCAGAGTTCAGGTGCATGAAGGTCAGGTTTCAGGTACATGAAGGTCAGAGTTCAGGTGCATGAAGGTCAGGGTTCAGGTGTATGAAGGTCAGAGTTCAGGTACATGGAGGTCAGAGTTCAGGTGTATGAAGGTCAGAGTTCAGGTACATGGAGGTCAGAGTTCAGGTACATGGAGGTCAGAGTTCAGGTACATGGAGGTCAGAGTTCAGGTACATGGAGGTCAGAGTTCAGGTACATGGAGGTCAGCTAAAAACCAAACACGGTCTTTGGTCCAGATTTACAGGAGTTACTGGAAACCAGTCTGGACTGGTTATCTGAGACGATCAGAAGCTGATCGATAGATTCTGATGGAGGCTGTGTCTGTGTGTGTGTGTGTGTGTGTGTGTGTGTGTGTGTGTGTGTGTGTGTGTGTGTGTGTGTGTGTGTGTGTGTGTGTGTGTGTGTGTGTGTGTGTGTGTGTGTGTGTGTGTGTGTGTGTGTGTGTGTGTGTGACAGTCTGAAGTGTAAGGATGTGGACTCTGAAGCTGTTCAGGAGACGCAGAAGAAGAACCCTTCCTCCTCCTCTTCCTCCCTCTCTGTGGTTCCTGCCCTGGTGCTGCTGGTCTGCAGCGCTCTGCATCTGAGCACCTGTAAGAACTCCCAAATCCTGCTGCACCCGAACACATCATTTATAATAATGATTGATGTTTTTATTATAGATGGTTGTTTCTTTCTTTCTGAGTGTGATCAGGAGGTTCAGAGGAAAGAGCTGCTCCTCCTGCTGGTGGGAGTTATATTATTATTAATATACAACTGTCATTAATCACTGTCAAAAATTATTATCTGGATTTTCTTTGCCATTAATTGTTTAGGAAAAAGATGATTGACAGAAATGTTTGTTAAACAAACACGAACATTACGTCACTGAGTCATTTATTAATGCTGCAATAATCCATAATGAGCGTTTATGATTAAAACTTTGTGTTTCAGGAGCTCAGGCCGGAGGCGGAGCCTAAACGGACCACGTGACTGCTGTACACTTCCTGTCTGAAGCCTTGGCTTCTTCACCACTGTGTTCCTCCATGAAGCTTAACGACTGCTTTTACTTTACGCTGCTGCTTCGTCATGTTTATCTTATTAAATATTAATATTGAACATAAATCCTCCCTCAGTTTTTACATTGATTTCCATTAATTTTAAGAAAAAAAAAATAACTTCAGAGAATTAAACTTTCCACAGAGAGAAAGTGACCTCGTGATATTTTAAAGCAGAATATGTTCCTCTGAGACGAAGTACAACGTGGGAATACTGAAGTAAAGTACAAGTACCTCACTACTGTACTTCAGAACAATACTCAGACAAAAGGCTCCAGCTGGTGCATTCAGGAACATCAGAGATTTGAGTCTCCGCTGCGGAACAAAGAACATGTGTGAGAAACAGAAATAATGACTCATGCGTTTATTCCCAGAATGCCACATGTTTCAAACAGCTGTGTTATGAAGAGGAAGTCAGACTTTCACAATAAGAGCGGACGTGACGCCTCTCTTTCTCTGCTGGTTAATTAAAACCAGTGGAATCAATTAAAGACTAACGGAGGAGAAACTGAAGCTTATTTCCTGTTTTTTCCTGACGGTTAAATCTGGTTCACAGAGAATAAACGTGAGCTGAAGGTCGTCTGAAGGTCGTCAGATATGATCAATAATCCATGATTTAATCTGAACACACCTGAGATCTGAACAGCTGATCCACAATCTGTGTTACAGTCAGTTTGTGTTTTTAGTGTTTGTGACTTTTTGAAGCTCGACAGCAACGACTAGACTTTTTTGGGGGAGGGTCAGAAAAGGGGAGGGGGGAGGGGGGGGTCTGGGGGGGAGGGGTTAATAAAGCTGAAGAGTTTCTAAACTTGTCTCTTTGTCCTGATTTATCGACAGTTTAAAGTTTAGAGTTGAACTTAAGTTTAATATTATATTATGATATCATTAATATCTATCATCTACATAAAGATACAGAATAACTACCTGATTAGTGCATGTGAGCGTGCATGTGAGCGTGCATGTTGATGTTGATGAGATGTGGTGGAGTAGAAGTACATGGAAATATTCAGAGATGTATTTGAGTAAATGTGTTCATGTTTATTGCTCCGTGTATTAATCTGATCGGTTATTGATCAATAGAGTCTGGTGGGTTTGTTTTCCCACAGTTCAGTCCCTCAGGATGAACTCTGATGGTCATGAGGTCAGGACGGGGGCGGGGCCTGTCACGGTAACAAGCCAATGATGAGTGGGCGTGGAGCCAAAGACTGATAAACATCTCAGCCAATCAGACGGCTTCGAGAGAGAGACAACGGTAACAGGTCCCTGAGGACAGAAGGGGCGTGTTTCAATTAGTGTGTGTGTGTGTGTGTGTGTGTGTGTGTGTCTGTGTGTGTGTGGTTGTGTGTGTGTGTGTGTGTGTGTGTGTGTGTGTGTGTGTGTGTGTGTGTGTGTGTGTGTGTGTGTGTGTGTGTGTGTGTGAGATGAGTCCTCAGCATCAGTTCCCACCTGTCTGTCTGTTTATTGTCTGATCTGAGTTCTGAACCTTAAACTGAGTTAAAGTGACTTTTTATATTTTATTCTATGTTAGCTGTTACTGCTGTAATACATATCTTTATATATATATATATAAATATATTAAATATATATATATATATATATGAATATATATAATCCTCACAGTATTATTCGCTAACGCTGTCACCTGACATCAAGAGGGCCGAGGGTTCGATCCCCGTTTCCTTCTGTTATTTTTGTATAAAATGTTTCGACTCTGAAGGAAACGACGATGAAAACATTAAACAAGTAGTTTTAAAAGTACTTTACCGACATTAACAAAATGAACTCCTTTACTTGTAATGGAATATTTGTACTTTGCGGTATTAGTACTTGTACTGCAGTAAAATATCTGAATATTTCTTTAAGTCTCTTATCAGATAAAGTGAGACAATGAAGAGAAACAGACAGACAGGTGGGAACTGATGCTGAGGACTCATCTCACACACACATACACACACACACACACACACACACACACACACACACACACACACACACACACACACACACACACACACACACACACACACACAGACACACACACACTAATTGAAACACGCCCCTTCTGTCCTCAGGGACCTGTTACCGTTGTCTCTCTCTCGAAGCCGTCTGATTGGCTGAGATGTTTATCAGTCTTTGGCTCCACGCCCACTCATCATTGGCTTGTTACTGTGACAGGCCCCTCCCCCCTCCTGACCTCATGAGTTTTCATCCATCAGATCGATGTCCCTGAATGCATCATCTTAATGGAAATTCCACTGGTTCCCTGAATGTAACATCTTTATAGAAAGCTTCACTGAGTCCAGTTAGCTGTTAGCTGTTAGCTTTTAGCTTTAGCGCTGAGCTTTTAGCTCTTAGCTCTTAGCTGTTAGCTGTTAGCGCTTAGCTTTTAGCTTGTAGCTGACAGCAGAATGACAGACTAGTGGACGGACACAGAGACTCACTCACAACAATAACAACACAGTGTGTAGATTTTCATTCATATTTATTGATCAGAAACATTTTGCATCACAAACAATTCAACTGTAAAATCACCAAAAGTTCCTTCAACATGAAAAGAACTGGATCTGGTTACTGGTTCTGCTGCCGAGTCGACAGAACTTCTTCTTCTCTGGCAGAATAAAAAACACGACGTGTCTCCAATGATTCGTTAAAGATGTGAATATCACATGACTGCTCAGTCCCAAACAACACAGGACCAGTCTGCTTCTAGAGTCCTGGACCACCATGGTGGACCAGTCTGCTTCTAGAGCCCTGGACCACCATGGTGGACCAGTCTCTTCTTCTAGAGTCCTGGACCACCATAGTGGACCAGTCTCTGCTTCTAGAGTCTCTGCTTCTAGAGTCCTGGACCACCATGGTGGACCAGTCTGGACCAAGTCTGGTCAGTAGCTGGGTGGCAGGTGGAGGTACTGCAGCAGACCTCCACAGTCCTGATCCTCCATCAGACCGTCTGAGTCCCCGTCAGCAGAGCTCTCACAGCTGGAGGCCGGGGACCCGTCCTCCTCCTCCACGCTCCCGGCCCGGCCCCGGCGGCCGGCCCCCTTGAGCTCCTGGTCCGTCAGCACCTGGTCCAGGAAGTTGATGTACCTGAGGGCGAGGCGCAGGACCTCGTTCTTGCTGAGCTTCCTGTCGGGGGGGTGCGTGGGCACGAGGCGCCGCAGCTCGCTGAACGCCCTGTTCACGTTCTGCTGCCGCCAGCGCTCACGGCCGCTGGGGGAGGCACGGCGGACCACCCGGGGACGGGAACCTGAGGGGGGGCAGGGAGAGAGGAGGGGGGTCAGAGGACTAGAGGACCAGAGGACCAGGTGACCAGGGGTCCAGAGGACCAGAGGACTGGAGTACTAGAGGACCAGAGGACCAGGGGACTAGAGAACTAGAAGACCAAGGGGACCAGGTCTGAGGAGACCAGAACTGACCAAGAAGAATTAACCGGCTGATTAAATCAGTGTTTTTCTCTGTGGAGTCTGGTTCAAGCCTCCAGAATGATTAGAGACAGCCAATCAGAGCGCCTGATGCTGCTCTGTTAGTGAGTTAATAGACTATATAATCTATATAAATACATATATTAGTATATAAATACATATATTAGTATATAAATACATATATTAGTATATATAAATACAACACATGAAGAAGTAAACTCACCGTCACTGAGGTTCTCATGTGGAACCGTTCTTTGTTTCATCCTCAAGCTTTGATCTGGATCACTGCAGACAGACAGACAGACAGACAGACAGACAGACAGACAGACAGACAGACAGACAGACAGACAGACAGACAGACAGACAGGCAGACAGGCAGACAGACAGACAGACAGACAGACAGACAGACAGACAGACAGGCAGACAGACAGGCAGGCAGGCAGGCAGGCAGGCAGGCAGGCAGGCAGGCAGGCAGGCAGACAGGCAGGCAGGCAGGCAGGCAGGCAGGCAGACAGACAGACAGACAGACAGACAGACAGACAGGCAGACAGACAGACAGACAGACAGACAGACAGACAGACAGACAGACAGACAGACAGACAGACAGACAGACAGACAGACAGGCAGACAGACAGACAGACAGACAGACAGACAGACAGACAGACAGACAGACAGGCAGACAGACAGTTTGTGTTTCTTCAGTTATATTTTAAAAGCATAAACAAAGTTAAACTGATCTAAAATAACTTTAAAGCTAATAAACGATAATAACTGCTAAAGGTCAAAGGTCAAAGGTTGGTGAGAGAACATACATGTCCTCAATCAGAGACAAAATAACAGATCGATGTTTTATTGAAAGAAAACTAAAAAGACTAAATATATATTATAAATATTACGAATACTAATAATATGGTAATCAATTAAAAAGAAGCAAACAGAGACTCACTGCACAATATTATTCATTATTATAATTATACTAAACAATTATCTCATAAAACAGCTACATGCACAAAACTTTTATGTTCCTCTGATCTGATTTAACAAAATAAAACTCGCCTCATTTTAACAAAATAAAAGCACGCGGACGATCTCACAGTTTCTCACCTGATAACGGCGTCTCGTGCAGAACCGGAACGTCTCGAGACCAGGACGTCTCGTGCAGGACTAGAGCGTCTCGTGGACTCAGCGGGATCCTCGGGTCCGGGTCTGCAGGCTGGTGGAGTCCGTCTCTCTTTTATAGCGTCTCTGCGTCGTGACGCCCCGTTGCCATGGCAGCCCCGTTAACGCGGACGTCCCATTAAACCCATCAGGCGGACCAGAGGGTCCCAGGAAGCAGCACCCCGGGGACCCGCGAGCCCCGCCCCACCGGTGGAGGAGTCGTGTTTTCCGGCGTCTCCGCCTCCGTCACGACGCGGAGCTCTGGTGAATATTACCAGATAAATAAATATAATATAGATAAATATATACAAATGAAGTACTTAGATTTGATATTTCATCTATAAGTTGTATTACTTCTGAGAGGACTATTGTTTTGATTGATGTTATAATAAATTATGTATTATTACAGATTATATAGAGATGAAGTATATACTTATATTTACTTCTGACACTTTATACAATGTGTGAATATTTCTTTTCTCTCTGGTCATTTATTCTGTTTTCATGTTGTTGTTATTTTCTTTTACTTCTTTAAACTTCAGTTCTTCACAAACACACATTTATTTACATATTTAATGAACATGTTGAGATCTAATAACTGCTTCTCTGTGTATTACAGATATAAATAAATAAAGGATTGTCCTCAGATGCAGAGCCTTGACTTCACCACTAGGAGGCGGTAGAGGACAAGACTCAGCTTATTACTTATTATGCTTATTATGAAGGGTGCCCATAACTGTGGAACATATATATTTGAGAAAAATATTTGTTTCATGAATTTCATGTTTCTTTCAATTATGTTACTTCAGTTAAAGGTTAGATTTTTGTGAATATTTTGACTGAAAGATCAAGAGGATAAACATAAATAAATGTTTAATTCTGCTAATTTTTACCAAAGGGTGCCAATAATTCTGGTATTATATATATATATTTGGGGGGCGGGGGGGTCAGAATCAAAAATCAAATATTTATCAGAGAATTTCAGCTTTATTCATTAAATACATTATCATTTAATATTTTCTCTCCACTGAATCAAACTTGAATATATTGATTTGTATTTAGAAATTTCACCTTTAAAATGTTTAGAAATGAAATTATAGCATCAAATCATAATTCACCTTTATTTATCTGTATTTTCTTATAAATTCTGATCTGATAATAAAGTCATAAACCTGTATTTCCATTTCCTTCTACTCTTTACCACGATAATAATAATAAGATTAAATATTCAAACAGAAGAGAACATAACGTTGAGTGGAACATCTTTTTATTGGTGAATTTATGAAACACAGATCGATACACTTCTTTACATTTTCTCTCTGAAATCGTCTTCAAAGTAAATTCAGTACATTTATTTTTAAGTTTTATTTTTCCTGCTCATGCGGCGCAGGAAATAAGTAAGTACTGAAGAGGCCCAATGACCTCTGACCCCTCGTTAGCTCTTCAGCCAATCAGATAAATGCATTCTTTAACAGGACTTTATAAGCATCCAATAAGAAAATATACAAAAACATATTTTTTTCGTCTTTCAGAGAATATAATATGCAGACATTTGGATGTAGAAAAACATCTTCTCAGAGTAAAACCAGAGGCAGCAGGGAGGTCTCACTCCGCTCACAAAACCAGCATCAGAACGGTTTCCTGGAGTTTTTCTTTCGCTGCTTTAACATTTTTATACGTCACGAAAATTATCCGGGAGACGGACGATGAACCGGATTCATCACCGGAACCAGAAAGCACAGGACTACAAGTACCAGGATGCATTGTGATGCAAGCAGGAACGTAAAAGAGAAAAACAACAACGACGACAACAGCAACAACAACATACATTTGATTCCTTCATGAATTCATATCTCATATGAATTTTCTACTGCATTTTGTTTCACAGAAAAATGGCACAAACATAAAATAATAACTTGAATTTTCAATCTTTTTGTACCAACAAAGCAGAAGCAACGTCAGTGTCTTACTGCCTCCCCTTCACAGTGCTTTGTATATATATATATATATATATATATATATATATATATATATATATATGTATACATACATACATACAAACACACTGTACATACTTGTATATATTTACTGCATTTCCAAGCACGCCCTGCTCGTCCTCCATCAGCGGAGGAGATGAAGAGAAATAAAGAAAAGACCACACGGTGTCGCTGTTTCCCAGAAAACACGTCAGTCAGTGACTATAAATTCAGCACCAGTGGGGAAAAGGCCATTTTTGATTTCTTCATTTTTGTTTTGCGCATCAAACATTCGTTTTATTCTATTGACAACAAAAACACAATTTATAAAAAAAGAAAAGAAAATCGACCTGACTCTTCCTCCTCGCATAGTCCCGACTCCTGTGAGAAAAATGGGAGTGGCCACGATGGCCTGTAGCTGGTAGAAAAGTCTTTGGCAGATTTACAGAAATTAAAGTCCATCGGCCTGTGAAGGCGGGAAAAACAAGATGGAGAGTTTTTTCTGATTATTTTTAAGACAATTACAGTCACAAAAATGAGCATCCAGATCCGGGTTGAACAATAAATTATTATTGTTTATTTATAAGTATTGAGACGTCCCATGGGTCTGTGAAGTTACGTTAGCTTAACCAGTAGGTCTGTGAAGCTACGTTAGCTCGTCCAGTAGGTCTGTGAAATTACGTTAGCTCGTCCAGTAGGTCTGTGAAGTTACGTTAGCTTGTCCAGTTGGTCTGTGAAGCTACGTTAGCTCGTCCAGTAGCTTTGTGAAGCTATGTTAGCTCGTTCAGTAGCTTTGTGAAGCTACGTTAGCTTCGCCAGTAAGTCTGTGAAGCTATGGTAGCTCTTCCAGTAGGTCTGTGAAGCTATGTTAGCTCGTCCATGAGCTTTGTGAAGCTACGTTGGCTCACCCAGTAGGTCTGTGAAGCTTTGTTAAGTTTTTCTGTACGCACACAAATTTTCTACGCCACATTCCTACGACGGCGAACTCTTTCTGGGATCTGTAGCTTTACGACAAACAGCTAAAACACAACAATACCGTGACCTTTGAGTTCGGCTCTTTTGTTCAAGTCAAATGTTTAATGAGCATCTGGACTCAGGTTTCACTTTGGCAGCAGAGTGAGAAAAAAAGTCTGAAAATATATGGAACTGCAGAGGAAATATATATATGTATACATACATACATACATACATACATACATACATACATATATATATATATATATATGTATACATACATACATACATACATACATACATACATACATACATACATACATACATACATACATACATACATACATACATACATACATATATATGTATATATACATATATATATATATATATATATATATATATATATATATGAGATTACATGGGAGTCTGGAGTTTCTCAGACCAGAAACATCCACAGAGCGGTGGCTCAATAAGCAGCTCCAGGCTCCTCCCACCAGTGACCTAAGCCTCCTCTGATTGGCTGAGCTGCTGAGGTTTGGGTGAAGGTCAGAGGTCAGAGGTTGAGGAGGGCGCTGGATTTGTTTCCTGTCTCAGGATTTTCCTCGGAACGACTGGCAGATGGAGATCTGTCCAAGTGGAGGAGGAAGAAGAGGAGCAGGCGGTGCTATGAGGAGGCGAGGAGGAGGACGAGGAGGAGTAGCAACATGGCCGACAGCGTGGAGCGGCAAGGAAGAGCGAGGCTGCAGCCGCCGGTGGTGTCGTCGGTCAGGAAGGGCTCCGGAGACTCGTACACCGAGTCGTCTGAGGAACAGCAGAAGAAGAAGTGATTTAAAGTTATAGTTAATGAAGTGATTTAAAGTTATAGTTTATGAAGTGACATAAAGTTATAGTTTATGAAGTTATAGTATATGAAGTGACATAAAGTTATAGTATATAAAGTGATATAAAGTTATAGTATATGAAGTGATATAAAGTTATAGTATATAAAGTGACATAAAGTTATAGTATATGAAGTGACATAAAGCAATAGTATATGTAGTGATATAAAGTTATAGTATATGAAGTGACATAAAGCTATAGTATATAAAGTGACATAAAGTTATAGTATATGAAGTTATAGTATATGAAGTGACATAAAGTTATAGTATATGAAGTGACATAAAGTTATAGTATATAAAGTGACATAAAGTTATAGTATATAAAGTGACATAAAGTTATAGTATATAAAGTGACATAAAGTTATAGTATATGAAGTGACATAAAGTTATAGTATATAAAGTGACATGAAGTTATAGTATATGAAGTGACATAAAGTTATAGTATATGAAGTGACATAAAGTTATAGTATATAAAGTGACATAAAGTTATAGTATATGAAGTGATATAAAGTTATAGTATATGAAGTGACATAAAGTTATAGTATATAAAGTGACATAAAGGTATAGTATATGAAGTGACATAAAGCTATAGTATATGAAGTGACATAAAGTTATAGTATATGAAGTTATAGTATATGAAGTGACATAAAGTTATAGTATATGAAGTGACATAAAGTTATAGTATATAAAGTGACATAAAGTTATAGTATATGAAGTGACATAAAGTTATAGTATATAAAGTGACATAAAGTTATAGTATATGAAGTGATATAAAGTTATAGTATATGAAGTGACATAAAGTTATAGTATATAAAGTGACATAAAGGTATAGTATATGAAGTGACATAAAGCTATAGTATATGAAGTGACATAAAGTTATAGTATATAAAGTGACATAAAGTTATAGTATATGAAGTGACATAAAGTTATAGTATATAAAGTGACATAAAGTTATAGTATATGAAGTGATATAAAGTTATAGTATATGAAGTGACATAAAGTTATAGTATATGAAGTGATATAAAGTTATAGTTTATGAAGTGACATAAAGTTATAGTATATGAAGTGATATAAAGTTATAGTATATGAAGTGACATAAAGTTATAGTATATGAAGTGATATAAAGTTATAGTTTATGAAGTGACATAAAGTTATAGTATATGAAGTGATATAAAGTTATAGTTTATGAAGTGATATCAAGTAATAGTATATAAAGTGATATCAAGTAATAGTATATGAAGTGATATAAAGTTATAGTATATGATGTGATTATAACAGAAGGAACTCACTTGTTGGTTTCACGTAGATTTTGAGCTTCAGACACAGTTTTCCAGCCATGTTGAGATGTGGAGACGCTGCAGAAACACAGAGACGAAGTACTCAGTGTGTATGTTGTAGTACTAAATGCAGTACTCACAGATGTAGTAGTATATAAGCAGTACTCACAGATGTAGTAGTATATAAGCAGTACTCAAAGATGTAGTATATATAGCAGTACTCACAGATGTAGTACATATAGCAGTACTCACAGATGTAGTATATAAGCAGTACCCACAGATGTAGTATATATAGCAGTACTCACAGATGTAGTAGTACTCGTGTCCCGGCCTGAACTCGAAGCCCAGGCTAAACGGGGTGAACAGCTGGAACTTCTCGGAGAACCGGAGCGGGCCCCCGGGGCTCCGGGGCCGGTTGCACTCCCAGCGCTTGAAGCCGGTGCGCCGGTGGTCGCAGCTGGAGAAGCCGTCGTAGTTCACCATGTACAGCACGTACTGCTCCACCTGCTCTTCAGGCTCCGCCCACTCGTAGTGCGGACAGTAGATGTCCAGGTAGTCGTTGATGGCCACCTCCACCGTGTACTCGCCCCGGGAGAACCTGGAGAGAGGAAGTGATGTCATCTATATATATATATATATATATATATATATATATAACCTGATCAGGTTTGTACCTAGATCAGGTTATACCTGGATCAGGTTTGTACTAGGATCAGGTCTAGGTCTGTACCGAGATCAGGTCTTACTGTGTACCTGGATCAGGTCTAGGTTTGTACATGGTTCAGGTCTCTGTCAATATTGGATCAGGTCTATACCTGGATCAGGTCTAGGTTTGTACCTGGTTAACTAGCTGTGTACCTGGATCAGGTTTGTACTTGGATCAGGTATATACCTGGATCAGGTCTAGGTTTGTACCTAGTTAACTAGCTGTGTACCTGGTTCAGGTCTCGGTCTATACCTGGATCAGGTCTAGGTTTAGACCTGAAAGCTTGGAGGAACAAAGCGGTTATTTAATCGCGTTATGAGTCCGTTACTCTCAGCTGCTGAATCACAGCGATGATTATTCCCGTGGGACCTGAAGGCAGCATCAGAGCTGATGGAGGTCGATCAGCTGGAAACATCGACAACGTTAGCAAAGTGCACGCTAACTCAGTTAGCTGAGGGATCGGGTGACGCATTCACTGACCTCAGTCCCCCTCAGCGCTCACATCATCACTCTAATGGAGGGAGGCCCAAACTTGCATGGTAGCTCCTCCCATCAGTGAATGAATGAGTGAATGATGACAAGTACAGCTCAAGAGCTTTGAGTGGTCAGAAGGCTAGAAAAGAGATAAAGTACAGTAAATAAACCAGGACTAAATACTGGACCAAACCAGGACTAAATACTGGACCAAACCAGGACTGAATACTGGACCAAACCAGGACTAAATACTGGACCAAACCAGGACTGAATACTGGACCAAACCAGGACTGAATACTGGACCAAACCAGGACTAAATATATGTACCAAACCAGGACTAAATACTGGACCAAACCAGGAC
>CM042217.1:1394593-1564593 GCA_023566465.1 Cottus gobio
GGATCATATTACAGACAGATGTTCCGTCCACTAGAGACCGAGAACCGACTGGTTTGGTTCATCAGAACGTCTTGAACCAGTTTTTAACAGAAACTTGATGTTCTATCTGGGTAACGATGATGATGAGTAATGATTGAAGAAGACCTGGACCAGGTCCTCACAGACCCCTTCAGACTGAAGAAGACCTGGACCAGGTCCTCACAGACCCCTTCAGACTGAAGAAGACCTGGACCAGGTCCTCACAGACCCCTTCAGACTGAAGAAGACCTGGACCAGGTCCTCACAGACCCCTTCAGACTGAAGACCAGCTGGTTTCAGTTACCAGAGGATCAGCAGCTGCAGACCCAAGGTCTCCTTTCTGGGACCAGATTTGAGACCGGCTTCAGGTTTCAGTCCCGTTGGGGGGTGTGGGGGGCATGGGGGGTTATAGAAATCAGTCACTCGTCCATTTTAGGACGATTCGGTCGAGGATCCCACAAACTGTTCTGCTTTATTAATATTAATATTATGACTGTTGTTATTTCTCATTATTATAATAAAAATAACTACAAACTAAAATCGTTCAGTTTGTCTCGAAGCTTCTTCTGATTATTGGAGCTGCGTTTCATAATAATTGTTTAATAATGTTTATATTTAATGGTTCCAGCTTCAGAACGCAGAACAGAACCTCAAATAAACATCTTCACCGTTTAAAATCAGACAAAAACTGAAGAACACCGTCAGATTAAAGAATTATATTACATATAACTATATATATATATACACAATATATATACACAATATAAATATATAAAAATACATACATATATAAATACATATATACAAATATATATATATTTATATAATATTTTCTATTCAACAAATCTGAGCTTTTAAATAAAGTAGGGGGGGGGGGGGGGGGGCTGAAGGTCGGAGGTCAACTGCGTTTGATTTGTTGGCCTCCGGAGTCTGAAACATGAAACCTCACAGCGCTGCAGAGACGGACTGAGCGCGTGCAGAACGAAGCCTCACTGCTGGAGACTGAATCTGTTCTCTTCCTCGTCTTCCTCACCAGACTGATTGAGATCTTCATGTTTCTACATTCTTCCTTCAGTGATTCATAACAAATCATTCATAAACAAATGTTTCAGGTGAGCTCATGAAGATGAAGATGAAGACGAAGATGAAGACGAAGATGAAGACGAAGGAAACGTTTGGTTCGTTCATAAAGTCTTCAGGATCAAATTATCTGAAAAATCAACTCTCACCGTTTTAATAATAAAAATTATTTTATTTTTTGTTTAATTGATTCACTAAAAAACTCTAGATCCAGTTTTTTTTTTATCTGAATATTTGTTTATTTCCTTTGTTTTATAATCTCAAAAAAAATATTAACCATTCACCCAAAATAATAAGGATTTAATAATTTATATATAATAATTATGAATAGTAACATTTAACTTCAATATAGAAAGAAAGAAAGAAAATATAGAATTTAAGTTTGTTATAGTTTAAGTTATCATGTTTAATAATTTTCATAAATAAATCTACTCTAATCTAATTTATGTATGAGTTGTGATTTTATTTAAAGATTCTAGTTCTTATCATAATTCATAATTATGAAGGACAGTATTAATATATTATATTAAAAAAGAAAATTGCTATATTTGCAGAAAAGATAAAACTGTATTAATACAAAACTTCTAACACAAAATAAACTATAAATTACTTATATTGGCACAATATTTAAATTCTATATTTGAGTAAAAAAATGAAATACTTGTTACAATAATTTAAGAAAATTATTATTTTTGCGTATAAAATGTTTTGTTTTTTATTAAAAGAGCTAAAAATATTTTATATAAAAAATAAATAATTGCATGAAAAAACCTCCTCCAGAAAACCTCAGAATTTAAAAACTGAATTCAATTTAATTCAGTAAAAAGTTATTTTTTACTTAAATAATAATAATAAGTATTAATAATAACAACAATAATACAAATAATTATAAAAAAGAAACATAAAGCACGTTAATATTTGTTTTTGTTCTTCTGTGTGACCCAGCAGAGGGGGTGGTGGGAGGGGGGGGGGTGGTTCTCTAGGGGGGCGGGGGCAGGATTAGTTGTACTTGGTCGCCCCCCCCCCCCGCCCCCCCTTTGTCCCGCCTGTCAGCGGTCGATACGCTCCACCAATCACACGCTGCTCTCAACAATAGCTGCCATCATTCCCAGAATTCCCTGAGAGGACGAGAGTTCCTCTGAAGATCCTCAACGAGACGAACTCTCACTCTGATCTGATCTGAGACACTTCAGTCCACCGGCGACGAAGACCGCGGTCGTACTCTTCCTCAGAACAAACTATAGTTTATATGAACTTCCTGTTTGGCTTCACATCATTTATCTTCATCTTCATCCTCATCCTTATCTTCATCATCATCATTATCTTCATCATCATCATAATCCTCATCATCATCTTTATCCTCATCATTCTCTTCATCCTCATCTTCTTCATTCTCATAATCATCATCTTCTTCATCACACAACTACATACTTCTAATGCATGCAGATGAGACTTTATGGGATGTCCCAGTGTGTGTGTGTGTGTGTGTGTGTGTGTGTGACCCTCTTATCAGCGCCACGACACGGCCTGGATTACGCCGCCCCAGTGGCTGCTGGGAGTTCTGCCGCTCATTAATATTTAACACAAAGCGGCTCGTCTCTCTTGGACAGACGCCACTCAGCCTGGCAGTCAGAGCGCAGGGACAAAGAGAGCAATCACGACCTCCGACATGATCCACGTGATCCAAAGATCCACAAGATCCAAATGATCCAAGATCCAAAAGATCAAAGATCCACATGATCTTAAAAATCAACATGTTCCACTGTATAAAAACACACGATCTTAAAGAACGTGATCCACTTTTATTTCTAACATATCCCTATGTATTAACAGCATCTCTGCAAAGTTTGATAGTTCTAAAGAACCTTAAAGAACACAGAACCGAGAGGTTCTGGTTCTCCGTAGTTCTAAACAACCTTGTGAATAAATACACATGTTGATATCTTGGTCGTGGTCCTGGCCTTGGTCTTGGTCCTGGTCCTGGCCTTGGTCCTGGCCTTGGTCTTGGTCCTGGTCCTGGCCTTGGTCCTGGCCTTGGTCCTGGTCCTGGTCCTGGTCCTGGTCTGGACTCGGAGTCCCTGAGAGCTCAGTAATTTCCTCTGAGTTCATTAGCGTCGCCGCTGCTTCCTGTTTGTCAGAAGCCTCTTACCACAGCGGGCCGCCAGCAGCCAATCAGAGAGCAGGGAGGGGGGGCGGGGGAGGGGGCGTGGGACGGCATTAATGAAGAGGAGACGCGTTCAGAGTGATGAAGACGAGGACGCCACGATGAAGACGAGGACGCCACACCAAGGACACACAGAGGACAAACACTTTATTTCCCATATTTCTTTCATATTTCCATCATTGTTGGACCAGAACCCAGAATCCTGGTGGACGGTCTTTAACAACGTGGATCTGAGGCGCCAGCGGTCTGGAGGTCGGAGATCAAACACCAGGCAATGGAAGACGACTCCGGTCCAGGACATAGACACGTCCGGCTGAGGACCTTCAGACCCACGTTGAGATCCAGAGTTCCTCCTCCCAGAGTCGTGGGTTTGATTCCCGCTGAGTCGTCTGTCAGGCTGCCGACAGCTTCAACACACCGAGGAAGAGGAGGAAGGTTTCTCCTCCTGAAGAGGACGGCTGATGAATGACAAGATGAAGGTGTGTTCCCAGCATGCAGCGGGGGGCGGAGGGACGCGGTCTGGGGTCGGTTTTGGAAGGAAAATGGGCTCGGCGGGCGCCGCTTTCATTTAACCACAGTGAATGCAGCGCTGCAAGGCATCATGGGAGGACAGAGTGGGGGGGCCTGTTTATGTATTCATTGAAGACTGAAGTGATTTCATCTGACCTGACTACATGACTCCGCCCACGCCGTCCTGAGGTGATGCATGACTGAGCTGCTGATGGAGGAAGTTTATTCTCAAAAGAACCGAAATATAATCTGAATATCTCGACTTCTCACTTTGATCCGAACCAAAGAAGGTGAGAAATGTCCCAAAGAGACAAAGACAAAGAAACTAAGAGACAAAGAGGCAAAGAGGCAAACTAATCAATGCCAAGAATCAGGAGACACAGCTCACATAGGAGACAAAGACAGGAGAGAGGAGACGAAGACATAGGAGACAAAGACAAGGAGACAAAGACAAGGAGACAAAGACATAGGAGACAAAGACATAGGAGACAAAGACATAGGAGACAAAGACAAGGAGACAAAGACAAGGAGACAAAGACAAAGAGACAAAGACAAGGAGACAAAGACATAGGAGACAAAGACAAGGAGACAAAGACAAGGAGACAAAGACAAGGAGACAAAGACAAGGAGACAAAGACATAGGAGACAAAGACAAGGAGACAAAGACAAGGAGACAAAGACAAAGAGACAAAGACAAGGAGACAAAGACATAGGAGACAAAGACAAGGAGACAAAGACAAGGAGACAAAGACAAGGAGACAAAGACAAGGAGACAAAGACAAGGAGACAAAGACATAGAAGACAAAGACAGAGGAGACAAAGACAGGAGAGAGGAGACGAAGACATAGGAGACAAAGACAAGGAGACAAAGACAAGGAGACAAAGACATAGGAGACAAAGACAAGGAGACAAAGACATAGGAGACAAAGACAAGGAGACAAAGACAAAGAGACAAAGACAAGGAGACAAAGACATAGGAGACAAAGACAAGGAGACAAAGACAAGGAGACAAAGACAAGGAGACAAAGACAAGGAGACAAAGACATAGGAGACAAAGACAGAGGAGACAAAGACATATAAGACAAAGACATAGGAGACAAAGACAAGGAGACAAAGACATAGGAGACAAAGACAAGGAGACAAAGACATCAGAGACAAAGACAAGGAGACAAAGACAAGGAGACAAAGACATAGGAGACAAAGACATAGGAGACAAAGACAAGGAGACAAAGACATAGGAGACAAAGACATAGGAGACAAAGACATAGGAGACAAAGACAAGGAGACAAAGACAAGGAGACAAAGACATAGGAGACAAAGACATAGGAGACAAAGACATAGGAGACAAAGACAAGGAGACAAAGACATAGGAGACAAAGACAAGGAGACAAAGACAAGGAGACAAAGACAAGGAGACAAAGACATAGGAGACAAAGACAAGGAGACAAAGACATAGGAGACAAAGACAAGGAGACAAAGACAAGGAGACAAAGACAAGGAGACAAAGACATAGGAGACAAAGACATAGGAGACAAAGACAATGAGACAAAGACAAGGAGACAAAGACAAGGAGACAAAGACATAGGAGACAAAGACAAGGAGACAAAGACAAGGAGACAAAGACATAGGAGACAAAGACAAGGAGACAAAGACAAGGAGACAAAGACATAGGAGACAAAGACAATGAGACAAAGACAAGGAGACAAAGACAAGGAGACAAAGACAAGGAGACAAAGACAAGGAGACAAAGACATAGGAGACAAAGACAAGGAGACAAAGACAAGGAGACAAAGACATAGGAGACAAAGACAAGGAGACAGGACAGAGGAAACAGGACAGAGGAAACAGGACAGAGGAAACAAGACAGGGGAGACCACAACAGGCATCAGTCCGCCTCCCGCTGTCGTAATCAGAGAAGAGGATGAAGAGGACGAAGAGGACGAAGAGGACGAAGAGGACGAAGAGGACGAAGAGGACGAAGAGGAACCGAAAGCGAATGTTTGATATTCATGTGGAACACAGGAGCTCAGTCGTATTCATACAAAATGATAAAAGATGAAGATTCACTCTCACTGCTCGTCTTCAGCTGGAAGTTTATTCAGGTCTGAAGATCCAGAACCACTTCTCTTCACCGAGCTACGAGAGTTTACTGGCTGGACTTTATGTGCTTCATTCGCTTCATTCGCTTCATTCCTGCATGAAAGGGGGCGGGGCTTATCTCTGTGGCTTATCTCCATAAAGTCAGGTACCGTTTCCTCCATTGAACTAACCTCTAGTTCTGCTTCACACTTGTGGTGGAAGTCCCACAAACACAAACGTCGGACCATGAAACGTGTCTGGGTTCATGATATTATATATACATATTATATGCTTTTGACTATGGAGTTCAGACTTTGCTGAATCTTTTGTATATTCATATCAAATGGGTCTGATATTGATTATGGGTTCATATGACCACTGAAACACATGATTAGAGATAATTTTTAAGAGCTCAGACCCCCAAAGGGGTCTATCGTGCGTTGCAATGCCACGCAACACAATCACTCTGCTGAGAGAGAACTAAACCTCCCAGCATGCCTCAGGGCTCTGAGCAGGTAGAGAAAAAAGAGAAACAGAGGAAGGAACCCTGAACTGTCTTCACCTCGGTTCCTGGTCGACCTACAGCTCGTCACCACGGCCCCCAAGGAGCCCTGAGCCGGTTCAGGTGAGTTTGAGTCTGTGAGGTGGAGCCGGACAGTTGCTTTCCTCATGAACACCTGCGAGTCCAGGAAGTAGACAGTCCCCACAGAGCAAGAAGCAAGGACAGGAAGCAAAGACAGGAGAGGTCCCTCATCTGAAAGTACGAAGTCAAATTCTGAGTCGATGAGGTCTGAGGTCAGTTTGGGTTTTTGGTCAATTATACGTTTTCATGAAGGAAATAAATATAAAACATGAATATAAAGGTTCTGTTTTTCTGAGGTTCAGCAGTTGTATAATTTATTGACAATTATTGTAAACATGTGTTTACATCTGTAATGTTTTTTGGTCTTTATCAACGCTTTATTTCTTTAAATGTCACCAACACAATCATGTTCTCTTCTTTGATGCATTATGTTCGTTATTTGTGCAAATAAACAAAATAAAACTAAACAAATAAAAGATGTTTTTTCAGAAACAGACTATAAATCTCAGAGGAGGCCGATGTTTCCATAAATAGTTTATGTTAAGGAGAGAAGAGAAGAAGAGATGAGGAGATAGGAGATGAAACAAAGGAAGCAAGGAAGTAAGAGAGGAAACAATAGAGAGGACATGAAACAAGGAGAAATGAGACGAAGGAAAGAGAACGAGGAGAAGAAGAAGATAATAATAAGAGAAAGGAAAGCGAAAGACATGAGTTAAAAAGGAAGATGATATATTTATGGAAACGACACACACACTCTATCAATTATTACTGGCTGCTGTGAGACTGTCTGCACACCGTCAGCCAATCACAGAGCTCCCCCACCGTCAGCCAATCAGAGAGCAGGGATCACAGTAACCGGGGCCCAAACACCTCTCCTGTTTCCTTTCCTGTCTCTCCTCCTCGTCTCCTCTCACGTTCTTATCAGTGACTTCACGGTTTCTATCTTGAGTTATTTGTCATAATTAATAACCAAAGTATGTCTGTTGACTCGTCTGTCTGGATGTATCAGACAATAAAGAAGAAGACAGGTCTGTAGACGATGCAGTCAGACAGTGGAGATGGTTGTGGACTTCAGAAAGATCTCAGCCCCACCAGCCCCTCTCACCCTGTGTGACTCCCCCGTCAAAGCTGTGGAGTCCTTCTGCTTCCTGGGCTCCAGCATTACCCAGGACCTCAAGTGGGACCTAAACATCAGCTCCATCTCCAAGAAGGCGCAGCAGAGGATGTTCTTCCTGAGGCAGCTGAGGAAACTCAACCTGCCAAAGACAATGATGGTGCACTTCTACACTGCCATCATCGAGTCCATCCTCTGTTCCTCCATCACCGTCTGGTACGCTGCAGCCACTGCCAAGGACAAGGCCAGGCTGCAGCGCATCATTCGCTCTGCTGAGAGGGTGATTGGCCGCAATGTTCATCTGTATGTAACAAAGTTAATATGTATGTAACAATGTTTAATTGTATTTAACAATGTTTAATTTTATTTAACAATGTTTATGTATATTTAACAATGTTTATCTGTATGTTACAATGTTTAATTGTTTATAGGAATATAAATATGTATTTATCAATGTTTGTCTGTATTTAACAATTTTCAATTGTTTATAACAATGTTAATATGTATTTAATAAAGTGAAAATGTACGTGACAATGTTTATCTACAAATGTTTAACTATATAAAACATGTTTGTGTCATCCCTAAACGAATAAGTAACTTCCAGCTGCATGAGTCAAAGATCTTAAGAGTCACATTGAACCGATGGAGGATCTGCAGGACTGGGAGGAGAACCGGCTCTGCAGCTTGTGAACCAGCATCTCTCTGCCGTAGTGCTTTGGAGCCGGGCATCCACCTGTCAATCACCGGGCCGACCCTTCACCCCTACTTCCCCGGGCCGACCCGTCTCAGCAGCTGCTCCTTTCTTGTCATTGTGTCGTCTTTTCATTCAGCGAGCGACGGTCTGAGCCGCTGCCCGATTCCATAATCTCCATTAAACACTTGAAACTGCTTCATCTGCATAATCCTGTTAACTCTGAGCTGCAGGAGCAGGAGAAGGCTCAGGTGGAGAAAAGACAGACTTAGTGTCTGTCAGGTTTGTGAATGAATAAAAGGAGGAGGAGGAGGAGGAGGAGGAGGAGGAGGAGGAGGAGGAGGAGGAGGGGAGGAGGAGGCCCGACAGTCGGAGAGCTAAATCTGCCGGAGAAGAAAAAGGAGAAATCTTTTGAGTCTAAAAGCTTCATCCTGGTGTAAATCTGCTGGTGCTTCCCCTCCGTCTGGGGAGAACGACGCTTACAGAGTTTCCAGCCCCCCCCCCCCCCCCCCCCTCCCTCCCCAGAAGAAGAAGAAGAAGAAAAACAGATTCACGCTTTCTGATGACAAGAAAAGTAGGTCAGATTAAAATTCAGACCAATCCGGTTGTTTCAGCTCGTAGAGCAGCAGCTCTGCTTCAGATATAGAAGACCAGAGAGGAGAAGATGGACATGAAACATAATCACAGATCAGAAGGTCGATACAGAAGCAGAAAACAATGAGTTCAGAGCAACAAGGATTTATGACTCATGGTTCTACATAAAAATCCTTGTTTAATTAAATCAAATGTTCCTCTGAAAGACTTGCCCGCTGACCTGCCGACCCCACGGCACCTATTCCCTCTGGTATATAAGCCCCTCCCTCTGGTATATAAGCTCCTCCCTCTGGTATATAAGCTCCTCTCTCTGGTATATAAGCTCCTCCCTCTGGTATATAAGCCCCTCCCTCTGGTATATAAGCTCCTCCTGTGGTATATAAGCCACTAGTACAAGCAGAAACCAGTAGAGCTACGTCACCAGTACAAGTAGAAACCAGTAGAGCTACGTCACCAGTACAAGTAGAAACCAGTAGAGCTACGTCACCAGTACAAGTAGAAACCAGTAGAGCTACGTCACCAGTACAAGTAGAAACCAGTAGAGCTACGTCACCAGTACAAGTAGAAACCAGTAGAGCTACGTCACCAGTACAAATAGAAACCAGTAGAGCTACGTCACCAGTACAAGTAGAAACCAGTAGAGCTACGTCACCAGTACAAGTAGAAACCAGTAGAGCTACGTCACCAGTACAAGTAGAAACCAGTAGAGCTACGTCACCAGTACAAGTAGAAACCAGTAGAGCTACGTCACCAGTACAAGTAGAAACCAGTAGAGCTACGTCACCAGTACAAGTAGAAACCAGTAGAGCTACGTCACCAGTACAAGTAGAAACCAGTAGAGCTACGTCACCAGTACAAGTAGAAACCAGTAGAGCTACGTCACCAGTACAAGTAGAAACCAGTAGAGCTACGTCACCAGTACAAGCAGAAACCAGTAGAGCTACGTCACCAGTACAAGTAGAAACCAGTAGAGCTACGTCACCAGTACAAGCAGAAACCAGTAGAGCTACGTCACCAGTAAAAGGCAGAAACCAGTAGAGCAACCTCACCAGTAAAAGGCAGAAACCAGTAGAGCTACGTCACCAGTACAAGTAGAAACCAGTAGAGCTACGTCACCAGTACAAGTAGAAACCAGTAGAGCTACGTCACCAGTACAAATAGAAACCAGTAGAGCTACGTCACCAGTACAAGCAGAAACCAGTAGAGCTACGTCACCAGTACAAATAGAAACCAGTAGAGCTACGTCACCAGTACAAATAGAAACCAGTAGAGCTACGTCACCAGTACAAGCAGAAACCAGTAGAGCTACGTCACCAGTACAAATAGAAACCAGTAGAGCTACGTCACCAGTACAAGCAGAAACCAGTAGAGCTACGTCACCAGTACAAATAGAAACCAGTAGAGCTACGTCACCAGTACAAGCAGAAACCAGTAGAGCTACGTCACCAGTACAAATAGAAACCAGTAGAGCTACGTCACCAGTACAAGCAGAAACCAGTAGAGCTACGTCACCAGTACAAGTAGAAACCAGTAGAGCTACGTCACCAGTACAAGCAGAAACCAGTAGAGCTACGTCACCAGTACAAATAGAAACCAGTAGATCTACGTCACCAGTACAAGCAGAAACCAGTAGAGCTACGTCACCAGTACAAGTAGAAACCAGTAGAGCTACGTCACCAGTACAAATAGAAACCAGTAGAGCTACGTCACCAGTACAAGCAGAAACCAGTAGAGCTACGTCACCAGTACAAATAGAAACCAGTAGAGCTATATTTTAACTCGTCTCTGATTCTGGTTCATAAACCACATGAAGAGGAAGATGAGCAGGAGGAGGAAGAAGAAGAGGAAGAGGAGGATAATGAAGAGGAGGTCTGATCCAGACTGGCCCTCAGATCAGCTCTGAGGTTTATTAACCTTGGGGTGGGGGGGTGGGGGGGTGAAGAGGCTTCAAACAGAGCCCCCCCCCATCACTCCACCCGCCCCGCTGGGCTGTCACCAGGCAGAACTCCAACGCTCCTCATTAAAATCCACCTTCACTCCAGATTCAGGAGAAATCCACCAAAATGAACCAGTTATGAGTTTATTGTTATGAATATTATGTTCTTTCTGCATCCCGAGAGGAAACAATGATTTATTATATTTTTCTGCAGGTCGCTGGATGCTGCTGAAGAGTTTCTGGAAAAAATCTTTTCTTTTTTAAGAAACATGAACTTTCCAGAAAATAAAAATGTTTTTGAGAAAATTTGAACCTATAAATCCAAACATATATTTTTTAAACAAGCGGAAATAAAAAACACCTTTTAATGAAGAAAACAAACTACAGAAAACTTTGCTTCCATCAAATGTATATTATCATTTTCACTCGTCTTTATGTTTAAAATGTCACATTTAATGCGTCATAAATAATAATCTTAATGTCAATTTTTAACCCTAACAACATCGTCCTTCGTCTGATCAGGACACAATCTTTGACGTTTCTCAACAGGAAGAAGAAGAAGAAGAAGAAGAAGAAGAAGAAGAAGAAGAAGAAGAAGAAGAAGAAGAAGAAGAAGAAGAAGAAGAAGAAGAAGAAGAAGAAGAAGAAGAAGAAGAAGAAGAAGAAGAAGAAGAAGAAGAAGAAGAAGAAGAAGAAGAAGAAGAGCGGGTTTGATTCATTAAACCCCATTTTCAGGCTCATGACTGGGATTAACACGCCGTTAGTGAACTCAGCACGACTCAGTAATCCAGTTAGAGGGACACCTGAGAGGCTGCTAATCCTGTTTACACACACACACACACACACACTTATCTCGCTGCCTTAAACTGTTTAAACTGTTTTTTGATACATTGATGATGTTATTGATATTTTATCATTTAATGTTTCATTCAGATCAAATGTAAGATGAACTTTAACTGACGTGAGATCAGCTGATAGGAGCTCATGTTCTCTGATGAGAATAAAGATAATGTTATGATATGCATATTTAAATAATTTCATGATGATAATATATATAATATTTTTTAAATATATATTTATACATAAAAATATATATACATACATATTATAAATAATTATATTATACATATACATAAGTATATATATATATATATTTGTAAAACAAATTATATAAATCTCCTTCCTCTCAGGTCACATGACTCCATTTTGTTTTAATACGGTTCATTTTCAGGAGATGAACCCGTTGAAGCTGATCTTTTATTTTGTATTCTAACCCTAACCCATGCTAACCACATGCTAAGCTAAGCTAAGCTAAGCTAAACATGCATCCATTGAACTACAATCTTCAGAGATTGGTCGTTGCAGCGACGCTCTGCTCGTCTCCTGATCTGACATCTGACCTGCTGCTTCTCTTCCTCCTCCTCCTCCTCACTGAGCTCCAGCCAGGACTTAAAAGTGCCCCTGGTGTGTGTGTGTGTGTATGTGTATGTGTATGTGTGTGTGTGTGTGTGTGTGTGTATGTGTGTGTGTATGTGTGTGTGTGTGTGTGTGTGTGTGTGTGTGTGTGTGTGTGTGTGTGTGTGTGTGTGTGTGTGTGCAGATGAATGTGGGTCAGACATTAAAATACATGAGGAGCAGAGAGCATGATGAAGTGCTGAGACACGAGGAGGAGAGAATATAAAAAGAAGTGAGGAGGCTCTGACAGGCCAGCTGACTCCACGCTGACGCCTCATTGGTCCACAAAACCGTCACGCTGACGCCTCATTGGTCCACAAAACCGCCACGCTGACGCCTCATTGGTCCACAAAACAACCACAAATAAAAAGAGGAGGCAGGTTTCTGCTGCAGGAGCTTCACCTCCAATAACCAGCTGCTGTTTGAGGAAACATCTCACTGACAGTTGTTGTTGTTGTTGTTGTTGTTGATGTTGATGATGATGTTGTAGTCTGAACACTGAGATACACACACTGAGATACACACAGATAGATAGATAGATAGATAGATAGATAGATAGATAGACAGACAGACAGACAGACAGACAGACAGACAGACAGACAGACAGACAGACAGACAGACAGACACACAGACAGACAGACAGACAGACAGACAGACAGACAGACAGACAGACAGACAGACAGACAGACAGACAGACAGACAGACAGATAGATAGATAGATAGATAGATAGACAGACACCCGCTTGGCTCTCTGACGACAGCGACCCGCGAGCTAGCAGCGCAAGCTAGCAGCACGAGCTAGCCGCGCGGCCTAGCGCTGTGGAGGTGCTGGGAGAGGCCGGGGTCCCCTCGCCGTCAGACCTGTTTTCCATCGCCCTCTCGGGTGAGCGTGCCGGTGGAGAGCCGGCGGGCGGCCGGGTGCGAGGCGCCGCGGGGCGACAGCCGGAGTTTGGCTGCCCGCGAGCGCTCGCTGCTGCTGCCACAATAATTTGGGGTTGCACTGTTTGAGCTCAAGTAAACAACACTGAAAATTCAGCACAAAATAAAAAGTGTTGTCGGCTGCAGTCCGAAAAAAGCATAAAACATAAACGTTGACAGATCAAAAAGTATAAAAGATATTTCCAAAAATGTTTGTCAATATTTTACATTTTTAATGGTGTCTGTAGCTGAAAGTATGCAGCACTTTTAAGCTTTTAAAGTTGAAGAGGATTTGAAGATTTTCTCCATTGGATCCCATTCAAAGTAAAAATCATAAAAAGCTTAATAATTCAAAAAGTTTCTAGAAAATGCATTTTGCATTTCCTCCTGGAAAGCTTAAAGCTGAAATATTGCAAGAAATAGCTGAAAATACAGAAAAGGGAAACTACATGCTAAAAAGTGTTGAAGGCCAAAAACACTGAAGTGAATTTAAATACAAATAAAGTGTTTATGACGCTCCGCTACTTCCTGTCTGCTTATTAAAAACAGTTTCTATGAATATCTCACACACACTCTCACACACACACACACACATTATAGATTTAATATTGAAAATATTTCCTCGTATATTGATCTGCTGCTTCACAGTTCCGATATTAATATCAATCATAATTTTTATTGATCGTCTCACAGATTTTAACCGGGATTCTGTTAAATCTCAGCCTGTGACCTGATGTGGTCCGCTACCTCTTACTGGAGAAAATACAACAGGAATACTGCGGGAAATACTACAGGAATACTGTGGAAAATACAACAGGAATACTGCGGAAATTAGCACAGGAATACTGCAGAAAATACTGCAAAAGATACTACAGGAATACTGCCAAAAATACTACGGACAAACTGCGGGAATATTGTAGAATATAACATAGAAATACTGCAGAAAGTACTGCAGGAATACTGCATAAAATACTACAGGAATACTGCATAAACTACTACAGGAATACTGCATAAAATACTACAGGAATACTGCATAAACTACTACAGGAATACTGCCTAAAATACTACAGAAGAACTGCAGGAATATTGTAGAATATAACATAAAAATACTGCAGAAAGTACTGCAGGAATACTATAAAAAATACTGCGGAAAATACAACAGGAATACTGCGGAAAATACTACAGGAATACTGTAGAAAATACAACAAGAATACTACAGAAAATACTACAGAAATACTGCAGAAAATACTACAGGAATACTGCGGAAAATACTACAGGAATACTGTGGAAAGTACAACAGAAATACTGCAGAAAATACGACAGGAATACTGCAAAAAATACAGCAGGAATACTGCATAAACTACCAAAGGAATACTGCCGAAAATACTACAGAAAAACTGCGGGAATATTTTAGAATATAACAGAAATACTGCAGAAAGTACTGCAGGAATACTATAGAAAATAATGCATGAATACTACAGGTACACCGCATGAAATACTACAAGATTACGAGAGGAAAACTGCAGGATTACTACAGGAATACTGCAACAAGGCTCAAATCTGGAGGACCACACACACATTCACACGCACGCACACACACACACACACACACACACACACACACACACACATTCTCTCACACACACACACTAACACACTAACACACTAACACACACACACACACACACACACACACACACACACACACAGTGTGTTTGTTCTTTAACTGTAATTTCTCTGATTTACTTCCTGTTGTAAAAATTCCAAAATAAAAGAAACTCTGCAAACAGGCTCCTATTGGACGGTTCAGACCGCAGCCGGCCAATCAGAGGGCAGAGTTCGGCCCTGAAAAACCACAGAAGAGAAAACAAACTGACATGTTGGTGTCAGAGGTCAAAGGTCACAGCCGGAGCTGGACTGCAGGGGAGACCGGGGTCAGGTGGATTAACAATCTATTATTATTAATAATCTATCAAGTAATCAATAATGCATTTGAAGTCTTTCCTTCATAAACTGAAGATTTAAATGACTTAACTTGTCACTGATTCTGCAGATGAACTGAATAATAATAATTAGTCAATAATCTATCAAATGATCACGTGATGTCTTTAAACGTCTCATCCAGATATTCATCATTTTAATTATTGTTATTGATCATTGATCAACGTTCGTTGTTTAACAGATTCATTTTTATTCATTAGTCAAATAAAAAAACGTTTTGTTTGTTTACGTTTTAAAATCAAATATTTTTGTAATATTGTCAGCACACGGCCCTAATTAGACCCGTTTGACTGATTCTAAATATTTGAATATGAATCAAATCTGTCATAAAAAAAAAATCTGAATTCAAATCTGTCATAAAAAAAATCTGAATTCAAATCTGTCATTTAAAAAAAAATCTGAATTCAAATCTTTTTCATCTTTTTATAAACTAAATGAAACATTTTGATTTTCTTCATTTGGACTCAAACTTTTTTATTTTTTCAGGTTTGAGACAAAAGAAGCAGAAACTCTTGTTCCACCAAACGGACCTGAGATCAGATGTTAAAGTCTCTTTCGGGTCTTTAGAACAACCGGGGGTTCCGGTTCCAGCGGGTCCCGTTCTCCCCTGTCTCCGGTCTCGGTGGGACCGGCCCGGGACCGGGTCTTACCTGGGGTTGGAGCTGTTCCAGTAGACCGCGTACCGGTCCGAGACGACCCGGTCGTCGGTCCCGGCGGCGCAGATCCGGAGCAGCAGGCCGAGCAGCAGCAGCCGCGGCGGCCGCGCGCAGCGCCCCATGCGCGGCGGCGCGGCGCGCTGCGTCCCGCCGATCATGCGGCTCTTCTCTTCAGCGCTGAGACCCGCACGGACCAGAACCAGAACACATGAGGAGCCCACAGAACCGAATGCAGCGGAATCCCTTTTCAATCAATAATCAATTATCAGCGATGATCATTTCCCAGCAGGCTGCGCGGTGATAATCCACTCCACCGGGGAGCTAGACCCGATCCGCCTCCGGGGGGACAAACTGTCCGAAAGTTTCATGTTTTCAATCAATTGAAACCGGATCAGACCCTCAGCAGGACCGCGTGCACGCAGAGAGCCGGTTCGTCCATGTGCGTCCTGTTGAACTAAACTAGAAGAGTCCGGATCCTGGAGCTCTCGGTCAGGGTCTATGTCTTCAGGGCACCGGGACACATGTACCGACCAGCAGCCCAGTCCTGCAGCAGGAGCGGGTCTCCGGGTCTCCAGGTCTAGGGGTCTCTGATCAGTGACTCAAACTTTCCGTGTTCCTCTTCGCTGCTGCAGAAACGAACCGAACCGAGCCGAAAACAGGACAAAGAAAAGAAAGTTTGTCGGAGCTGCAGGAGGAGCGTTTGTCTCCGTCACCGGCTCCGTCCTCACTGCTGCTCCCGGTGCGACCCGCGGGGGGCGGAGCTTGTGGTTCACGGTGCTCTCTCCCTCTCTCTCTCCCTCTCTCTCTTTCTCTCTCTCTCTCTTTCTTCCCCCTTTTGTGCCAGTTGTATTAACATCTGTATGTTATCAACAACTGACTGTCAAATTAAATAAAGTTCAATTGAATAACATCTAAACAATATGTATTATTACAAATTCCCAATTTAACTGGAATAATAATAAATCAGAATCAGAATCAGAATCAGAACCATTTATTGCCATGTATGCTTACACATATAAGGAATTTGTCCTGGCGGGAAGGTGCATACATTTAACATTTAACAATACACATTTAACAGTTAACGCAGTGCAAACAATAAACAATAAACAATAAACAATGCAAACTGGATAAATAATAAACAATGCAAACTCTAATAATAAATATATTATCTTCGTGATAATAATTCTGTAATAATTGTTTTTTGATCCAGGGTCCAGAGACAACGGCGTCTGGGTCCGGACCGCATCCGCCTGTTAGTGACCCCTGGTGTAGGGTGTAGGGTGTAGGGGGTAGGGGGTTAGGAGGTAGAGTTTAGGGGCTAGGGGTTGGGGGTTGTGAGTAGGGGGTCCCGTAAAGGAAAGGGTTGTCTCTAAACAGTTCTCATGTGTAGAAGTTACACATTTAATATATATTTCAAATCGGTTTGACTTGAAAGTTTCCTTTGAGGCTTTTAATGTGAAACATCAGGGCAGGAAGTACTAAATCAATTGTGATTCTTAAAAAACACTCAAATCAGTCATGTGACACTTTTAATTGCTTTGAGTTGAATTTTATTAAAGTGATGAGTCAGCTCTCATACATATTTATATTAAGAGGAGGAGGAGGTAGAGGAGGAAGAAGAGGAGGAAGAGGAAGAATAAAAGGAGGAGAGAGAGGGAGATGAATCTTTCATTCTTGCTCTCAGATTAATGGAGCCGCTCTATTAAACTTTCAGAGGCTCTCATGAATAAATGCAGAGCCGGGCGTTCGACATCCACGGACCATGAAGAGAGAGAGAGATGTAAACATTACATCATATGTTCTTATTGAAGCTGGATGAAACATCTGGTGACGCCTGGAGCTCCTCCGTCCACCTCTGAGGCGGATGACTAGTTTTATTTAGTTACTGACTGCTAGTTTCATTTGTTGACTACTAGTTATTAGTTAGTGGCTAGTGGTATTTTAGTTGTGACTACTAGTTATTAGTTAGTGGCTAGTGGTATTTTAGTTGTGACTACTAGTTATTAGTTAATGGCTAGTGGTATTATAGTTGTGACTACTAGTTATTATTAATGGCTAGTGGTATTTTAGTTGTGACTACTAGTTATTAGTTAGTGGCTAGTGGTATTTTAGTTGTGACTACTAGTTATTAGTTAATGGCTAGTGGTATTTTAGTTGTGACTACTAGTTATTATTAATGACTAGTGGTATTTTAGTTGTTGACTACTAGTTATTATTAATGGCTAGTGGTATTTTAGTTGTGACTACTAGTTATTAGTTAGTGGCTAGTGGTATTTTAGTTGTGACTACTAGTTATTAGTTAATGGCTAGTGGTATTTTAGTTGTGACTACTAGTTATTAGTTAGTGGCTAGTGGTATTTTAGTTGTTGACTACTAGTTATTATTAATGGCTAGTGGTATTTTAGTTGTGACTACTAGTTATTAGTTAGTGGCTAGTGGTATTTTAGTTGTGACTACTAGTTATTAGTTAATGGCTAGTGGTATTTTAGTTGTGACTACTAGTTATTATTAATGACTAGTGGTATTTTAGTTGTGACTACTAGTTATTAGTTAGTGGCTAGTGGTATTTTAGTTGTGACTACTAGTTATTAGTTAGTGGCTAGTGGTATTTTAGTTGTGACTACTAGTTATTAGTTAATGGCTAGTGGAATTTTAGTTGTGACTACTAGTTATTAGTTAGTGGCTAGTGGTATTTTAGTTGTTGACTACTAGTTATTATTAATGGCTAGTGGTATTTTAGTTGTGACTACTAGTTATTAGTTAGTGGCTAGTGGTATTTTAGTTGTGACTACTAGTTATTAGTTAATGGCTAGTGGTATTTTAGTTGTGACTACTAGTTATTAGTTAGTGGCTAGTGGTATTTTAGTTGTTGACTACTAGTTATTATTAATGGCTAGTGGTATTTTAGTTGTGACTACTAGTTATTAGTTAATGGCTAGTGGTATTTTAGTTGTGACTACTAGTTATTATTAATGACTAGTGGTATTTTAGTTGTTACTACTAGTTATTTGTTAATGGCTAGTGGTATTTTAGTTGTTGACTACTAGTTATTATTAATGGCTAGTGGTATTTTAGTTGTGACTACTAGTTATTAGTTAGTGGCTAGTGGTATTTTAGTTGTGACTACTAGTTATTAGTTAATGGCTAGTGGTATTTTAGTTGTGACTACTAGTTATTAGTTAGTGGCTAGTGGTATTTTAGTTGTTGACTACTAGTTATTATTAATGGCTAGTGGTATTTTAGTTGTGACTACTAGTTATTAGTTAGTGGCTAGTGGTATTTTAGTTGTGACTACTAGTTATTAGTTAATGGCTAGTGGTATTTTAGTTGTGACTACTAGTTATTATTAATGACTAGTGGTATTTTAGTTGTGACTACTAGTTATTAGTTAGTGGCTAGTGGTATTTTAGTTGTGACTACTAGTTATTAGTTAGTGGCTAGTGGTATTTTAGTTGTGACTACTAGTTATTAGTTAATGGCTAGTGGTATTTTAGTTGTGACTACTAGTTATTATTAATGACTAGTGGTATTTTAGTTGTTGACTACTAGTTATTATTAATGGCTAGTGGTATTTTAGTTGTGACTACTAGTTATTAGTTAGTGGCTAGTGGTATTTTAGTTGTGACTACTAGTTATTAGTTAATGGCTAGTGGTATTTTAGTTGTGACTACTAGTTATTAGTTAGTGGCTAGTGGTATTTTAGTTGTTGACTACTAGTTATTATTAATGGCTAGTGGTATTTTAGTTGTGACTACTAGTTATTAGTTAATGGCTAGTGGTATTTTAGTTGTGACTACTAGTTATTATTAATGACTAGTGGTATTTTAGTTGTTACTACTAGTTATTTGTTAATGGCTAGTGGTATTTTAGTTGTTGGCTACTAGTTATTATTAATGGCTAGTGGTATTGTAGTTGTGACTACTAGTTATTATTAATGGCTAGTGGTATTTTAGTTGTTGACTTCTAGTACTGCTCGTACAACTACTACTTCCACTTTAATACTACTACCTTGTTCCCATGAGCCTCAGTGTTCAGTGAAGCTCTTTGAGGTTTGTAATTTGTAAATTAAATTTGTAAATTAGATTCCAGAAGAAAGTTAATTAGTTATCCAGTTAATGAAGTAAATTACAGACATGAAGTCATAATTAGTCAGCTGGATAACAGTGTGTGTGTGTGTGTGTGTGTGTGTGTGTGTGTGTGTGTGTGTGTGTGTGTGTGTGTGTGTGTGTATAAACCAGATAACTACTACAGGGACCTGGTCCAGGTCAGAGATCCAGATCAGGTCTCCAGCCGTCTTCGGTGACCAGCTTTGAACTAAATCTGAGGTTTCTTTGTGTTGGGTTCCTCAGAGGAACCCTGCTGTGTTCTCGTGCCCTTCTGAAGGTCTCTGCAGGACGATGTAATGGACCAGCTGCTGATTTGTCCGTCAGCCTTTAATTGACCCACTTGATTGTTGGTGGGTGTGTGTGTGTGTGTGTGTGTGTGTGTGTGTGTGTTTGTCCTGCTATCTTAGTGAGGACCTGTGTGCTGGTCTTCACCTTCAGACAGACCTCTAAAGACCTGGTCCAGGGTCCAGACTGGTTTAAAGGTTCAGGTAGGAATCAAGTTCAGGGGAAGAAAGGTGGGAGGGGCTACAAACAAAATATGTGTCCTCACAATTATGGACATTCAGGGTGTGTGTGTGTGTGTGTACACGTGTCTCATGTGACTAATTAGCATAATTTCAAAAGGAATTAAAGGGTTAATTATCAGCCTGCAGCTACAAATGTCTGTTTCTTCTCGTCCCGTCACACCTGGACAGAATGGCCCGACGGCTGCAGGAAGGAGCGGCCCGGTGGAGCCGGTGGAGCCGGTGGAGCCGGTGGAGCCGGTGGAGCCGGTGCTGGAGATGGAGGCCAGTGAACCGAACGTTTGCATAATCCGCCTTTTAGGCAAAAGCACCAAAGCTGTCAGCCGGATGCAAAGCAGCCGAGCCGTCCGGTTAAATCCATGATGGACCTGTCAGCCAGACGGCCATTAGCCGCACGCCGACACTCCTCTTCTCCGCCTCAACACGCCTCAACACGCCTCAACACGCCTCAACACGCGTGACCGCTCGCCGAGCGGCACGCGAGTCAAACAGCCGTCTGCGGATTAGCTGTCTGACAGCCATGTTGTGTTTGTTTACGGCGGTCACTCTGCGGGGAGCAGCCGAGCGGAGGACGAGGAAATGTGGAGGAAGAGATTGGCTCGGAGATAGTTAGCCGATATTTTGGGGCGCAAGATGGAAGGCGGCGGCAGAATTAGCATTTAAAGTAGTTGCCCACCGGGCATTAGCACACCTTGGTGAGCTCAGCCAATATGCTCCCTGCTGGCCTCCAAGAGTCCCAAAATATCAAAAACATCACTTCAACTCACAAGGGGAAAATCCACATGTTCCTCTAGAGCAGCGGTCTAGTTAGGAGTAGACTGGACGAAAGGTTTAAGTTACGGACTAGACTAGACTAAAGGTTTAAGTTATAGAGTAGACTGGACTAAAGGTTTAAGTTAAGGAGTAGACTGGACGAAAGGTTTAAGTTAAGGAGTAGACTGGACTAAAGGTTTAAGTTACGGAGTAGACTGGACTAAAGGTTTAAGTTAAGGAGTAGACTGGACTAAAGGTTTAAGTTAAGGAGTAGACTGGACTAAAGGTTTAAGTTAAGGAGTAGACTGGACTAAAGGTTTAAGTTAAGGAGTAGACTGGACTAAAGGTTTAAGTTACGGAGTAGACTGGACTAAAGGTTTAAGTTAAGGAGTAGACTGGACTAAAGGTTTAAGTTACAGAGTAGACTGGACTAAAGGTTTAAGTTAAGGAGTAGACTGGACTAAAGGTTTAAGTTAAGGAGTAGACTGGACTAAAGGTTTAAGTTACAGAGTAGACTGGACTAAAGGTTTAAGTTACGGAGTAGACTAGACTAAAGGTTTAAGTTAAGGAGTAGACTGGACTAAAGGTTTAAGTTACGGAGTAGACTGGACTAAAGGTTTAAGTTACGGAGTAGACTGGACTAAAGGTTTAAGTTACAGAGTAGACTGGACTAAAGGGTTAAGTTAAGGAGTAGACTGGACTAAAGGTTTAAGTTACAGAGTAGACTGGATTAAAGGTTTAAGTTAAGGAGTAGACTGGACTAAAGGTTTAAGTTAAGGAGTAGACTGGACTAAAGGGTTAAGTTACGGAGTAGACTGGACTAAAGGTTTAAGTTAAGGAGTAGACTGGATTAATGGTTTAAGTTATAGAGTAGACTGGACTAAAGGTTTAAGTTACGGAGTAGACTGGACTAAAGGTTTAAGTTATAGAGTAGACTGGACTAAAGGTTTAAGTTACGGACTAGACTGGACTAAAGGTTTAAGTTACAGAGTAGACTGGACTAAAGGGTTAAGTTACAGAGTAGACTGGACTAAAGGGTTAAGTTAAGGAGTAGACTGGACTAAAGGTTTAAGTTACAGAGTAGACTGGATTAAAGGTTTAAGTTAAGGAGTAGACTGGACTAAAGGTTTAAGTTAAGGAGTAGACTGGACTAAAGGGTTAAGTTACGGAGTAGACTGGACTAAAGGTTTAAGTTAAGGAGTAGACTGGACTAAAGGTTTAAGTTAAGGAGTAGACTGGACTAAAGGTTTAAGTTAAGGAGTAGACTGGACTAAAGGGTTAAGTTACAGAGTAGACTGGACTAAAGGTTTAAGTTAAGGAGTAGACTGGACTAAAGGGTTAAGTTACAGAGTAGACTGGACTAAAGGTTTAAGTTAAGGAGTAGACGACATAAAGAACACGTCGGGTGTCGTCGTCTCCCATCTGACTATAGTGTGTTAAAGCCACATTCTCTCTCCTGACCACCAGGGGGCGACTCTTTTTACTGTAGTACATCTCATAGGTACTGTGTGTGTTGGAGGATTATGTTAAAACGCTCCCTGACCAAGCTGGCGTGCCGGCAACTTTTTTTTACCCACAATCCCTCTTTGTTCTGCTGCGAGCCACCGGTTCACCAGGATTGGGAGGAGGAAGAGGAGGGGTATGAAGTTCCTTCAGTCTGTAAAGAAGTCAGTCTGTCACTTCTTGTTTTATTATCCCTTCTCCTCCTTCATCTCCTCCTCTTCCTCCTCTCGTCATTCTCAACATTAACACTCAAGAAAACGGTTGAATAAAAGTTCCACATTAAAAGAAACTTCTAAAATAAGCTATGATGAAAACAATGCAATAAAAATAAATAAATGTTTTTTAAGAACCTTCACCCTTAAGTGTACTAACACACTCTTACTGTACTAATACACAGTTTAAATACACTAATACGCAGTGATAATGAACAGTAATACAGTACTAATACACAGTACTAATGTACTAATACACTCTGGCTGCTTTATGATTATCAGCGTTTTGCTGCCACCTGCTGGTTTTGATCATAAAACACTGAAGAACATCCAAGATCAATAACTATGTAACCAGCTGATCACATCCAGTACTTCAGTAAAGGTACCACATTGTTAAAGTACTGTGTTCTGGTAACAGTACTAATACCAACTACTCCCTCAGTAGAAGTATGTCAGTGTAACCAGTAAAACAGTATTTAAGCATTTAAACTATGATATATTCTATAATGTAGTTTTTTAGTATTAATACGTATTTTCATTTTGAAGTAATATGCTGATTATTATTATTAAAATATTGAGAAATTATGTCACAATTACCCAGAAATCAACAGGACAAAGTTTGACAGACAGTTTTTAGATAAAAAGTGATTTTTAATCCGTTTAGTTTTTTTTGTCTTCGTGACACACAGTCGAAGGCTCAGAATCAAAATATACATCAGATATAAAACCACTGACCAGCCTGTCAGACACAGAACTGGGCACTAAAACTACACCTCATCCACCTCCTGCTGACTGACTGGCCCCGCCCCCCACAGCTCTGATGCATTCAAGTCACCTGGGAAAACGCCCGACAATGAAAACTCATATTTTTCATCGGCTCCACTTTCATATCATCACCCATCATCCACCCTCATGACATCATCACCTCTCATCAAACGCCAGTTCTTAAATTGTCCATGTCCTTTCTAGACTTCACAAGTCCTGGATCTGGACTGATCCAGGACTTGTGGAGGAAGAGCCTGGATGTGCACACGTCTACCAAACGTCCCAGGTGCCCTGAATGCACCACGTTGGGTTCAGAGGTCTGAGCAGCTGGAATGTCGACGTGATATTAAGACACAGAAACTAAACCAGCACCTGTGGGTCCAGTCCGCTTGAGGGACCGGGTCTCTTCTTCTTCGTCACACTTTCACCTCGGAGTGAAGAGGGATTAATACCTGATGTCCGTCTTGAAGGCACTCCACAGAGACTGAAGTCCAAAACATTCCCACAGTGAAACGCCACCAAAGCCTGAACCGGTTCCCCATCCTGTTTGTCTTGTCCTCTGGACCAGAACCCGGAGGCCAGCGGGTTTGTTTGCATCTAAAAGGCCGTTTTTGGTTTCAGCTGTAGTGGATCACAAACTAATAAATAAAACCGTTGCCGCTCTAACAGAAAACCCACAGAAACAAAAACAAACACGGGAAAGAGTTCAGGAATGATTAAAATATTGCTACAATATTTGATTTGAATAAAACGTGATTGCATACAAGGAAACAAAGAAATCAAAGAGAAAGAACAGAGGAGCGTCAGGAAGAGTTCACATGTTTGACGCTCCGTCACCAGCAGAACAAACAACACCAGTAAAGACGTCACCAGTAACCCGCTGCCAGCTGTAAACCTGCTGCGCCCCGAGGCATCATGGGATATTTCATCTTAACATTGACTGCAGGATTAAGGCACAGGATCATCTGATCAAACTAAAGTGGGGGGGGGGGGGGGTGGGGGGGGACTAAATAAGAATTCGGAGGCAGTGAAGTCGGGATTTAAATCTCTTTCGTCCGCTTTCCAGAGAAGTTTAGAAGGCCGACTTCAAGTCCTTCACGAGGACTCAAGTCTGAAGGCAAAAGTGGCTAAAAGGTGACGACTTAAAAACAAGAGACACGGACGCGATGATTCTGATCCGGACTTCACTTCCTGATTCCTCCAGCAGTTCTTAAAGGGGCCCTAACCCTCCTAGAGGACCTAAGATGAGCTCTACAATAAGTTAACGGCACACCAGACTTCTCGTGGTTCCTGCAGACCGGAGGAATGATCGGAGTGTAGTAGATCCATCCGGTCCGGGGCTCAGATGGAGGACTTGGAGAAGGAGACCCGCAGGTGGTGGTTCTCCCCCAGGTCGTGGTTGTGGAACTCGATGAGGGACTCGATGGCCTCCTCCACTGAGCCCATCTGGATCAGAGCCATCTTGTGGTCCTTTCTGCAGGAGAAACAGGAAGTGCACGAGGTCACATGACCAAATATAGTGACGGGACCAGAACATGCACCTTTGACGAGGGTTCAGGGTTAAGGAACGCTTAGTTGGTAAAGATGAGGGCTACCGGACTAGGCCGGGGGGCTACAGGGCTAGGGGCTACAGGGCTAGGCCGCGGGGCTACTGGACTAGGCTGGGGGGCTACCAGACTAGAACTAGGCCGCGGGGCTACCGGAATAGGCCGCGGGGCTACCGGACTAGAACTAGGCCGGGGGGCTACAGGGCTAGGGGCTACAGGACTAGAACTAGGCCGCGGGGCTGCAGGACTAGGCGAGGGCGGACTCACTGGAAGAACTTGAAGGCCTGGACCATGGCTCCCGAGGTGGAGAACAGCATCTTGAGGTCGTCCTCCACCACCGACGGGCTGCAGACACAAACAGGAGCGTTACAGACCGGCAGGCGGGTGGGGTCAAGGTGTGGCTGCCGGAGGACTCACGGGATGTTGGACAGGTGCAAGGTGGCAGACGGGGGGAAGATGTTGGAGTAGTTCTTGGAGCCGGGCTTCTTGAAGCGGTGCAGAGGGGAGTTGCTGTAGTCTTTGGTCAGGCCCTGGTCCTCGTGGCCCTCGCGGGGCAGCTGCACGCTGCTGTGCTTGGACGGCGTGATGCGCAGAGACTTTCCGTGCAGCTGCTGGCCGCTCAGGTGGCTCATGGCTGCAGAGCACACAGGTCACCGCGGGGGTCGTTAGGAAGCATGCAGCGCTAAAGGTTTACAGAACCACTTCCTGACTTCAACTCATACAACATTAACTTTCATGACCCCGGGTTCAGGACTCGGTACCTAGCTGGGCCTGCGTGCAGTCCGACATCTGGACCAGAGCGTTCTCCTTCTTGTTGAACAGGATCTTGACTCTCATCACGTCGCCGTAAACACCTGAGCAAACAAACGGAGGTTAGCTCCTCCCCCAACAGGAAGTAACAAACAAAGAGCCGTTAAACAGGAAGTGCAGCAGCTATGAAATCTGGGAGGCCGATTCAGCGCCGAGGACACGAGAACTCAAACTACCGAAACACAATGAATGCAGCTTCTGTCAAATGTAATCGCCATGACAACTGGGAAACGCTTCATGACGTCCCACTGGTTCCTCACAACAAACTGGTGTTACTGGGATCTGTGTTCTGAAAGCATACAGGTCTTTTATTGATCACGTTGTTATTAATCAGCATTTCTCACTTTTATTATAACCTTTTTATTGCTATTTTAAGTGTGTTTTATCTTTATGTTTCACATTTGCTAATTAAAGATTAGCTAAAATTCAAGCTTCCTAGAATCATTATTTATTCATTTAAAAATAAATTTGGGCGTTTATTAACGAGCTTCAAGCTGCTGCAGATATTGTGAATGAACTCAAAACAAAATCATTTAATTCATTAAAAACAAACAAAAAGAAAAAACGTTAAAGTTAAAATCAGAACAACAAAGTGACAGATTTCAAAATAAGAGCGTGGGACAACGTACCGAAGAGGACAAAGAGGCAGTGGGGCGAGACTCTCTGTAGAGAGCAGTGGGGGTGGGGGGGCAGGTAAAGGTGTGGGGGGGAGGAGGGAGGGAGAGGGGGGGTTCCAGCCGTTTCCATGGAGACAAATTAAACAGGGGAGAAAAAAAGACAGGTGAGATCAATCAGAAGGTTAATTATCTTTAAAGAGGTCACATGACTGGACAGGTAGGGGAGGGAGTGTGTGTGTGTGTGTGTAGCTTCATATCATTTACTTTTGTTCTTCTTTATTTGATTGAATTCATTTTATTTATTTATATTTTCTTAGTTTTAACTCAAATGCTGAAAAGATAACCAGACTGTAAATAATAAATGTAATAGCAATAATAAACAGTTGTCCCACAATGCACCGCACCAAGGAAGAGGAGGCGGAGCTACAGGACCGACTCACCTCGGGGTTCAGGTTGCTGACCAGCAGGACGGAGACTCCAGCCGCCACGTGGTGGAAGCCCAGCCTGGGGGCCCCGGGGAGGGCCAGGGAGGCCAAGGTCCCGGGCAGGGTGGGGACCAGTCCAGGGTAGTGGGAGGACACTGGGAGAGGTGGGAGAGAGACACTCATGAGGGCATGAAGAGGGGCAGGTGGAGTCCAGGTGGTTCTGGATCTACTTCCTGTCTGTAAAACCTCCTCCAGAACTAATTATCTATTTAGAGTTAGATCTGCATCCAAGTACCTTTGATCTATGACATGATGTAGTTTCTCTTTACACACAATAATAACAACAACAACAACAACAACAACGTACTAGCAGGCTGCAGGGTGAAGGCCGGCGGGAAGCTGTGAGTCGCTCCACCGTACGGACCGGCGGAGATGATCCCTGGAGCTGCAGACAGGAAACACCTGAACCAGACTGTGTGTGTGTGTGTGTATATATAAACATGTGTGTGTGTGTGTGTGTCTGTGTGTATAAATGTGTGTGTGTGTGTATATAAATGTGTGTGTTAACATGTGTGTGTGTGTGTGTGTATAAATGTGTGTGTGTTAACGTGTCTGTGTGTGTGTGTGTGTATAAATGCGTGCGTTAACATGTGTGTGTGTATAAATGTGTGTGTGTTTTAACATGTGTGTGTGTGTATAAATGTGTGTGTTAACATGTGTGTGTGTGTGCGTGTGTATAAATGTGTGTGTGTTAACATGTGTGTGTGTGTGTAAATGTGTGTGTGTTAACATGTGTGTGTGTGTGTGTGTGTGTGTGTATAAATGTGTGTGTTAACATGTGTGTGTGTGTGCGTGTGTATAAATGTGTGTGTGTTAACATGTGTGTGTGTGTGTGTAAATGTGTGTGTGTTAACATGTGTGTGTGTGTGTGTGTGTTTGTTAACGTGTGTGTGTGTGTGTGTGTATAAATGCGTGTGTTAACATGTGTGTGTGTGTGTGTATAAATGTGTGTGTGTTAACGTGTGTGTGTGTGTTTGTTAACGTGTGTGTGTGTGTGTGTGTATAAATGCGTGTGTATAAATGTGTGTGTTAACGTGTGTGTGTTTTAACATGTGTGTGTGTTAACATGTGTGTGCCTCTCACTGAAGGCGGTGGCCATGGCCGGGTGCTCCATGCTGGGCTGGCTGTCCCCGGTCGGCAGGTCCGGCCTGGTGAAGTCTCGGCTCTTCTCGTTGTTGTACTTGACGTTGAGGCTGGTGAGTTTGGAGAAGCTGATCCTCAGCGTGCAGCAGCCGTTGTAGATGTTCTGTCCGTCCAGAGACTGAAACACAGAGGCGCTTGGCTCGTGAACCGGGCGACTTACAGCAGAGACCATCGGGAGGCGGCTCTCACCAGTTTAGCCGACTGGGCGGCGGCTCCGTCCACGTACTGCAGCAGCGCCTGGAACTGGCTGTTCTTGGTGAAGACGATGATCCGCAGCACCGTGCCGAACTTTGAGAAGATCTGAGGACCAGAGTGCATTGTGAGCAGGCGGTTTAAAGGTCCTGATGGTTGAAGTCCCTTGTGTTGTTGTTGTGGTGTTTACCTGGCAGAGCGCGTCCAGGGTGACGGGGTAGACCAGGTTCTCCACCACCACCCGCAGCACGGTGCTCGGCGCCGGCATAGCTGGGTCCACATGAGACGTAGTGAGGGCTCGAAGAGCAGCCTGGGCCCTCTGGGACAGGAACACATGTTAACACATGCTAACAGAGGCTAACATATGCAATACATTCCAATAGATGCTAACATATGCCAATAGATGCTAACATATGCCAATAGATGCTAACATATGCAAATAAACGACAATAGATGCTAACATATGCCAATAGATGCTAACATATGCAAATAGATGCTAACATATGCAAATAAACGACAATAGATGCTAACATATGCAAATAGATGCTAACATATGCCAATAAACGACAATAGATGCTAATAAACACCTATAGATGCTAACATATGCCAATAGATGCTAACATGTGCAAATAGATGCTAACATATGCAAATAGATGCTAACATATGCAAATAGATGCTAACATATGCCAATAGATGCTAACATATGCAAATAAACGACAATAGATGCTAACATATGCCAATAGATGCTAACATATGCAAATAGATGCTAACATATGCCAATAAACGACAATAGATGCTAATAAACACCTATAGATGCTAACATATGCCAATAGATGCTAACATGTGCAAATAGATGCTAACATATGCAAATAGATGCTAACATATGCAAATAGATGCTAATAAACACCTATAGATGCTAACAGATGTCAATAGATGCTAATAAACGGTAATGAATGCCAATAGATGCTAACAGATGCCAATAGATGCTAACAGATGTCAATAGATGCTAACAGATGCCAATAGAAGCTAACAGCATAGCGCGTACCTCCTGGTTGGGGGAGTTGTCCGTCTTGAGCTCCTTGTGGTTGGAGAACTGGACGTAGACCAGATGGTTCCTGATGATGGGCATCACTGTGGAGTAATAACCCACCATGTTCTGAGCCGCCTCCTCCGAGTTCATCTCCAGGAAGGCCTGCAGGGGGACAGGACGGGTTAGGCCAGCTAACTAAGGGACCTAAGGTACGCAAAGCTGGGTCGAACCAACTGGAGAGTCCTGCACCTGGTTCTTGGCCTTGAGCATCAGCAGGTTGGTGATGTCTCCGAACGGCAGGCCGAGGCTGATCACCTCGGCCTCGCTGATGTCGTTGGGGAGCTTGCGGATGTGGATCACCCTGGACGGCACCCCGGGACCTCTTAAGTCTCCTTTGAACTTCTTACTGTCGTTTCCATTGGCTGCGGAGGACAGGAAGCAACAGCTCAACACGGCTCTCTGAGCAGAACTACCCAGGTTAGCTTGTTATCTCATACCAATCAATAAACAGGAAGTCGACAGATCATATCTGACCTGTGGTGCTCATGATATACGGGCCGGTGGAGACGCTGGGGAAAAGCTCTTCAGATCCTCTCTGAACAACAGCAGAAGAAGACGTGTCAGCAGACAGGAAACACAAGTCTGTCCTCAGAGCTGCTGGGATCAGTGTCTAAAACATCTTTAACGTGTCCTACGAAAACAAAGTAGCAGGAACCTTTGAGGGTGGAGATCAAAACCAGGAGGGCAGAGACGCCCTCTACAGGCAATACGAGACATGAGGCTCAATGAAAACCAGATGCTAAGAGACGCTCTACCGACTAAGAGTTCTTCTTCTACGGTTTCTCACTGCAGCATCAACAAACGCTTTTATTGTGACAAATATGAATTTCACAATAAAAGCATTGTGTCTGATTGGATGCACGGTGGTTTGAGTGCTTATTGAACGGCTGTTTGCATCAATAGCATTAGTTGTGTTATAGAAATGAGCCAGAAGCCTCCGTGTGAGTCATGTGGTCCCATCAGGACGAGGACCATCAGACGGTTTTCATGAAGACCCGCCTCTTTGTTATTAAAGAAGCCGAAACAGTAAATATTAGTTTGTGATATCCAGACGAACCGAGCGTCGGCGTTGTGTTCCTGAGCAGAACAAAAGCAGCTCAGATCTTCTTACAGATCCCCTCATGAATAAAAGAGCAGAAACCTGAGTCCTGGTCTCCTCTGGACCTGGATCTGCTGTCTGACAGCTGCTGACCTGTCTGTCTCTCAGAGGACAGACAGGCAGTCTGTCGCCATCTGCTGCTCTCTACCCGAACTCTCATCCAACGACTCCAACGTTAAATCACTGGCTCACCAACCGCGAGCCTTCATCATCTTCATCATCATCATCTTAACCAACTACCCTGTGATGAACACGTCTCTTCTCATCTCAGGAACTGAGGATGACCTTTGACCTCCAAAACCTCAGTTCAGAGACCGTTTGCTCCAGATGTCCCAGAGATGTGGGTCCATAAAACCATCACCTGTCCCTTTAACAGGAAGCAGCGGTTCAGGTGACTCGCCTCAGGAAACGAGACACCTGTGATTGTCAAAAGTCATCTTCTTCCTCCTCCTCCTCCTCCTCCTCCTCCTGTTCTTCGTGTGGCGTTGTCCTAAAACCAGTGGCTCATATTCATCGGATTGCTAGACAAACCAATCAGAGGAATATGAGCAAAGGCTGCTGGGAGATCAGATCCAGATCCTCTCAGATCTTTCTGAACAGCTGGACAGCCGAGTTCATTCATTCTGAACAGACAGAGACGGAGTGAACAGAGCAGCTATTCTCAGAGGAGGAGCGTAGAGGAGGAGCGTAGGAGGCAGCGTAAAGGAGATGACGTAGAGATAGAGGAGGCGACTTAGAGATGGAGGCGGCTTGGAGGAGACGGCCTAGAGGAGACGAAGTAGAGATAGAGGAGGCGGCTTAGAGATAGAGGAGGCGGCCTAGAGGAGGCGACCTAGAGGAGGTGGCGTAGAGATAGAGGCAGCGTAGAGGAGCGTAGAGGAGGCGCGTGGAGGAGGCGGCATAGAGGGATTTTAATCCATTCTTAGATTCTTCCCCAGAACGCAACAGGTCACTACGCACTCTAGAAGCTAAAAGACAACAGCAGCAACAATCCATGACGGGTCTGTCTCTACCTCAGGTACCTGAAGGCCACGCCCACCACAGGTGATCAAAGTGATCAGCTGATCAGACAGACTGGTTCCTGATGCTCGACATCTGATCCACTGAGTTACTGATGAAAGTTCATCTATTGATCCATTAGTCAGGAAATAGTCAACGTCTTCACAGACAAAGAGCAGCAGGAGGAAGAGGAGCAGCAGGAGGAAGAGGAGCAGGAGGAGGAGGAGCAGCAGGAGGAAGAGGAGCAGGAGGAGGAAGAGCAGCAGGAGGAAGAGGAGCAGCAGCAGGAGGAAGAGCAGCAGCAGGAGGAAGAGCAGCAGCAGGAGGAAGAGGAGCAGCAGGAGGAGGAGCAGCAGGAGGAAGAGCAGCAGGAGGAAGAGCAGCAGCCAGCACCCTGAAGCTCCTAGCTGGCCGCCATGATAACTGCTGGTCGACTTCTCTAAATGAAACGAGCTTCAATGCTTCTTAACTTCTTTTCCCGACTCCTCAGGAAATCTTCTCTTCCCATCTCTCCTTGACCCTGTGACGCTTCCACAGAGGTCAAGGACAAGTGGTTAGGAAAGGATGTTAGGGGGCAATTGTTTTAACTATTCGACCGCAAAGACTAGCAGGAAGAGGAGGAGCAGGAAGAGGAGGAGCCTACCTTAGTACCACCTGTTAAATCTTGGTGGACACTGCTGGGAAGAGAAGACAGCGTGTTAGAAGCAACAGGGAGACAGACTCAAAACAACAAGCCAACAAAAGTTAAAATGAGGTTGAAGCCTGAGCAGACGGAGTGAGGGGCACAGACACCCGCAGACAGGACGAGCCAATCAGCTGACTGAAGCGATGCGTTGACTGTCAGGAAATAAAAGTCTCCATGACACTTGAACCCCTTGTATCTTCTTCTTCTGAATGTTTACGGTGTTGATACAAGAAAAGCAACACTGACGGGTAAAAAACACTTTAATGAGCTCAGAATAATAAATATTTATAATAATAATATAAAACCCTGGGCAGCAGAGACAGCAACCATCATCGACACAGAGGTCATTAGCTGCTAACAAACCGGTCGGTCTGAAGCTGATGTGAACAAACAGAATGAAGCAGCTGTAAGACGACGCTCAGGGCATCAATGAGCCCTGACACAGTGCAAATATTCCCTGCAAGAACTCAAATGCACCACGGCCCGCAAGAACTCAAATGCACCACGGCCCGCAAGAACTCAAATGCACCACGGCCCGCAAGAACTCAAATGCACCATGGCTCGCAAGAACTCAAATGAATCACGGCCCGCCTGAACTCAAATGCACCGCGGCCTGCAGGGACCAAACGCACCGCGGCCTGCAGGAACTCAAACGCACCACGTCTGCAGGAACTCAAACGCACCGCGGCCTGCAGGAACTCAAACGCACCACAGCCTGCAGGAACTCAAACGCACCACGGTCTGCAGGAACTACAGTTAGCAAGAAACTGGAATCAAGATACAGTTTTGTGAAAAACTATTGATTGACATGTTTATAAACACTATTGATCGACACGTCCATAAACACTATTAATCAACACGTCCATAAACACTATTGATCAACACGTTTATAAACACTATTGATCAACACGTTTATAAACACTATTGATCAACACGTCCTTAAACTGCAGATTTTAACTATCTATGACATCAATATTTCTGTAACTTGCATTTTCATGTATAGGATTCGTTTAGGTAAAGGAAATATTCCTGATAATTTCAAAACCTTCAAAATCAATTCACAGATTCACTGTTACTCCACTCGTCAATCTTCGAATCTTCATCTTCCTAAATTACTGACTAGCAGAGGTCAATTTTCAATTAGATTCAGGGGAACCAAATTATGGAATGAATATTTCCACCTAACAAAGAATTGTCCCTCTATAAAATGTTTCAAAAATTGCCTAAAAGAAAGTCTAATTGCTGTTTTGTAAGAGTGTTTCATGTAAAGCTTTTTTATGTTACGGTTTTTTATGTAATTTTATGTATGAGTGTTCTTGTTTTAGCTGTTTTATCTACATTTGTACAGTTATCATTGCTTAGGAAATGCCACAGGGGTATAATTCAACATCACTTAACAAACACAAGCAATGCTTACTTTCACACTCACACATGCACACACAGACTTGACATAATTACATTTTTTTCTTTTCTTTCTTTTCCTTCTTTTCTTGTCTATCTTATGCATATTTAATTTTATGTTTGTAAAATTTTAAATATATAGGTGGAGGCTTCAAATAAGCCAAGTTGGCTTTTGTCTCTTCCTGCACTAATATCATTAATCTCTGTTTTTTTGTTTTATTGTATGAATTGTGCAAATAAATAAATAAAAAACACTATTGATCAACACGTTTATAAATACTATTGAACAACACGTATAAACACTATTGGATCAATACTATTGAACAGGAAGTAGAAAGCTGAAGACAAACAGATCTCTTGTTTCCTCCTTTCGCCAACAAAGTTGTATTTAAGTCTTCACAAGTCTTTGCATACAAACATTTAAAGATTTTAAAGCTGCATATGGGCAAAAATGCTCGTTGTGCCGAACTCCATCTGAAAAACTATAAATATAAAGTTATCCTCTGAATCCCAACAGCACACACGTCAGAGAACATTGTGTTACACGTTACACTTACACACCGGAACACTCTTTAAATCGGCTCACGTGCAACACAGGAAGCTACATTATTGTTTTAATACAACTACAGTTATAAATTGAGGCCTCCGATATGAATTAGACCGTTTACTCCAAACAGCGGAGTTATTCTCGAGCAGGTAAAAACTGAACTCATTAAGAAACATCGACATTTTGTACTTCTCTGCCAAATCTTCAAATCCACAAAACTACAGAACCCGATTATTGCACCTTAAAAGAATCACCTGGGACCCGTCTTTAATTCGGCATGAAGCAAAACATGAAGCTCCAATCATTTAAACAACATTTACACATTTATGAGAGCAGGGCGGTGCGGCAGAAGCATTACGACACAGTGGGCGTGAGACGCCTTACGGGAAGTTAAGCACGCTGCTTAGCGATTACTCCATAATGTAGTTATTAATCAGACCTGAGTGTGTTGGGTTGGTGCTGCGTGCACGTGCGTGTCATGCGTGTGCATGAGGCCCCGCTGGAGAGCCAAAGAACAGAACAGTCCGCTGCGGCGCTAACAGCTAACAGCACGGAAAAAACTTTATCGACAGTTCAGAAGCGAACAACACGAACACCAGCGGACTTCCGGGTCACGTCGCCTGACGCCATGTTGACGCTGCTCGCTCTCACGCATGAAGGGAAACAGAGAAAAGACACATGAAGGAGAACCCGCGGCAGAACTCACCCGTCCATCGCACAACGCGGAACTAGAGAGCAACAGGTCCCATGCAGCGTGCCGCGGGAGACCCCGCGCACCGCCGCTCCGAATTACAAAATGGCGTCCGGCAGGAGGGGCGGGGGAACCTCCCTGATTGGCCGTTTAGCAAACATTGTAGGCGGGCCAGACCGGAACCGCGCGATGATTGGCTGAGTGGAGACAGAGCTGCGTGAAAATATAAAAGAACAATTGTATACTTAACTTTAAAGGCCTGATGACGTTTCATCGATCAGAGTTCGTCTATGACAGAGAGGTGCCACATCGATCAGAGCTCGTCTATGACAGAGAGGTGCCACTCACGAGCTAAAACGGACACGCTTTTCATTCTGGGGAAGTGAGCGTTGTCTGGACATAATATAATAGTATTCTAATAATATTATGGTGTAACAAAACAAAGATCTGGGACTACAAGTGGCTCCATGATTACCCGCACGTCTTCAACAATCATCTAATGTATTAAAGAAGACAGAAATATACGATTATCTATTAAATATATATTTAAATTTCGAATATGGTATTTCTATAACGGCCACATGTTTTAAAATATAGATATATTTTAATAACGCAAAATAGATCAATTATATTTTAGCACAGTTTGTTATAATTCTGGAACGTTGAATTATGATTCCACGCGCAGGACCAGGTCTCGGTCCTGGTGCCCAGCGGAGCGTCCTGATGCTCGGCTCATCAGCTGCTCGAGACTCCTGCTGACGTCGGGGATCGAACCTGTGGCTCAACCGCTCAGAGAGGCGTCGAGTTACACGCTCATGAATAATTCATCTTTCAGGAGATGAAAAGCCAGCTGCTGAAACATGAATAATTCATCTCGTATATATACGCACACAGACACACTCACAAATAATGTACTTTAAGCCCTAGTTTGATTGTATTGTATGTTTACCATTATTTTTGATATTATCATTATATGTTATAATATAGAATAATATAGCCCTGGATAGACTGGCGACTTGTCCAGGTGAACCTGCCTTCGCCCAATGACAGCTGGGATCGGCTCCAGCGCCCCGCGACCCTAAAACAGGATAAGCGGTTCAGATAATGGATGGATGGATATAATAATATATTATTATTATTATAATAATTATTATTAATTGATTTACAATATTAAAAACGACACAACTATGATTTAAAATATATAAAATGGTGCTTTAAAAACCTGACCGGCAAGGGGCGCTGTAGAACTTCAGTCCGTTTGATCTGCCGACGACGACACAAGAAGGACACGAAGAAGACGGGAGACGAAGCGACACGTCATTGGTCAGAATGTGTTCGGCAGCGCTTCCTATTGGCTGGTTGCGTTGCCGCGCCAGTGGAGGCGAGAAACAGCGCGACGATTCAACCGCGTCCATGTTGTTGTCCTTGTTAAAGTTAAACCAGCAGACGAACTGAAGTTCAGTTGAGTTTTGGAGATATGTCTAAATTTGGATTTAATTCAAAGTTTGGATTTAAGTCAACGTCCAGTTATCTTGTGTGAAACTTACGAAGCGAGGGAAGCTAACGGAGGAAGCTATCGTGGCTAGCAGCTGTTAGCTGTACTCGGCGCGGTGTTTCCGGCGCTGAGTGGCCGTTAATAGTGCCTCTTTTTCGGCCACAGCTGCGATGAGCTGCCCGGTGAACCTCCAGGATCTTCCGTCCGGAGTGTTTAATGCGGTCTTTACTCCGGAGACCGTGAGAGGAAGGTGAGTCTGTTCAAGTACCACCACCAACAACAACAACAACAACAACCACCACCACAATGAGTCTGTTCAGGTAATAACACCTGTTGACTTCAGTACCATTAGTACTAGCTAACTACCTCAGTGTACCAATACTCTGTTACCTGTAGTATTACCTCAGTGTATGCATGTCATCAAAGTATAAAGTACAATATTTAGTAGAATATTTAGTAGACGTATAAAGTACAATAAAAGTAAGAACTTCACTTGAAGCTTTATGGAGAAATAAAATCAGACTTGTAAAAATACAAACTATAACTACACAAGCAGTACAAATACACACAGTGTCACAGAGGAGACATGGAGGATATCTGAGGAAAGTGTGATGGTCGTTAGTGTGTCTGAGGTTTGACAGGTTATGAAAGAGTTAAAATAATTATAATCCACAGAACCTCCAGGAACTCTCTCACTGCGCTGAGTTTCCCCAAATCCAGATCTGCTCTGTGGGACAGCAGCGCTGCAGGAGAGAAGCTCCGCCTCCAGCTCTGTGCTCGCAGGTACACACACACAGATATACACACATGCACATACAACTTCACCTGTCATGAACACACAGGTAATGTTGGGTAGCAGCGCTGAAGTGTGTGTGTGTGTGTGTGTGTGTGTGTGTGTGTGTGTGTGTGTGTGTGTGTGTGTGTGTGTGTGTGTGTGTGTGTGTGTGTGTGTGTGTGTGTGTGTGTGTGTGTGTGTGTGTGTGTGTGTGTGTGTGTGTGTGTGTGTGTGTGTGTGTGTGTGTGTGTGTGTGTGTGTGTGTGTGTGTGTGTGTGTAGGAAGCCCCGGCTGCTGCTGATGGAGAAAGCTCTGCGTCTGGCTCAACGTCACGCCCGTCACAGCAACAAGCCCCGCCTCCTGAGTTTCCTCGTGGGGTCAGTGAGTGTTGACGCAGGTAAGAGGTCACCTGCTGTAGAGAGAAGAGTTTTATTTATTTTATATATGTATTTATTATTATATGTTTATTTATTACATATAAATTTCATTATAGTATTTATTTATTTTATATATATATATATACATTTTTTTGTTTCGACTTGTTTCCCTTTTTGAAAGTATTTTAATACATTTAAATAAGTTTGGAGACGTTTTTTTTGTTCGTCCTCTTTGAGAAACGTTTTGTTGTAATAAATGTTCTCCACTCAAATAATAATAAGCATTATATTTAATAAACATTATGGTTACCCCCCCAGATGAGGAGGGGGTCACTGTGACCCTGGACCGGTTTGATCCGGGTCGGGACCAGGCCGGGTCCTGCACGGTCCCCTCTGCTCTGCTGCCAGGAGACGTCGTGGTTCCCTGTCGGTTCTCCACGCAGACCGAGCCCACTGATGCCGTCGTCCAATCAGAGGCGGAGCTTCACCTTTGCTTCAAGGTGAGCCTCACACTCTAATAGCTGGGTTGGATTTGTTTGTTTCCTGTTTTATTACTGCAATTCCTCTTAAATACAGTTAGTGAATCTGTTCAAACTCTTGTGATCCTGCCAGAAAGTACACGTCAAAGTATTATGAAGTATTATGACGTTATACTTCTCACAGCTGAAGCTCTGCCTGTCTGTCTGTTGTCTCAGGCGTTGCAGCAGTGTGTGAGCAGCAGACAGGCTCTGGATCTGTCTCAGCTGATGAAGGTCAGAGGTCACGTGGTCGTCTCTCAGCAGTCTGACGCTGCAGCGTTCGTCCTCAGCTGGTCGGCCGTCTGTCCGTCTGTCGGCGTCGACGTCCAGCCGATCCGCTCCGTCCCCGTCATCCCCACCGCGCTGCTGCGGAGCCTGACCGGCCTCCACCGGGGGGCGCCGCCCGCCAGCCGGCAGAGAGGGTGAGAAGCAAAGGAGTCTGGGGTCGGGATCCCTCTAAAGGAGTCTGGGGTCGGGATCCCTCTAAAGGAGTCTGGGGTCGGGATCCCTCTAAAGGAGTCTGGGGTTGGGATCTCTCTAAAGGAGTCTGGGGTTGGGGTCTCTCTAAAGGAGTCTGGGGTTGGGGTCTCTCTAAAGGAGTCTGGGGTTGGAGTCCCTCTAAAGGAGTGTGGGGTCGGGGTCCTTCTAAAGGAGTCTGGGGTTGGGGTCCCTCTAAAGGAGTATTGGGTCGGCGTCCCTCTAAAGGAGTCTGGGGTTGGAGTCTCTCTAAAGGATTAGGGGCGGGGTCCCTCTAAAGGAGTCTGGGGTTGGGGTCTCTCTAAAGGAGTCTGGGGTTGGAGTCCCTCTAAAGGAGTGTGGGGTCGGGGTCCTTCTAAAGGAGTCTGGGGTTGGGGTCCCTCTAAAGGAGTATTGGGTCGGCGTCCCTCTAAAGGAGTCTGGGGTTGGAGTCTCTCTAAAGGATTAGGGGCGGGGTCCCTCTAAAGGAGTCTGGGGTTGGGGTCCCTCTAAAGGAGTCTGGTTTGTGTCTGCAGGTTTCTGACCATGGATCAGACCAGGAAGCTGCTCCTGCTGCTGGAGTCGGACCCCAAAGCCTCCAACCTGCCGCTGGTCGGCCTGTAAGTGATTCTGGATGATGAACTCTCACCAGGTGTTCTGGTGGTTCACCTGAGACGTGTAGTTTTAATTTTATCTTAAATGTTGAAGCTTCGTGGCTAACTGAACTTCCTGTCCCGTGACAGCTGGCTGAGTGGAGTCGCACACGTCTCCAACCCTCAGGTGTGGGCCTGGTGCTTGAGGTTCCTGTACAGCTCCGCCCTCCAGGACAGGTGAGTCTACCTGTCCCGCCCCGGAGCCGTGTGTTGTTGAGGAGTCCCTGAGTGTTCCTCTGGTGTTTCAGGGTTCTGTCAGAGAGCCGCTGTTTCCTCCTCGTCCTGTTCGCCTCCACCCACAGAGCTCCTCAGTTCTTCCAGTGTCGAGGACCTGGACCTGGACCAGGACCAGGGCCACAGCTGGACTACCAGCTGCTGACTGCCTCCCAGTGTGTCACACTGTACCAGGTAACGACACACCTGCCACCACAGGAGCCGTAGTGATGATTATTGATGAAGGGGAATAATGTGGACCGATGTGGACCTTCAGCAGGTGGTCTCGGTGGAGGGTCGGGCTCTGCAGTGTGAGCTGGGTTCAGAGGATCACAGCAGGCAGACGGAGGTGTTCAGAGAGGCCCAGACCTCCTTCAGCAGGTACCAGAACTCACCTGCTGGCCAATAATATAACAACCTGATAAGATGTAACGCGACCCTCTCGTCCTCAGAGTCGGCCGTCTGTCTGTCAGCGATCAGGACTCCGGGGTCGAGGACGGAGACTTGTCTCCCCGGCCGTCCCCGAGCCCCCACCCCCCCGCTCCGCAGGTGAGTCTCGTGTCCACCTGTGATGTCACCGTGATGTCATTGTGATGTCACCATGATGTCATTGTGACGTCACCGTGATGTCATTGTAATGTCATTGTGATGTCACCGTGATGTCACCCTGATGTCATTGTGACGTCACCGTGATGTCACCCTGATGTCATTGTGACGTCACCCTGATGTCATTGTGACGTCACCGTGATGTCATTGTGACGTCACCGTGATGTCATTGTGATGTCACCGTGATGTCACCCTGATGTCATTGTGACGTCACCGTGATGTCACCCTGATGTCATTGTGACGTCACCGTGATGTCATTGTGACGTCACCGTGATGTCACCCTGATGTCATTGTGACGTCACCGTGATGTCATTGTGACGTCACCGTGATGTCACCGTGATGTCACCCTGATGTCATTGTGACGTCACCGTGATGTCATTGTGATGTCACCGTGATGTCATTGTGACGTCACCGTGATGTCATTGTGACGTCACCGTGATGTCACCCTGATGTCACCGTGATGTCACCCTGATGTCACCCTGATGTCATTGTGACGTCACCCTGATGTCATTGTGACGTCACCCTGATGTCATTGTGACGTCACCGTGATGTCACCGTGACGTCACCGTGATGTCACCGTGATGTCACCCTGATGTCACCGTGATGTCACCCTGATGTCATTGTGACGTCACCGTGATGTCATTGTGATGTCACCGTGATGTCATTGTGATGTCACCCTGATGTCATTGTGACGTCACCGTGATGTCACCCTGATGTCACCGTGACGTCACCGTGATGTCACCGCAGCCGGCTGACTTCCTGTGTTTTTCTTCAGGCTCGCAGAGTTCAGCCGTCTGTTCCTGAACTCTCTCTGCTGATTGACAGCAGCTTCACCTCCAATCAGAACGCTCGGCAGGACCCTGGCTCCGCCCACAGAGACCCTCCTCCTCCTGTGCCTCCCACCAAAAACCCCTCCACCACCTCCTCCTCTGCTCCCAGACCTGCTGCTCCTCCTCCCCTCCACAGCACCCCCAACTCCAACCTGCAGGAGCCCTGCTGCTGCTCCACCCACACCTACGACTGCACCTCCATCTTCTCCTCCCCAGGACTTCACCCTGCTCCATCACACCATCAGACTCCTCCCCCATCCAGTACCCACCATGGTCCTTCTACATCCTCCCATCATCACACTCCTCTTCCTCCATCCCACCATCATACTCCTCCTCCTCCTCCATGCAGTCCCCACCCTGGCCCTCCTCCTCCATCCTCCCATCATCACACTCCTCTTCCTCCATCCCACCATCATACTCCTCCTCCATCCAGTCTCCACCCTGGTCCTCCTCCTCCTTCCCCCCATCATCAGACTCCTCCCCCACCCAGTCCCCAACCATCCTCCCATCATCACACTCATCTTCCTCCCCCCCCCCATCATCACACTCCTCCTTCTCCATCCTCCCACCATCACACTCCTCCTCCTCCATCCAGCCTCCACCCTGGTCCTCCTCCTCCCTCCCCCCATCATCACAATCCTCTTCCCTCCCACCATTATACTCCTCCTACTCCCTTGTCCTCCCATCACCATTGCTCCACCCACCCTCCTCACAGCTCCTCCCTCCTCCACCCTCCTCCCGTCCCGTTGTGTGGTGACTCCCCCTCTACTCCGCCCTCCCACCCTGCGTCTCCACCCCCCTGGTTCACCCGTCCCTCATGTGTGAATCGATGCTGTGATCAGGTGGGGGGGGTCGTCCCATCTGACACCTACCAGCTCCTCCTCCATCAGGACCGACAGCTCCGCCTCCTGCAGGCGCAGGTAAGCTCTACTCTTCAGGTCTGTCTGTCTGTCTGTCTGTCTGTCTGTCTGTCTGTCTGCCTGCCTGCCTGCCTGCCTGTCTGTCTGTCTGCCTGTCTGTCTGTCTGCCTGTCTGTCTGCCTGCCTGTCTGTCTGCCTGCCTGCCTGTCTGCCTGCCTGTCTGTCTGTCTGCCTGCCTGCCTGCCTGTCTGTGTAACTGTTGAGTGAACGATGAACTGTCTTCAGGTCCAGATGCTGCTGGAGGCTCAGGGGAGACTTCAGTCATCAGGTGGGCAGGTGGAGGCTCTGACACCCAAGAGCACCGCCAGCATCGCTGTGGGGACAGGTGAGACTGACGGGACAGGTGAGACTGACGGGACAGGTGAGACTGACGGGACAGGTGAGACTGACGGGACAGGTGAGACTGACGGGACAGGTGAGACTGACGGGACAGGTGAGACTGACGGGACAGGTGAGACTGACGGGACAGGTGAGCAGCTGGACACAGGTGTTGGTTCAGCATCACATGTCTCACTCTGGTTTTCAGGAGCCAGTCTGTTCTGGGGAGATCCTGTCCAGTCACCCCTCCCCCATCAGCAGGTACAAGCTCCTCCCCCCTCCTCCCCCCCACCACTCTCCTCACACGCCGACCTGTCCGTCATCGGGTCTGTGGGCGGAGCTGATGGCATTGAGGCGGTCTGCTCCCCCTCCGCTCAGCACAGGTGAGACAGACAGCTGTTAGCATCAGTTAGCATGTCTCTGTGAAACCAGGACTCTGACTCTGGTGTGTTCAGGTGCAGCGTCAGCGGTCTGGAGAGTCCAGTTCTGGGAGAGAGTGTGAGCATGTACCGACCTGAGGGAGAGCAGCAGAGCTTCTATCACAACCTGATGGTAACAACAACGTCACATGATGAGTCAGTCATGGGTCAGGTCACATGATGCTGTAATGTGATCCTCCTTGTGTCCTCAGAGTCAGCTGACCAGTCGTCTCCAGGAGTCAGAAAGTAAACAGGAAGTGGAAGAGGAGTCCAGCAGGAGGAGCCTGTCTGTGTCCTCCCAGTCCTCCCAGTCCAGGAGGAAGCAGAGCGCTGGAGGAGACCCGGTGCTCAGAGCCACCGTGAGGCAGCTGCAGCAGCTCGGAGTCGACGTGGACCAAGAAGACCTGACGGAGAACCAGCGCAGAACCCAGCAAACAGTGGAGAGCAGCAGGTACGTCACATGAATATTAAATAGATATTAGAGATGAGTTATTGTTCATTGTTACACTTTATGAACACCAAGAATGACTATAAATATAATGTTATTTACATTGGATTTGTGTGTTTTTATGGAGAAAACGCAATCAATTACTACAATACTAAACATGGTTCATACAGAAAACCTGGACAAGTCCTTGAAAAAAATAAAATCCCCAAAGTTTAGTAAAAGTCATGTAAATGTGTTATATTCATGTGTTCATGTGGTTCATTTACGCTGAGTTTGAAATAATGAATATGCTTTTAAAAGAAAGACTCAAAATATAAGCAGGCATACGCTGAGTATATCTATAAATGTTTATTCTTTTAATCAAACTATTGTCTCTCATTCATTTGTGTCCTTTAAGGAATACTGTATGCTTTGGAATCCTCATTGTTAGTTTAAATACTAGATTTTATCACTTTTTCATGGACACACCCAGATTTCACAAAATGTTTGGTCATGGGAATTTGGTTTAAAGTTATGGAACTCCATTGGTCAACATGTGTATGAACCCTGACTAAAGTACAACATTTAGTATTATTTGTTTATTTACTGAAATGTCTTTCACGTGAAGAACGGAACGAAAGTATTTTTTGTTCGTATTTCTATATTCAGAATTGTTTAATAAAATATTTATTCAAACTTGATATTTAATAACCATATTTGGATAAACCAGTATAAACCAGATTCATCTGTTTAAGTTTTATTCCTTATTCTTTAGGAGCGAGTTCCCATTTAGATTCCTATGATCAGTTTAAAGTACACGAATAAATACTGTAAAACATTTTGATGAATTATTAAGTGAAGAACCAGCCGGTTTGTTTCTTGCATATTTTTGTTTCTAGTCAGCTAAATGCACAAGGGGAGGAACAGGAAGTGAGGAACAGGAAGTGGATGGTGAAGCACTGTGTTTGTTTCAGCACGCTGGCGAGCATCAACCCGGCGGCGGTTCTGTCCCGGCTGAGCGTGACCGAGCCGACGGCCAGTGTTCTGTTCCCTGAAGGCAGCGTGGATCTGAGCCTGGAGGCCAACGCCATCGCCCTGCGCTACCTGAGCGACTCGCAGCTCAGCAGGCTCTGCGTGGGAGGCCACGCCCCTTCTCGTTCAGGCCCCGCCTCCAACCACTCTCTGCTGTCGCCGAGCAACATGTCTCTGGCCACCAGGAAGTACATGAGAAGATACGGCTTGATCGAGGAGGAGGAAGAGGAAGAAGAAGAGGAGGAGGCGGCTCGCCAGCCGCTGACCGAGGCTCTGAACGTGAAGCTCCTCCCACAGAGTCAGCTGATCCGGGACCTGGGGCCCAAAATGCAGCTGTTAGCAGGCGGCAGTGCCGACAAGGAGAACCGTCCCAGCAGGCGGCCATCTTTAATGAGGGCGAGCGGCCGCCAGCCTGAAGGATCGGTGGGAAACATCCTGGACCTGAGTCGCCTCAGGCAGCTGCCCAAACTCTTCTGACTGAGTCTGGTCCACTCCGGGTCCTGGTTTTCAGGATCCAACTGGTTTTCACTGGAAATCTTTAGTCCAAACCAGGAAACCGGTTTCAATGTCGACGGCCTGCTGGAACATTTTAAAGACTATTTATTTAAAGTTATTTTCTAAATGCAGTCAAGTTGTGTCTTTATGGTCAGACTGGTTTCACATTCATCAGAAGTTTGTGTTTTTTACTTCCTGTTTTAATGTGAAATGTTTTGTGTAGATGTTTTTATATATTTATTCCATAAATAAAATTCATAATACTTTTAATATCGGAATACATGTTTATATGTAAATATTAAACCGCGTGAGGACAAGTGGGACATTTTAAGAACAATATTTCCCAAAATGTTGAACTTTAATTTTAAATCCAACAGTTATGGAGGAGATAACAAGAAGTGCCCCTAGTGGACACCAGGAGAATAACATGTATTATCTCTATAATACAGCAGTGATGCCCCTAGTGGACACCAGGACAATAACATGTATTATCTCTATAATACAGCAGTGATGCCCCTAGTGGACACCAGGACTATAACATGTATTATCTCTATAATACAGCAGTGATGCCCCTAGTGGACACCAGGAGAATAACATGTATTATCTCTATAATACAGCAGTGATGCCCCTAGTGGACACCAGGAGAATTGCATGTATTATCTCTATAATACAGCAGTGATGCCCCTAGTGGACACCAGGAGAATTGCATGTATTATCTCTATAATACAGCAGTGATGCCCCTAGTGGACACCAGGAGTATAACATGTATTATCTCTATAATACAGCAGTGATGCCCCTAGTGGACACCAGGAGAATAACATGTATTATCTCTATAATACAGCAGTGATGCCCCTAGTGGACACCAGGAGAATATCATGTATTATCTCTATAATACAGCAGTGGAGCCCCTAGTGGACACCAGGAGTATAACATGTATTATCTCTATAATACAGCAGTGATGCCCCTAGTGGACACCAGGAGAATAACATGTATTATCTCTATAATACAGCAGTGATGCCCCTAGTGGACACCAGGAGAATAACATGTATTATCTCTATAATACAGCAGTGATGCCCCTAGTGGACACCAGGAGAATAACATGTATTATCTCTATAATACAGCAGTGATGCCCCTAGTGGACACCAGGAGAATAACATGTATTATCTCTATAATACAGCAGTGATGCCCCTAGTGGACACCAGGAGAATAACATGTATTATCTCTATAATACAGCAGTGATGCCCCTAGTGGACACCAGGAGAATAACATGTATTATCTCTATAATACAGCAGTGATGCCCCTAGTGGACACCAGGAGAATTGCATGTATTATCTCTATAATACAGCAGTGATGCCCCTAGTGGACACCAGGAGTATAACATGTATTATCTCTATAATACAGCAGTGATGCCCCTAGTGGACACCAGGAGAATATCATGTATTATCTCTATAATACAGCAGTGGAGCCCCTAGTGGACACCAGGAGAATAACATGTATTATCTCTATGATACAGCAGTGATGCCCCTAGTGGACACCAGGAGAATAACATGTATTATCTCTATAATACAGCAGTGATGCCCCTAGTGGACACCAGGAGAATAACATGTATTATCTCCATAATACAGCAGTGATGCCCCTAGTGGACACCAGGAGTATAACATGTATTATCTCTATAATACAGCAGTGATGCCCCTAGTGGACACCAGGAGAATAACATGTATTATCTCTATAATACAGCAGTGATGCCCCTAGTGGACACCAGGAGAATAACATGTATTATCTCTATAATACAGCAGTGATGCCCCTAGTGAACACCAGGAGAATAACATGTATTATCTCTATAATACAGCAGTGATGCCCCTAGTGGACACCAGGAGAATAACATGTATTATCTCTATAATACAGCAGTGATGCCCCTAGTGGACACCAGGAGTATAACATGTATTATCTCTATAATACAGCAGTGATGCCCCTAGTGGACACCAGGACTATAACATGTATTATCTCTATAATACAGCAGTGATGCCCCTTGTGGACACCAGGAGAATAACATGTATTATCTCTATAATACAGCAGTGATGCCCCTAGTGGACACCAGGAGAATATCATGTATTATCTCTATAATACAGCAGTGATGCCCCTAGTGAACACCAGGAGAATAACATGTATTATCTCTATAATACAGCAGTGATGCCCCTAGTGGACACCAGGAGAATATCATGTATTATCTCTATAATACAGCAGTGATGCCCCTAGTGGACACCAGGAGAATAACATGTATTATCTCTATAATACAGCAGTGATGCCCCTAGTGGACACCAGGAGAATAACATGTATTATCTCTATAATACAGCAGTGATGCCCCTAGTGGACACCAGGAGAATATCATGTATTATCTCTATAATACAGCAGTGATGCCCCTAGTGGACACCAGGAGAATAACATGTATTATCTCTATAATACAGCAGTGATGCCCCTAGTGGACACCAGGAGAATAACATGTATTATCTCTATAATACAGCAGTGATGCCCCTAGTGGACACCAGGAGAATAACATGTATTATCTCTATAATACAGCAGTGATGCCCCTAGTGGACACCAGGAGAATAACATGTATTATCTCTATAATACAGCAGTGATGCCCCTAGTGGACACCAGGAGAATAACATGTATTATCTCTATAATACAGCAGTGATGCCCCTAGTGGACACCAGGAGAATAACATGTATTATCTCTATAATACAGCAGTGATGCCCCTAGTGGACACCAGGAGAATAACATGTATTATCTCTATAATACAGCAGTGATGCCCCTAGTGGACACCAGGAGAATAACATGTATTATCTCTATAATACAGCAGTGATGCCCCTAGTGGACACCAGGAGAATAACATGTATTATCTCTATAATACAGCAGTGATGCCCCTAGTGGACACCAGGACGGCTGAGGTGCAACTCAATATTAAACAGAAATCGTGTCTCATAAACACAGGTGTTTCATAAACACAGGTAAACGGATGTCTCCAGTACAGAGCTGATGTGCTCGTGCGTCCATGAGCTTGTTGTGTTGCCGTCTCTCATGTTGACCAACAGGGTCGATGTCTCAAAGGTTGCTGGGATGTTTGAGCGCTCTGCCGGACACTGACCTGAGCTCAGCTCCGCACTCACACGTCTCTCCGCACCGACCGTCTACCTGCTCAGGTGAGACCGTTTCCCTCTTTTATTCACTTATTCGCTCCTGGCCGTCTGGATGCTTTGTGTTCAGGGTTCTGGTTTCTGTTGTTGTTGTTGTTGTTGTTTACATCAGATTTTAATCTCCAACATCAGACCTCTAACAAACCTTTGGACGGTGCAGTGGAGGTTTTATTCAAGCTCAAAGTGAGTTCTGAGTTAAATCTGAAAACTGAAGAAACTTTTCTCTGAATCGTGTTTAAAATTATCAATAATCTCGTAATATTCATCTAAAATAAAACATTCTGATCTGAATCTGTTCGGTTTTAAACGGACCTGTTTATTTTTTTAATGTTTACGACTCTTTTATTTGTGTTGTTTTCTTCTGTTTCTTGTTCTCAGTTCGTTGTTTAAAAAACAGAAACTTATTTTACATTTACACCCCGAAGTTATTCAGTGTTCTTACGAATGTCAGAACTAATAATAATAATAATAATCAGCTTTACGCTTCACAGACGCAGCAAAATAAAACACGTTCTCCTCACATGAGATCAATAAATAAAAGTTATGATTTAAACTCGCCCCTGATTGTCTCTGCAGAATGAGGGCTGCTGATTGGCTGTTGGCTCTGGCGCTCCTGCCCCTCGTCGTCTCCTCCCATCCGGACATCTGCAGCGCCAAACCCAGAGACCTTCCCCTGGAGCCGCGCTGCAGCTACCGCAGCCCGGACCCCGACCCCGAGGCCGCCGGGGGCCCGACCCCGGAGCCCGAGCCGATCCCTGAGTCCACCAACCCCCGAGTGTGGGAGCTGTCCAAGGCCAACAGCCGCTTCGCGCTGGCGCTGTACAGACAGCTGTCCCTCAGCAAGGCCCCCGAGGACAACATCTTCATGTCGCCCATCAGCATCTCCACGGCCTTCGCCATGACCAAGCTGGGAGCCTGCAACCAGACGCTGCAGCAGATCATGGAGGTCTATTATTATTATTATTATTATTGATAACGCTGCAGCAGATCATGGAGGTCTATTATTATTATTATTATTGATAACGCTGCAGCAGATCATGGAGGTCTATTATTATTATTATTATTATTATTGATAACGCTGCAGCAGATCATGGAGATCTTATTATTATTATCATTGATAACTGATACAAGTCTTTTTTATTATTAGAAATATAATATAAATCTCACACAGGAAGCTACATTCTTCGTGTGGTTGCATCCCGTCTGTGTTTCTGTCTGCAGGTGTTTGAGTTCGACACCATCAAAGAGAAGACCTCGGATCAGGTCCACTTCTTCTTCGCCAAACTCAACTGCCGTCTGTACCGGAAGAAGGACGCGACCACCGAGCTGATCTCTGCTAACCGCCTGTTCGGGGACAAGTCTCTGGTCTTCAACGAGACGTACCAGAACATCAGTGAGATGGTGTACGGGGCCAAACTGCTGCCTCTCGACTTCAAGGTAACGCTGTGGTCCAACACAAGTCCACTTCACTTCCCTCACCTGAACCACTCAGGGTTCGGACCTTAAAGACTCAGACTCGGGTATCTGAGAGAGGTTTTACTTATCATCACCTTTCTGTTTTGCAGGAGAACCCGGAGAAAGCCCGGGTCACCATTAACAACTGGATCTCCAACAAGACGGAGAACCTGATCCAGAACACGCTACCAGAAGGGGCACTGGACTCCAACACGATCCTGGTCCTCGTCAACACCATCTACTTCAAGGTACCTGAGCTGGTACCTCATTCTGTAACGTACCTGTAACGTACCACCTGTAACGTAACACCTGTAACGTAACACCTGTAACGTAACACCTGACGTAACACCTGTAACGTACCATCTGTAACGTACCATCTGTAACGTCACACCTGTAACGTAACACCTGTAGCGTAACACCTGTAATGTAACACCGTAACGTAACACCTGTAACGTACCATCTGTAACGTCACACCTGTAACGTAACACCTGTAGCGTAACACCTGTAATGTAACACCGTAACGTAACACCTGTAACGTAACACCTGTAACGTAACACCTGTAACGTAACACCTTTAACGTAACACCTGTAACGTAACACCTGTAACGTAACACCTGTAACGTAACACCTGTAACGTAACACCTGTAACATACCACCAGTAACGTAACACCTGTAACGTAACACCTGTAACATACCACCAGTAACGTAACACCTGTAACGTAACACCTGTAACATACCACCAGTAACGTAATACCTGTAACGTAACACCTGTAACATACCACCTGTAACATACCACCTGTAACGTACCATCTGTAACGTACCATCTGTAACGTCACACCTGTAACGTCACACCTGTAACGTAACACCTGTAGCGTAACACCTGTAATGTAACACCGTAACGTAACACCTGTAACGTACCATCTGTAACGTCACACCGTAGCGTAACACCTGACGTAACACCTGTAACGTACCACCTGTAACTTAACACCTGTAACGTAACACCTGTAACGTAACACCTGTAACATACCACCAGTAACGTAACACCTGTAACGTAACACCTGTAACATACCACCAGTAACGTAACACCTGTAACATACCACCAGTAACGTAACACCTGTAACGTAACACCTGTAACGTACCATCTGTAACGTCACACCTGTAACGTAACACCTGTAGCGTAACACCTGTAGCGTAACACCTGTAACGTAACACCGTAACGTAACACCTGACGTAACACCTGTAACGTACCATCTGTAACGTACCATCTGTAACGTACCATCTGTAACGTAACACCTGTACCGTAACACCTGTACCGTAACACCTGTAGCGTAACACCTGTAATGTAACACCGTAACGTAACACCTGTAACGTACCATCTGTAACGTAACACCTGTAACGTAACACCGTAACGTAACACCTGACGTAACACCTGTAACGTACCATCTGTAACGTCACACCTGTAACGTAACACCTGTACCGTAACACCTGTAATGTAACACCGTAACGTAACACCTGTAACGTACCATCTGTAACGTCACACCTGTAACGTAACACCTGTAGCGTAACACCTGTAATGTAACACCGTAACGTAACACCTGTAACGTAACACCTGTAGCGTAACACCTGTAATGTAACACCGTAACGTAACACCTGTAACGTAACACCTGTAACGTAACACCTGTAACGTCACACCTGTAACGTAACACCTGTACCGTAACACCTGTAGCGTAACACCTGTAATGTAACACCGTAACGTAACACCTGTAACGTACCATCTGTAACGTCACACCTGTAACGTAACACCTGTAGCGTAACACCTGTAGCGTAACACCTGTAACGTACCACCTTTAACGTACCACCTATAACGTAACACCTGTAGTGTAACATCTGTAACGTAACACCTGTAACGTAACCTGTAATGTACCACCTGTAACGTAACACCTGACGTAACACAAAGTACTGCATACTAACCACAGTCGTCCTTCAGTATTATTGTTACTCAGTGTCTCTGATCATCTCTCCTCTCAGGGTCAGTGGAAAAACAAGTTCAACAAAGACAACGTGTACAACTTGGACTTCCACGTCAGTCTGTCACAGACCTGCTCGGTCAAAATGATGTACCAGGAGACCAAGTTCAGGTACAAGAACTTCCCCGACGACCAGATGCAGCTGCTGGAGATGCCGTACCGCGGAGACGACATCACCATGGTGATCATCCTGCCGTACAAAGGCACCCCGCTCAGTAAGGTAAGTGATCAGTCCTCCTTTGTTTGACTGATTATTAGTCAACAGGTTTATTGTTAACTGGTCAATTAGTTAATAGTTATATCTTTTTGATTTCCAATCAAAGAACCAGATTATGACTCAACATGAACAAACAGCGTCCTGGTGGTGATGATGATGATGATGATGATGTGTTTCTGTGTGGAGGTGGAGGAGCGTCTGAACCTGAGCAATCTGACGTCCTGGCTGGATGAGATGAAGGAGACCTCGGTGTCGGTCCACGTCCCTCGCTTCAGGGTGGAGGACGCCTTCAGCGTGAAGGAGAAGCTGCAGGACATGGGACTGACGGACCTGTTCAGCTCCGAGAGGGCCAGTCTGCCCGGTGAGCTTCTCTTCTTCAGCATCGATTCGTGTTTGTGAGGTTCCTCCACGGGTTCCTCGGTCCAGAGGTCCCATCAGCACCATCAGTATGACATATAGATAACTTAACATAACAATATAATAACAATCAACACCTTCCAGCTGGATGCTCTAAAAGCAGACTTTCACGATTCAGTCTGGTAGAACAGCGTGGGGCGTTCAGGTACTAGAAGGAGAGCGTGGGGCGTTCAGGTACCAGAAGGAGAGCGTGGGGCGTTCAGGTACCAGAAGGAGAGCGTGGGGCGTTCAGGTACCAGAAGGAGTTTGTGAGGCGTTAAGGAACTGAAACGAGGACGTGGGGCGTTCAAGAACTCAAAGGAGCGTGGGACGTTCAGGTTGCTCGTTCAAAACCTTCACATTAAATTTTTTCTGATACAAATATGTTTATTTCTGTTCGTGTTGAATGTTTTAAATTATTTTTGAGAAGTTAAAGTGCAGCTTTCAGTGATTTTGTTTGTTTGTTTGTTTCAGGGATATTGGAGGACGGAAGTGAAGGTCTCCACATCTCAGACGCCTTCCATAAGGCCTTCCTGGAGGTCAGCCACTGATGGACAGGTGGTCAGATCAGAGACCCTGACCCAGGGTCAGACAAGTCTGGTCCACAGGACCCTCATGTTGTGTTTTGTGGTCTGCAGGTGAACGAGGAGGGCAGCGAGGCGGCAGCAGCCACCGCCGTCGTGGCCGTCGGACGCTCCTTAAACTTGGACCAGGAGGTGTTTCTGGCCAACAGGCCGTTCCTGCTACTCATCAGAGAGTCCACCATCAACACCCTGCTGTTCACCGCCAGAGTGGCCAACCCCTGCAACAAGTGAGGACGGACCCAACAACCACATCCAACCCAGCTAACACAATGTGAAAACCATCGCTCAGTAATATCGTGTTCTGATCCCGTTTGAGTTACACAAATGATGTTGGTGCATTTAAAAGATAATTTAGAGCGAAGAAAGTGGAAGTTTGTTATAACACATGGATAGGAGATCGAGAATTAAAAGTCTTGTTCCTTCGATGTCTGTCTTCGTTTATGGTGAAGCTCTGAATGAAGTTGTGTGTTCACGGTGTTCCCTCTGCTCCCAGTTTGATGTCTGTATGGGATTAATTATAAATATATGTGTTTTATATATTATAGAATAATTAACGTTGGGTTTCTCTAAATACATAGTCACTAACTCTCCAGGACTGCCTTTAGAAACCGTAGTCAACTAACCAGTCTTTTAGGTTAACTAATATCTCTAGAAGGGTCTAGTTAGCTAGCTAGGGTTTCCTCTCTCTGACAGAATGTTAAGCAGACAAAATAATCTAGTAACAATAATTCGTAAGATGTTTATTCATAACCTTGAGTGAAGAGTACAGGTTTGTTACCTGGCCAGCTGAATTGTGGGTAAAGAAGGAGGCGAGTGGACACTTAAAGTGCTTTATTTCCTCTGGAGGAGACCTGTGAGTGATCGAGTGGTCATGGTGAGAAGCTTCTTCACATTTAAACCCCAACAGAGACATGCAACATAAAGATCTTCACATGAAACCCCGTACCTCTAAAATCAAATGTACAGTATTCAAAGTTAATTTACTAAACGCTTCTTCTTTGATATATTAGGATATATTATCGACAGTAAAGAGTAATCTCATTAAGTGAGTATATATCTAAATGATTTGATTCATAATTAGGCATGTTGTGGTCGTCGATATAATAAAACAAAGAAACATGAAATCTGAAGGATGATGAAGATGATGAGGTTGAGCTGTTTTCACAGTTTGAAGATGAACCTGAAGAACCATCGAGGAGGAGAAGCCGGACCTTTAAAGCTCTGATCCGTTATTTCAGAACCAGAACAAGTGTCCCATTTATGTTTGATTCTGACGGAACGAAGTAAAAGAAAAAGGAACTTCACAGTAAATCTCTCGGTTCTGATCCTGATCCGGTTTAACAAAACATGGAGGTCCATCGGACCTGAACTCTGATCCCACTTCTCCTTCTTTATAGGTTCCTCCAGACCATACTGAACCAGACTGAACCAGACCAGACTGAACCAGACCAGACTAGACTGAACCAGACCAGACTGAACTGAACCAGACTAGATTAGACTGAAGTGTAAACTATGAGGCGGTCTGGACCGGTTTAATCTGGTTTAGGAAGAAACTGATAAAAATGAAACCTGTGGTTAGTTTCATAATTCTGAAGAATGAATTAGTTTTGATGTGTAGATGTGAGAGCTGAGCAACATGTTTCTCTCGTTTGTCCTCAGTTCTCTGCAGAACTGGTCTCGTGGTCTTCGGGACGTTTCGGGACCTTCGGTGTGTTTCATGACTCGGTTTCTACTTTAGTGTTGACGAAGTAAATGAAGAACTTCAATCATTAATCTGATCGGCAGACAAAATATTCATGACAATTCCCTCAAGTGGTTTAGTGGCACAAGAGCTGTGACCTCACTGAGGGGTGTGGCTACAGGTGTACTGCAGGATGCTGTGACATCCCTGAGGGGTGTGGCTACAGGTGTAAATCACAGTGTGAACTTTTCAGGAACTTCTACATTTCCTGTTTAGAAAGATTTTCTAATGTAAACCAGGTTTTATGAGAAGGAAACATTTATATATATATATTATTTATATATTCTAGATTTCTGAGTAATATTTTCACTATTTTGTGTCTAATATTCTGAATGAGTGGTGAACAAACTGAAAGTCCCGAAACGACCGAGCTGTCAGACAATAAGGAAGCAGAACTTCCTTTTGCCGTGTACTTTGAGGTTGCTGTGACAACGGACTACGTATCCCATGTTGCCCAGCGGTTGCTTATTTACAGGTGCGTTTTTGAGGTTGAGCCGTTAGCAGTCTGAATACCTGATACTTCCTGGTTTAGCCTGAAGACAACATGAGGACGAGCCGCTGGCTTCACTTGCATAAAAAAGTGTCTCGGTAGAAAACAGCTGATCCGTGTGCTACCAGCTCATGAATATTCATGTGCTACCAGCTCATTAGTATTCATACGTTTAAAGACGTGGTTCTGTAGAAAGTTTTGCTTTTGATCCGCATTCTCTGAGAAGTGCTGAAGTTGTTTTGGAGTTCCAACGTGGTCTTTCCTTTGGTGACCTTTGACCTCTGGAGGGTTCAGTTCTAGTCCAGCTCCGTGGGCTGGCTACTACATCCATGTGGTCTGACGGGGTCCGACTCCTTGTCCCGCCGCTCCCCGATCGGGACCGTCTGTTATTGTGACGCATTACCTCTACTGCACATGTGCAACTGTAGAAATACTAGATCAATAGTTGAACAAGTGATTAGCTCGAGCTAACATCAACGTACAGCTAGGCTTTGTGCTAAACTAAGCTAAGCACAACCTGGACCTAAACAGAGAAATGAGCAAACTAGCTCAACAACGTTAGCTAACTAGCTAGCTCACCTTTGTTAGCTTACTAGCTAGCTTTTACATTACATTACATTTCATCTATCTGACGCTTTTATCCAAAGCGACTTACATGATATACAGTAGACCGTAGACACAGCAACGGTGAGCAATGAGGGTTAAGTGTCTTGCTCAAGGACACAACGACGCAGACTGCCGGAGCCGGGGATCGAACCACCGACCTTCTGATTGAAAGACCGACTTGCTAACCACTGAGCCACAGTCGCAAATGTATGTAGCTCACATACATTTGCGCTTTTAGAATCTAAATGTAACAATTGTTGTTCAGTTAGCTTGCAAGCTAATATTAGCATAACAGCTTGAGGATTATTGTCAGTTTTCTGTGTTTTTCTTTCAGGAACACACACTTCCTGTGTGTCGGCTTTAGTTTACAAATATTTTGGGGAGGTTTAAACTCTGAACCACAGCTAGCTTGTGAGCTAATGCTAATGTTCTGTGTCTGAAGAAAACTAGATCAAGTTCATTTAATGTTAATTAATACAAAACTAACAGTCAGCTAACTGTAACATAAATAAATAAATTGTAATTTTTCTAAACTAGCAGTTAGCTAGCAAGCAAACAAACATTAGCTCTTTATGCTACGCAGCTCTGAATGATAATTAAAGAAGAAAACATGTTAGCTTGCTAGCTAATGCTAGCATAGCATTAATATGATACTAGCTAGCTTTCTTCTGTTATTTAGCTGCAGTAGATTTAATGCGTCATCAACAGAACCGATCCTGAAGCTTCTGTCGTCCGTCTCAAACATTGTCAGAGCAAAAACAAAAAAAGTGTCCAAGAAAAACAAAAAAAACACAAGTTTGTTTATAAGAAATAAATCAGAGTGTGGAGCGCCCCCTACGGGACCAGGGCGCCCCCTAGGGGACCAGGGCACCCCCTAGGGGACCAGAGCGCCCCCTACGGGACCAGGGCGCCCCCTAGGGAACCAGAGCGCCCCCCGGTGGAGCAGAGCCCCCCATAGGGGATCAGAGCGCCCCCCGGTGGAGCAGAGCCCCCCATAGGGGACCAGAGCGCCCCCCGGTGGAGCAGAGCCCCCCATAGGGGACCAGAGCGCCCCCCGGTGGAGCTGTGTGGAGCAGCAGCTGTATTGCGTAGTGTGAGAGGTAACTGTGTAGCTTATCTGAAGAATTGATCCGTGTGATCGGAGCGCTGCACCTCTCAGTCAGCAGGAAGCTGCTGGAGCTTTCTGCTGCACCCCATGGCCTTCCTCTGGTTAGCTGGACAGGTGCTGAGGTGACTGTTCTTAGATCACCTGGTGGCCCCTGAGCAGCGCTGATTGGCTGGAGGACACGGGCTGCAGTCGGAAGCTCTGGGAGGAGCTCAAAGGACCCTGCTTCAAAATATTTAGTTAATTTTTACATCAAACTGGTTTTCCAGCGTCTGACTTCTATAATTTCATTGTATATTATATTTCATGTCAATATAATTTATTTTTGTTTATATTAATAAAAAGAAAGTGAATTAATGTAAAATAAGTTGATTTCAAATTCTTCTGCAACTATTTTGACCACAATTACTAATTTGAGGTGATTTTGAAGTCGAAGTGAGAAACATGATCTTCAGCTTCTTGACTCTGTGACGATGAACTGAATATCTGAAGACTTTACAGAATAAATAATTGATCTGCTGATCAATAAACTGAGCGGCAGATTAATCGATAACAGTTTTGTTCCTGAAGCTTCATGAGGAAGTAAAGAAGCTCTGGTCACGCTGGAACAGCTTTTAATCATTGCATAATATTTCTATGCAGATGGGGCATTTTAAAGAGCGCGCAGGAATATTATTATTAATATTAATATTATTATTATTAACCTTGCTGCTCCAGATTGTCTCAAGGCAAATATGAAGGATTTGAACTGATAAACTGGCACCGAGCAATTTGGCAAAGTTCCAGCAGACTCACTGTGAACCTGCAACGATATAAAAGTAGAAATCTGTAACATAAAGCAGACGGAGGCAGACGAGGACCACGAGGTCGGCGGTGCATGAGGTCCACGAGGACCATGAGGACCACGAGGTGCATGAGGTCCACGAGGACCATGAGGACCACGAGGTGCATGAGGTCCACGAGGCCCAAGAGGACCACGAGGTGCATGAGGTCCACGAGGACCAAGAGGACCACGAGGTGCATGAGGTCCATGAGGACCAAGAGGACCACGAGGTGCATTAGGTCCACGAGGACCACGAGGACCACAAGGTGCATGAGGTCCACGAGGACCCCGAGGTTGCGGTGCATGAGGTTGTTGGAGTGTGTGGCGTTTCTTCTTGTAGCTTAAATCTGTTTTCGGTTCGTGAAGGTAGATGCGGTTTAAAGCGGAGAAATCCTCTTAGTTCGGACTCTTCCGTCCTTTCTGGCGCTGGTCCGGTTCGGCTTCCCGTTGGCTTCAGGTGCAACAGGATCAGAGCAACCCCCACCCCGATCTGGACCCTCGGGGTCAGTCGGGCCCCGTGGTGGAGACCGAGGCCTGGGGTCCGTCGCCGTACGGGCCTCCGCCGCTGCCCTCGGGCTCCTCCTGGCTGGGGGAGGCCTCGTCGCTCGGGCCCCCCCTGGATGTGACGGAGGCGGTGGTGGTCTCGGGGGAAGCGCTGTGAGCCTCCTGGGGGGCGCAGCCCGGGTGGTTCTTGCGGAAGTGCTGGTTGAGGATGGCCTGGAAGGGGAAGCTCTTGCCACAGACGTGGCAGTGGAAGGGCTTGTTGCCGGTGTGCTTGCGGATGTGGTACTCCAGCTGGTCCTTGCGGGTGTACTTCTTCCCACAGATGCGGCAGACGAAGGGCGTGATGCCCATGTGCAGCCGCATGTGGCGGTCCAGGCTGCCCTTCTGGTTGAAGGACTTGCAGCAGTAGATGCAGGTGAGCCGGGGGTTGTAGCGGTACCAGCGGTCCCCGACCTGCTCCCTCAGGTAGTCCTCGTAGCCCCCCATATCAAACGCCGCATGCTCCTCCCCCTGACGGCAGAAGGAAACGTTAATGAAAGACCAGAACAGACTGCAGAACACTGGATCAACACAGAGCTCTGAACCGGATCAGCCTCAGTCTGGTTCCAGACCCGAGGAGCCCTTTGAGTGGTTTGGTGTTGGCTCTGTTGTGTTCTATCGGTTACTGACGAGGTTCTACCAGAGGTTCTAGCGGTTACTGACGAGGTATTTTCAAAAGGTTCTATCGGGTACTGACGAGGTTCTTTCAGAGGTTCTAGTGGTTACTGACGAGGTATTTTCAAAAGGTTCTATTGGGTACTGACGAGGTTTTTTAAGAGGTTCTATCGGTTAATGATGAGGTTCTTTAAGAGGTTCTATTGGTTACTGACGAGGTTCCTCTAGAGATTCTATCAGAGGTTCTAGTGGTTACTGAGGAGGTTCTTGAGTAGTAGTACTAGTACAAGTAAAGAGTAGTAGCAGTAGTACTAATTGTATCACTATTAGTAGTAGTTGTAGTATTATAACTAATAGTAGCAGTAGAGCTAATAGTGTTACTACTAGTAGTAGTTGTAGTAGTAGTAGTATAGTAGTAGTAGTATAGTACTAGTAGTAGTACTAGTACTAGTAGTAGTAGTAGTAGTAGTAGTACCTGGGAGTTCGGCTGTCGCAGCTCGTCTGCTCCTCTGGGAGATTCACTCTTTGCTCTCTGACGCTCCGCCAGGACGACAACACTACCAGTGGGACTGAACCTGATACAGGAGAACACAGGAGAACACGGGAGAACACATGAGAACACAGGAGAACACAGGAGAACATGGGAGAACACACAGGAGAACACGGGAGAACACAAGAGAACACACAGGAGAACACGGGAGAACACATGAGAACACATGAGAACACATGAGAACACACAGGAGAACACACAGGAGAACACAGGAGAACACGGGAGAACACATGAGAACACAGGAGAACACACAGGAGAACACACAGGAGAACACGGGAGAACACAAGAGAACACACAGGAGAACACACAGGAGAACACAGGAGAACACATGAGAACACATGAGAACACACAGGAGAACACAGGAGAACACATGAGAACACAGGAGAACACGGGAGAACACACAGGAGAACACACAGGAGAACACAGGAGAACAGATTTCTCTGATAGAACGTGTGTTCTCATGCTACTTCCTGTCAGACAGGAAGTCAAACAGGAAGTCCGTCCTCGCCGTGACCCACCTGTCCGTCTCGCTGAAGCTGGAGGACGGTTGGGTGCTGCGGTTCCCCAGCGCCCCCCCCGGCGCCGTCACCAGGGTGCTGCGCCCCGAGGTGTCGATCATCACGGTGGCCCCCTCCTCCACCGAGCCCCCGTCCTCCTGGTGCTCCCCGGCTCCGATCCAGTCCTCCATCCTCTCGGTCTTGATCCTGACCCGGTCCATGCCGCCGCCCTCCTCGGCGCTGCCGCTGCGCTCCGGCTCGCTGTTGGTCTCCACGTACCACTGACCGGCCCGGTTGATGCGCAGGATCGGTTCTTTGCCGGCCCTGTTGGGGGCCCCGGGCCCCTCCAGCCCGCCGCGCTCCACGGCCGGCGGCGGGCTGAGGGTCTCCTCGGCGGGGCTGATGGCCTCGCACACCTCGGCGCCGCCTCTGGCACCGAGCAGCCGCAGGCCGGCGTGGTGGCCGCCCGCTCGCACCACGGCCTCCAGGGTCCGGCTGTTCCTGGAGCACCGAGGAGCCTCCTCCTCCCGGGGGTCCTGGTCCAGGTCCTCCAGGCTGATCTTCAGGTGGATGCCCTCCAGGATCTGGGTGCAGCGGTCGATGATGTGCTGCATCTGCAGGAAGCTGGCGGCCGTCAGGTAGCTGATGATGTCGGCGAGCTGCAGGCAGAGCCGGCCGGTGTAGCAGAAGGACAGCAGCTGCTCGAACACCGACGGGTTGCGGATCACCGTCAGCGACACGGTGCTCATCTGGCCCAGAGACATGTGGTCCCGGAAGTACGGCGAGCTGGCGGCGAGGACCACCTTGTGCGCCCGGAAGCTCTGACCCTGCACGTTGACCACGATGTCGCAGAGCCGGCCCTGAACCCGGAGCTGGTTCAGGTGAGACAGGACGGAGTTACTGAAGTCCGGGATGTCCAGCTGGATGCTGCCGGAGCGCTCCATGCTGCAGCCTGCAGGGACACACCAGGACCGGGACCAGGACCAGGACCAGGACACACAGTTCAGTACAGAAACAATCAAGTCTGGGTCACATGTTAAAATTCACTTTCCTCCAATCAGAGACCTCGATACGTAGGGATCATGAGTCATGTGACTCCGGTGAAAGAAAACAAAAGAACTGATGATGTCATTCATCAGTGACCTGATCCTGGACCAGCCCTGATTCAGGACCAGCCCTGATCCTGGACCAGCCCTGATTCAGGACCAGCCCTTTAGTATTATTAGAAGAAGTACTCAGATATTTTACTTCAGTACAATCATATTATTAACATTTTAATGTCTTCATATAATCTAAAATATTACATAATTTATTAGTTGATTAATAATCTGAATCTGTAAAGTAAGCAGTATAAAGTACAATATTTACTCTGATGTGTAGTAGAAGTACAAGTATAAGTACTTGTATAAGTACTCTAAGTTACTCTGAGAGAAGTTCATGTTTGTTTACAGAGTTAAATATTAATTGTTATTTATAAAAAGTGTTTTTGCAACTCCTGAATGTTATGAAGAGTTTATTAAAGTCTATTAAAGTTCTGGTTCTGGTCTCAACATCTGGTCTGATACCTGTTCTCCTCAGAACTGGATCGGGGCCCGAGTTAGACCTGAACCCGAGTCTGTGGTGTCACCTGGAGGAACTGATGATAGGTGAGTCAACTGGTTCCTACCAGGTCCACATGGAGGCTCGGTTCAGGTACCACAGAACCTGGTTTCAGGGTTCACCTGTTCCAGTCTGACAGCAGGACCCAGATCCAGATCAGGACCAGAGCAGATACGCCTGACAGCAGGACCCCAAACTAGATCAGTGCCGGTCTCAGGGAACCAGGTGAACCTCCAGGTGTGCAGCCTGACTCTCACCTGAAGGGGGACAGGGAGAGATCGGGTCTGGTTTCAGGGTGCGGTGCTGTCGAGGCTTCAGTCCAGCAGCCGGCTGAGCATCGTCAGCAGGGCGGCAGACGACGGCTCGGCCCGGTTTAGCACGGCTCGGCCCGGCAGGCTGCAGCTCCTCCAGGCTGCACAGCTCCGGGGCTCCAGCGGCTCCAGCGGCGGTCGGGACGGGTTCAAGGCCGGGGAGCAGCAGCTGAGCTCGGGCTCCGGTCCGTCAGCAGCCGCTCCGCCGCCATTCCGCTGGATGTCAGGCTCGGTTCAGACCCGGTTCAGACCCGGTTCAGGCTCGGTTCAGGCTCGGTTCCGTGTCGGCGCGCCGCTGCTGCTCATCTTCCTTTTTCACGGCAGAAGGGCCGAGGCTGCAGGAAGGAAGGAGGGAAGGAAGAAAACGCGCGGGGCATGCAGGGAAATGTTGTTCTCAACCGGGAAGAGAGCCGGTTTAAGCGAGGCGTTACAGACGTCATCTCCCAGCATGCATCTGTGAGCAGAGGGGTCATCATAGCACAGAGTTTGGCAAAGTGGAGTTCACGCACACAAAGTGTGCTGTGTTTATTGAATATGTTGTACTCAATATATTTATATAAACAAATATTTGAGATCATTTTACATTAACACTTAAAACATTATTATTCATTTTTTTTTAATTTATTTTGTATTTTTTTAAAATGTGTTTCTATTCTTTGGGTTGTTCAGGTCTTTGATTTATTTATTCATCTTGTCAGTTTAAGTCAGGTTCGATATGTTTAACATTTAACCTTTAACTAACTCTTAACTAACATTTAATTAACTCTTAACTAACATTTAACTAACTCTTAACTAACATTTAACTAACTCTTAACTAACTCTTAACTAACATTTAACTAACTCTTAACTAACCTTTAATTAACTCTTAACTAACATTTAACTAACTCTTAACTAACCTTTAACTAACTCTTAACTAACCTATCACTAACTCTTAACTAACATTTAACTAACTCTTAACTAACATTTAACTAACTCTTAACTAACTCTTAACTAACATTTAACTAACTCTTAACTAACCTTTAATTAACTCTTAACTAACATTTAACTAACTCTTAACTAACCTTTAACTAACTCTTAACTAACCTATCACTAACTCTTAACTAACATTTAACTAACTCTTAACTAACCTTTAATTAACTCTTAACAAACCTATCACTAACTCTTAACTAACATTTAACTAACTCTTAACTCACCTTTTATCTACAAACTATGTATGTATACATTTTTGTTAAAATATTTTCTAAATGTTTTGATCTCGTTTCACAAATGATCTTCATGAGTTCTACAAACTGATATTTAGTACAGAAATAAAACAGAGACCAGAACCACAGAGACCAGAACCAGATCCACCAGATCCTCCTGAAGTCCAGATCACTTCTGACAGACTAACTCCGTCTGGTTTAGACACAAACTCTGCGTTGACTGATGAATTATGTCTGTTTATTGATCTGATAATGATTATAATGATAATACCTATTCTGAATGTTTAATCAGTATCAACATCTGAACCTGAATCTGCCCCATGAGGACAGAACCAGAACTACAGGATCACTGTGACCACAGGGGTGCAGCAAGGACTCACAAGACCCGAAGACCGGAGCCTCTAAAGCAGTGGTTCTCAAACTGTGGGGCTCGACCCTCTAGTGGGGCGCGATGGTATTACAGGTGGGGCGCGAGAGGGTTGGGGAAACGTAGATTTTTATTTATTTTTATTATTTCAAATAATTGTGAAAATGCCCGGATGTGATTTGATCCGCCCATTTTACCGGGGATGCATAGGATGAGACTTGTGCGTACTTGAGACAGCCAATATCCCAGAATGCATTTCGCATTTTCAAATCTGTGGTTTAAATTACACCGTTATGGTTCCGCATGCGCGACCGCGACAGATCCTTTTGCAAGTTGCGACTCACACTTGTAGACCTAATGGTGTGTTACTCGCGTGAGTTTAGTCGCTCGACTTTATGTGGTTAATTCACGTCATTCGCTACTGGCTTTACTCGCCCCTAGAAGGGGGCGGGGCTTATCTCCGTAAAAACAGTACCGTTTCCGCCATCCACCATTAAACTAACCACTAGTTCTGCTTTAACCTTCTTGTGGAAGTCCCTCTAATGTCGGACCATCAAACGCCCCCGTGTCCGGGTTCATAATATCATCCGTAGCCGCACAACAGCGTCTGAATGACGGCCGCTGCCAGCGATACTTCAGGTGGACCAGCAGCCGTTTGATTCAGCACCGGCAGGACGGCGGTGATGACGCGCAGAGCTTCCTCTGTGAGATCGGCTTTTCTGCTGTTGCCTCTCTCAAAACAAAATACAGATCGAAGCTCAACTTTGACCATGAATTGAGAGTGGCCGTATCAAATCTACAACCCTGTTTTACAAAGATTTGTAGTGGAAAGCAGGCTCATATCTGCACTAATTTAGTTTTGTTTTGCACCGGTTGCACGTTATTGTTGTTTTGAAAAGATATGCAGTGTAAAACTCTTTATTGCCAAATATTTTTAACTGGTTTTATTTAGTTTTTCACAGGTTGAACTTTATTGTTATTATCATGAAAATATATTCAGTACAAAACATGTTAATTAGGCTATTACAATAAGCTATTTTTGCCAAATATTAGTTATTTTTTTGCACAACTTTGTATTGTTCTAACAAAGTGATTGCACGTTTTATTTGTTTTTGTCCGATGGAGCAATCTGGTTTACATGAAAGTGACATTTTCTTTGTTCTATTATTAATAAAAGCACAGATAGAGGAGTCACAAAATGTCGTTATTTCAATAAAAATTCAGCATGGACCATTTTGTTACAATTTTGTAGGGGCGGTGGGGCCCGAACATTTTTCGTCCTCCAAAGTGGGGCTTGACAAAAAAAGTTTGAGAACCACTGCTTTAAATACATCTGATGGACTTTAATCGTTGAATTATATTAAATACATATACATATATATGTATATTTCACCCATTCACTCTCATTTACATGTCATCATTCACCATTCACTCATTCAAATGTCACATTCACATGTCACCATTCACATTTCACCATTCACCCATTCAAATGTCACATTCACTTGTTCACATGTCACCATTCATGTCACCATTTGCTTGTTCACATGTCACATTCACCCATTCACATGTCACCATTCGCTTGTTCACATGTCACATTCACTCATTCACATGTCACATTCACTTGTTCACATGTCACATTCACTTGTTCACATGTCACATTCACTCATTCACATGTCACATTCACTTGTTCACATGTCACATTCACTTGTTCACATGTCACATTCACTTGTTCACATGTCACCATTCATGTCACCATTCACTCATTCACATGTCACATTCACCCATTCACATGTCACATTCATGTCACCATTCACTCATTCACATGTCACATTCACCCATTCACATGTCACATTCATGTCACCATTCATTCATTCACATGTCACTCATTCACATGTCACATTCACTTGTTCACACGTCACATTCACTTGTTCACATGTCACATTCACTCATTCACATGTCACATTCACTTGTTCACATGTCACATTCACTTGTTCACATGTCACCATTCATGTCACCATTCACTCATTCACATGTCACATTCACCCTTTCACATGTCACATTCATGTCACCATTCATTCATTCACATGTCACTCATTCACATGTCACATTCACTTGTTCACATGTCACATTCACTTGTTCACATGTCACATTCACTCATTCACATGTCACATTCACTTGTTCACATGTCACATTCACTCATTCACATGTCACATTCACTTGTTCACATGTCACCATTCATGTCACCATTCACTCATTCACATGTCACATTCACCCATTCACATGTCACATTCATGTCACCATTCATTCATTCACATGTCACTCATTCACATGTCACCATTCACTCATTCACATGTCACATTCACTCGTTCACATGTCACATTCACTTGTTCACATGTCACATTCACTCATTCACATGTCACATTCACTTGTTCACATGTCACATTCACTCATTCACATGTCACATTCACTTGTTCACATGTCACCATTCATGTCACCATTCACTCATTCACATGTCACTCATTCACATGTCACATTCATGTCACCATTCATTCATTCACATGTCACTCATTCACATGTCACATTCACTCGTTCACATGTCACATTCACTCATTCACATGTCACATTCACTTGTTCACATGTCACATTCACTCATTCACATGTCACATTCACTTGTTCACATGTCACATTCACTCATTCACATGTCACATTCACTTGTTCACATGTCACATTCACTCATTCACATGTCACATTCACTTGTTCACATGTCACATTCACTCATTCACATGTCACATTCACTTGTTCACATGTCACCATTCATGTCACCATTCACTCATTCACATGTCACATTCACCCATTCACATGTCACATTCATGTCACCATTCATTCATTCACATGTCACTCATTCACATGTCACATTCACTCATTCACATGTCACATTCACTTGTTCACATGTCACATTCACTCATTCACATGTCACATTCACTTGTTCACATGTCACATTCACTCATTCACATGTCACATTCACTTGTTCACATGTCACCATTCATGTCACCATTCACTCATTCACATGTCACATTCACCCATTCACATGTCACATTCATGTCACCATTCACCCATTCACATGTCACATTCATGTCACCATTCATTCATTCACATGTCACTCATTCACATGTCACATTCACTTGTTCACATGTCACATTCACTCATTCACATGTCACATTCACTTGTTCACATGTCACATTCACTCATTCACATGTCACATTCACTCATTCACATGTCACATTCACCCATTCACATGTCACATTCACTTGTTGCTTCAGCTCCTTTTACTTTTCTTGTGAATGTATGAATAAGCAGCGTTTCTATTTCTGTCTTTATTAGATTCTACCGACATTCAGAAGTTAAACGTCAACAAACGGTTAAAGGGTCAGGTCCTGATCCAGTTACCGTGGTAACCTGGTTACCGTGGTAACAGGATGCTACGGAAGCTCCTTCCGGCCAAAAGTGATAAAACGCGACGATGAAACAATTTCCTTCTTCCTCCTGAAGAAGACCATGTGGTCAAAAGCTCCTGGAGCTGTTCACCTGAGAGTCTGGCTTTTAAGGTCGAGAATAAACTTTCGCTCTACATTTTATTTTAAAAACATAAAAAATACTTTTCCTATAATTCTGAAATATAAACAATGTTTAATATTTTTTTATTTTTCCTAATTTTGTCGTTTCTTTTGCAGAAATGAGCTTCCGACTCAACTAAACATTTGTGACAAACAAAATGATGTTTTCTTCCTGCTTTCAAATATAAATTAATTCGACTACATTGACAACGACAACAACGACAACAACAACAACAACAACAACAACAACACAGACAGGAAGTAGAAAAACAGCTTCTAACGTTTACAGTTAACTTTTTACAAAAATGTCCCAAAAACACATCAATTCAAGTTCAGGTTCTCCTCTTTCTCTTCCTCACCCGATTACATGGACAGAGAATAATATGAATCTAGAAAACAAGTTATTATCATTATTATTATTAATGCAGGTTTAATATGAAATATGTATCACTAAGTAAGCAGGTCACATGACCAGGAGGACGGTGGTCACGTGACCAGGAGGACGGAGGTCACATGACCCGGAGGACGGAGGTCACGTGAACCGGTGGGCGGAGGTCACTTGACCTGGAGGACAGAGATCACGTGACCTGGAGGACAGAGGTCACATGACCAGGAGGACAGAGGTCACATGACCAGGAGGACGGAGGTCACATGACCTGGAGGACAGAGGTCACATGACCAGGAGGACAGAGGTCACATGACCAGGAGGACAGAGGTCACATGACCTGGAGGACGGAGGTCACATGACCAAGAGGACGGAGGTCACTTGACCTGGAGGACAGAGATCACGTGACCTGGAGGACAGAGGTCACATGACCAGGAGGACAGAGGTCACATGACCAGGAGGACGGAGGTCACATGACCTGGAGGACAGAGGTCACATGACCAGGAGGACAGAGGTCACATGACCTGGAGGACAGAGGTCACATGACCAGGAGGACAGTGGTCACATGACCAGGAGGACAGAGGTCACATGACCAGGAGGACGGAGGTCACATGACCTGGAGGACAGAGGTCACATGACCAGGAGGACAGAGGTCACATGACCAGGAGGACAGAGGTCACATGACCTGGAGGACGGAGGTCACATGACCAGGAGGACGGAGGTCACTTGACCTGGAGGACAGAGATCACGTGACCTGGAGGACAGAGGTCACATGACCAGGAGGACAGAGGTCACATGACCAGGAGGACGGAGGTCACATGACCTGGAGGACAGAGGTCACATGACCAGGAGGACAGAGGTCACATGACCTGGAGGACAGAGGTCACATGACCAGGAGGACGGAGGTCACATGACCTGGAGGACAGAGGTCACATGACCAGGAGGACAGTGGTCACATGACCAGGAGGACAGAGGTCACATGACCTGGAGGACGGAGGTCACATGACCAGGAGGACGGAGGTCACTTGACCTGGAGGACAGAGATCACGTGACCTGGAGGACAGAGGTCACATGACCAGGAGGACGGAGGTCACATGACCAGGAGGACGGAGGTCACATGACCTGGAGGACAGAGGTCACATGACCAGGAGGACTGAGGTCACATGACCTGGAGGACGGAGGTCACATGACCTGGAGGACAGAGGTCACATGACCAGGAGGACAGAGGTCACATGACCAGGAGGACGGAGGTCACATGACCAGGAGGACGGAGGTCACATGACCTGGAGGACAGAGATCACGTGACCTGGAGGACGGAGGTCACATGACCAGGAGGACGGAGGTCACTTGACCTGGAGGACAGAGATCACGTGACCTGGAGGACAGAGGTCACATGACCTGGAGGACTGAGGTCACATGACCAGGAGGACGGAGGTCACATGACCTGGAGGACAGATATCACGTGACCTGGAGGACAGAGATCACGTGACCTGGAGGACAGAGGTCACATGACCTGGAGGACAGAGGTCACATGACCAGGAAGACGGAGGTCACATGACCAGCTGACGATGAAAAGCACCTGAACTCTTGAAGTGTTTGAGGAGACGAAGATGAACTTAAATACTAAAGGTTCTATTTGTTCTTAGAGGGTCAGTCTGGTTCTGGTTCTACGAGGATCTTCAGTCCACTTGAACCTGGACCACCTGGATCCAGCTGACGGTCCTGCAGGTGTGAGTTCTCTACATGAGGGTCCCAGTTGAACCGGTCTGAGAGTCTCATAAGTGCGGTGAGTCCTGATTGGCTGACGGTTCAGGTCCGTGGCGACGCCGTCTTTAGGAGGACGAGGTGACGCGCCCCGAGGTCGTCTCCCTCGGGGAATACTCCGCCTCCTCCTTGTTGGGGTGGGAGGAGTTATCCGACCTGCTGCGGCTGAACTCCGCCCCCACGATGGGCCCGCTGGACTTGGCGCCCGGCCGCAGGCAGGCGGTGCAGCACAGCAGCGTCTTCAGGAAGGCGCGCCGCATCTCGTTGCTGGTCAGCGTGTAGATGAGCGGGTTCATGGCGGAGTTCAGGACGGCGAGCGCCAGAAACCACTCGGCCTTGTAGAGGATCGGGCAGCTCAGCGTCTCGCAGGCGGCGTCCAGCAGCAGCAGGATGAAGAGCGGCGCCCAGCAGGCGATGAAGCAGCTCAGCACGATGATGACGGTCTTCAGCAGCGCCATCGACTTCTCCGAGCTCTTGATGTTGCCGCCCCCCCCGCCGGCGCCGCCGCGGCCGTTGGTCGGCTTGCGGAAGACGAGCTTGCGGCTGCGCGTGCGCACCAGCGCGTAGATGCGGGCGTACAGCACCACGATGGCCAGCAGGATGACGCTGAACACCGTGGTGCAGAACAGGATGTAGGTCTTGTGGTACAGCGGCAGCACGGTGGAGCAGCGCGTCACGCTCAGGATGCAGTTCCAGCCCATCACCGGCAGGCCGCCCAGCACCGCCGCCACCATCCACACGGCGCTGATGAGCAGGAACACGCGGCACGTGTTGCCGTTGTTGTGCAGCTTCATCTGCAGCATGGTCAGGTGCCGCTCGATGGCGATGGCCAGCAGGCTGAAGACGGACGCCGCCAGCGCCACGAACATGCTGCCCTCCCGGATGAACCACTGCGTGGGCGTCAGCTTGTAGGTGTTGGCGCCCGACAGCAGGATGTTGGCGGTGTACACCACGCCGGCCAGCAGGTCCGACAGCGCCAGGTTCCCGATGAAGTAGTACATGGGCTTGTGGAACTTCTTGGTTCTCCAGATGGTCGTCAGGACCAGGATGTTCTCCAGGATGATGAAGCAGCACACGATGATGAAGACCACCGAGTCCGCCTTCAGGCCCGAGTCCTGCTGCGTCTTGCGGAACTTCCCGGTGTAGTTGTAGTGTTTGGCGATCAGGTCGGAGTAGCCGGACTCAGCCATGGCCTTCAGGGGCAGCAGGAGTCCAGGAGTCCAGCAGGGGCAGCAGGAGTCCAGCAGGGGCAGCAGGAGTCCAGCAGAGGCAGCAGGAGTCCAGCAGGCGTAGCAGGAGTCCAGCAAGGGCAGCAGGAGGCCTGCAGTGGTAGCAGGAGTCCTGCAGTGGTAACAAGAGTCCAGCAGGGGCAGCAGGAGGTCTGCAGGGGTAGCAGGAGTCCTGCAGTGGTAGCAGGAGTCCAGCAGGGGGCACTGCTTCCTCACACTCAGTCCTTCATGTCAGGGAGAGGCCCTGAAGAGGAGCAGACCGGGTCCTGGAGGGGGACATGGTCCTGCAGAGACATTCAGATTGTTAGTGAATGAAAAAACTGCTGAAGCTTCATCAACGTGAGCCACGAAAATAAATACTGAGTTTATAAATATAAATATAAATAATAAACAGCTCGTGGACTGAAGTCACTTTAAATGTTCTTGAGATCCGAGTAAAGATGTTAATAAACTTAATAAAACTTAATAAAACTTAATAAAAGTAAAAAGCACAATAAAGAATGAAACAGGTTCTTATCAGCTTAACAATGATAATAATAACTAGAAATGGCATTTCCTGCTGAAAATGCGTTGGAGTGCTAAAAGCTGAAGCTTAAAGCTTAAATATTTGAAAAGAATAAGTGAAAATTGCTAAATTAAGCTGAAAATAGCTCAATATAGATCAAAGACAGAGCGAACATCAAAGACAAAAAACCCCACGCACCATGGTTACCATGGCGATTGGAGAAGCACAGCTCTGCCCCGTAGGGAGAGATATTTAATTAAATTCAAAAATTCATAGTTTAAAATTCTTAAAAGATAGAAAATATTTAAAAATATGCAGTCATAGATGGAAAATATGTCTACATTTTAAAGTTGAAATGGTATCTTTAGCTGAAAGTATGCTGAACCTATAAGCTGTTAAAGTTGAGGATTTTCTCCATAGGAATCCCATGTTAAAAAAAAGCATAAAAAGATTAATATTAAGAAAAGTTGAAAAGTTAAAAATATGAAAGGTCATAGCACCCCTCTCCTGAAGGAGCTGAATTTTTTAATATTTGAAGAGTTTCTGTAGCTGAACATATGAAGGAGGAGAAACCTTTCAAAATACGTACGGAAGAAATAGAATAATAATAATAATAAAGATTCGAAGAACAATAGTTGGGTGCTTCATGCTGAAGCACTCCAACTAATAACAACAATAATATTAATGTTTTTACTAATAATAATGTACATTTTCTGTCTTTAGAGGACAAAGTGCAGAGAAACTCGAAACTAAACATCTTCGTCTGAACATTGAACAGTAAACTGACCTCTGATCAGCTGCTCAGGAAATAAACAAATAAACAAAAAACAAACAAACAAATAAAAACTGTTTTTCATTTACAAAATTCAGGTTTTTTTGAAGTTCAAGTTTCCTTTAAGACAATTAAATCAAAGACGTCGTGCTCATTTTAAATCTTCACACATAAACATAAACATAAAGTCATTGATTATTCATCAAGAGGGAGTTTCAGTTTAATCGATAATTGATTAGTTCTCATTCCTGTTTAAACATTCTTTAGAAATTCGATCATTCCGTTTTTTACGGACAGCGCAAAAGACTAAAAGACAAAACTTCATGTCTTTATTCTTCTTCTATTCTTATGATTCTTATTATAAATATTATCAAGTCTTTAATTGGGGTTTTCGCTCCGTTAAAACCCGTCGACGGTAAACTGCACGTGCTGGTTCTGCGGATTAAAACTTTCATTTAGTTTCATTCAAACATTAAAATATAAAAAAATACCTTCACGTGAATTTTAACGCAGAACATAAAACGTGTTTTAAAGAAGATGAAGAAGATGAAGAAGAGTTTTTACCTTCGGAGTCGCGAGGAAGAGTCCGACCGACAGCGTAGCCTCAGTGAGGAGGAGCGGGGGGGGGGGGGGGGGGGGGGGGGGGCGGCCCCTCCTCCTCCCCTCCTCTTTGTGTTTCTGCTCTTTTATTCTTCTTGACCTGATCAATAATGTTCATAATGATTATTTATAAATAATCCCTTAAAGAACAGCAACACACTTCTGTTAAATATGAGTTTATTCTAATATGTATTTGTATTATTTCAAAGATCGATAATCTTAATAATTCTACAGTTTGAGATCAATAATCAGCAAATCTTTATAGATTTTCTTCAAAATACTGAAACTCAGAACAAATAATTAATTTTGATAAATATAAAGTAAAGATTATATAAAAACAGGAATACATAAACAAAAATGTTCATAAGAGCTCAATAATAATAATAATAATACAAATAATAAAAACTTAGAAACAGTAAATATTTCAAGAAATAGAAATGAGATGAAATGAGATAAAATAATAATAACATTGTTCTAATAATTGATAAGGTCATTGTTTCCTGTGTGGGAAACAACCAGCTGACAGCTTGTGACAGCGGGACGTTTTGTTGAAAATAAAATAAGATCTTAAACAGATTTCAGAATTAAAGTTTTTTGTGTCTATTTTCTTCTTTTTTCTGGTGTAATTTCTGTGAATTTCAGATGCCGATAAAAACTAGCCGGCTTTTTTCACATAATTAATAGGGTGGTTGGGTTGATTGGTTGGTTGGTTGGTTGATCAGTTGATCGGTTGATCGGTTGATCAGTTGATTGGGGCAAATTAATTAACAGTTTTTCATTCACTTCCTGTCAAGAGAAAACCTTCCATCAGATGTGTTTGTGACATCCAGTAATATTCCACTCTCATTCCACTATAGTGCCAGTATACCTCTGATACATTCCCAGTATAATCCCAGTAGTATATTGAGAGTATGTTAACTGGGAATGCCTGAAACATGTTGAAAGACGGGTGGAGGACGGTGAGATCTTACTGGGAACGTACTGGTTGTTGCTCATGACCAGTCTCCAGTTTGCCGCTCAGAGTCTGAAAGTGGAGCCGAGATGAGGTGGGGGGGGCCTGAGGGGTGTGTGGTGGTGGTGGTGGGTGGGGGGGGTCTGAAGAGGGAAACAAAGGTCTCTTTCCTCAGAGCTGCATAGCTGAGCATCACCATGACGACGAGAGAGGGGAACCAGAGGAACCGAGCAGCAGAACAACTCAGTTAGACCCTGTTAGACTCAGTTAGACCCTGTTAGACTCTGTTAGACCATGTTAGACCATGTTAGACTCTGTTAGACCATGTTAGACCATGTTAGACTCTGTTAGACCATGTTAGACCCTGTTAGACTCTGTTAGACTCTGTTAGACTCTGATAGACCATGTTAGACCATGTTAGACTCTGTTAGACCATGTTATACCCTGTTAGACTCTGTTAGACCATGTTAGACCATGTTAGACTCTGTTAGACCATGTTAGACTCTGTTAGACCATGTTAGACCATGTTAGACTCTGTTAGACCATGTTATACCCTGTTAGACTCTGTTAGACCATGTTAGACCATGTTAGACTCTGTTAGACCATGTTAGACTCTGTTAGACCATGTTAGACCCTGTTAGACTCTGTTAGACTCTGTTAGACCATGTTAGACCCTGTTAGACCATGTTAGACCCTGTTAGACTCAGTTAGACCCTGTTAGACTCAGTTAGACCCTGTTAGACTCTGTTAGACCATGTTAGACCATGTTAGACTCTGTTAGACCATGTTAGACCCTGTTAGACTCTGTTAGACTCTGATAGACCATGTTAGACCATGTTAGACTCTGTTAGACCATGTTAGACCCTGTTAGACTCTGTTAGACTCTGTTAGACCATGTTAGACCCTGTTAGACCATGTTAGACCCTGTTAGACTCTGTTAGACCATGTTAGACCCTGTTAGACTCTGTTAGACCATGTTAGACCATGTTAGACTCTGTTAGACCATGTTAGACTCTGTTAGACCATGTTAGACCCTGTTACTCTGTTAGACCATGTTAGACCATGTTAGACCATGTTAGACCATGTTAGACCCTGTTAGACCATGTTAGACCCTGTTAGACTCTGTTAGACCATGTTAGACCATGTTAGACCCTGTTAGACTCTGTTAGACCATGTTAGACCATGTTAGACCATGTTAGACTCTGTTAGACCATGTTAGACTCTGTTAGACCATGTTAGACCCTGTTAGACTCTGTTAGACCATGTTAGACCATGTTAGACCATGTTAGACCCTGTTAGACCATGTTAGACCCTGTTAGACCATGTTATACCCTGTTAGACTCTGTTAGACCATGTTAGACCATGTTAGACTCTGTTAGACCATGTTAGACTCTGTTAGACCATGTTAGACCCTGTTAGACTCTGTTAGACCATGTTAGACCATGTTAGACCATGTTAGACTCTGTTAGACCATGTTAGACCCTGTTAGACTCTGTTAGACCATGTTAGACCATGTTAGACTCTGTTAGACCCTGTTAGACCATGTTAGTTAAATCTGAGACGTGGAGACAGCCAGGTGTTTCCCATCATGCACTGGGTCATGTGGCCGCCTCGCTCTCGTGAGGTCATCGATGACCTCGTGTTCATGACGTCAGAGCAGGACACAAATCTACCCAGAATGCATTGTGATGGATTCTGATCAGACTGGATTGTCTCCAACGAGCCATTTATTTTATTATATTACACACTTCAATACTTCTATGCTAGCATGTTAGCATATTAGCATGTTAGCATATTAGCATGCTAACATGTTAGCATGCTAACATGCGAGCATGTGTGGGTTTGTTTTCACAAACTCTGAATGAAACCGGTCGTTCTTGTTTTCTCAGAAGAAGAAATGCTCTGAATGTTCAGTCTGACAGTGTAAAGTATTATTACAGAGTATTACTAGTATTATACTAGTAATATACTAGTAATAGTGATTCTATACTGCAGTAAAGAGTTTGAATACTTCCTGCATCGTACAATTTGAACACATGAGACAGGAGGCTCAGCCTGGGAGTCCAGCTGCAGGGGGGCAATGGGCTGCGTGGGTAATGGGGGGTGTAATGGGGGGTGAAGGGTGGGTGAGGGGGGTGAAGGGGGGGGGGGGGTCTCTTAGCATGCAGCAGGGCGCTCATTACAAATGCAAAGCTGCAGTTGGAGCTGCTGCCTGAATGAGTCGCCTTTGTCCTGTAACTGGAATGATTCTGTGGGAGCCACAAAGAAACATCACCTTCATCACCTCCATCACCTCCATCACCTTCATCACCTCCATCACCTCCATCACCTCCATCACCTCCATCACCTTCATCACCTCCATCACCTCCATCACCTTCATCACCTCCATCACCTCCATCACCTTCATCACCTCCATCACCTCCATCACCTTCATCACCTCCATCACCTCCATCACCTTCATCACCTCCATCACCTCCATCACCTCCATCACCTTCATCACCTCCATCACCTCCATCACCTTCATCACCTTCATCACCTCCATCACCTCCATCACCTTCATCACCTCCATCACCTCCATCACCTCCATCACCTTCATCACCTCCATCACCTTCATGACCTCCATTACCTCCATCACCTCCATCACCTTCATGACCTCCATTACCTCCATCACCTCCATTACCTCCATCACCTTCATCACCTCCATCACCTCCATCTACTCCATCACCTTCATCACCTCCATCACCTCCATCACCTCCATCACCTTCATCACCTCCATTACCTCCATCACCTTCATCACCTCCATTACCTTCATCACCTCCATCACCTCCATCACCTTCATCACCTTCATCACCTTCATCACCTCCATCACCTCCATCACCTCCATCACCTTCATCACCTCCATTACCTTCATCACCTTCATTACCTCCTCATCACCTGAATTTGAATGTATGAAAGGTGAAATACAAACTACTATTATTATAATAATTATTGTTATTACTATAATTGTTGTTATTGTTGTTGTTATTACTACCATGTGACTCCCCACCTCTCTGATATTAAACACGTGATAACTCCGGCTCTGTTGGGCTGACCTCTGTCAGCTGATCAGAGGTCAGATTACCTGCAGACAGACAACACGGTGATCCTGTTGGTGTTCATGTGACCTCCTCACACACCTGAACTCACCTTCAGCCGCTCCTTTGTGTTCACAGACAACATGAAGTCTCACTTCCTGTCTGAGCTTTAATACAACGTGAGATGATGTGTAGGTCACATGACTCAACACCTCAGACCCCGAGGAGTGGTTCATGAGGTGAACCCCAGAATCAGGACCGATCTGGATCCACTGAAATCAGCATTTATTGTTTCCTGGCTCAGAATCCAGACCAGGACCTGGAGCTGAAGAGAAACAGTTAACAGAGCCGGAGCACTGATTCTCTGGATGACTGGAGCCGAACAAGCCCTGGACCAGCGCAACAAAAGACCACAATCCTCCCCATCCCCCCCATCCTCCTCCACGGACCCCATTATGTAACCCACCAATCCCAGTCATTAACTGGTTCCCAGTTAAAGCAGTGAAGGGGACTGGGGGGGTCACGTGGTCCAGAGGGGCTTGTTTACCACAACAAGGGGCGACCGAGGGAGAAACAGAAGAGAGAGAGAGCTTTTCCCACCGACTCATTCACGACTCCACTGCTTTCACAGGCCGTCACCATGGAAACAACCAGAGAAACCCAACCAATCAGCCTCGACGGCGGCGTTTGGGGTCCAGTCCCTCACCAGGACTCAGTGGGACCAGGTTCCCACAGAGCTCCTGCAGAATCCTGCCGGTCCGTCTTAACACCAAAACCAATGCTGCTCACTGATTATGAATTAAAAACCTCCAAGAGACCCAAGACCTGAACCCCTTTACTTGAACCCTCCAGACCTGAACCCCTTTACCTGAACCCTCCAGACCTGAACCCCTTTACCTGAACCCTCCAGAGCAGTTTTACTGAACCATCAAACTGAAATAAAGGTTTCATGTTTACCAGGAAACATCAGAGATCAGGAGTCCAGTTTGGTTCTGAGTCCAGACGGCTGAACCGGCCTCCATTCATAAACTTGGTATTTATTGCTTGTTTTTTTTTAATTAGTTGAACACAAGCTGATAAATGTGCGTCTCTGTGTGTTATGAACCATAAAGAGAGTCTCTTCAGTTCGGCTCTGATTAAACCTACGAGGCTCACGTCCTCACACATAATGATTTAACAATAAAATGCTCATATAAGTTCAGGGCAGACAATATCTGCCCTGAACTTATATGAGCATTTTATTGTTAAATCATTATTATTAATAATAATTTGCACACCGAATTAAAAATAGCTTCACAATGCACCAGATATTATGACAATGAGTCATCTTTAACCCGCGCACATGCTGCCACGTGCACGGCCTCCAGGAATATACAGATCTGTGAATGGAGTTTGGTGACGCGGCTGTAAAGCGGCTGTATCTGTCGTGGACGTAAACAGTTTACGGCGTGCCGTGTTCCAGTGTATGCAGTGAGACACGTGAGGACAACAGAGAGCAGCATGCTGTATCTGGTGGGTCTGGGTCTGGGGGACGCGGAGGACATCACGGTGAAGGGTCTGCAGGCCGTGCGGAGCTGCTCCCGGGTCTACCTGGAGGCCTACACCTCCATCCTCACGGTGGGGAAGGAGGCGCTGGTGAGTCCAGAACCGGGACTTAGAGAGTCTGTGTTTAGACCCCAAACACGGGATTAAGACCAGGTTCTTCTGTTGGAGGATTTAAAGCAGCGGCTGAGACTTTAGACGCGTTTCTATCTGTCATCAGAGGGTCATCACAGATAAACAGCCTGTCTGTCTGCATGTCTGTCTGTCTGTTAGCTGTCTGCTGCCTGTCTCTCTGCCTGTCTGTCTGATGTTGTTCTGTGTTTTTATAAACATACAGCACAGTTAGCATAGCGAGCTAACCCTGACAAACTGTTAACATCAGTATTATGTCCAAATATATAACTAATTGACTTATTTAATGTAAGAAGAGTAAAATACCAACCCTTTATATCGCCAACCATTTATTCAATGTTACCCTAACCCTCAGCAGTGGTTTAGCAGCATGTTAGCTCTTTAAGCAGCGCGTTAGCTACATTAGCAATGTGTTAGCTCTTTAAGCAGCGTGTTAGCTACATTAGCAGCGTGTTAGCTCTCTAAGTAGCATGTTAGCTACATTAGCCATGTGTTAGCTCTTTAAGCAGTGTGTTAGCTACATTAGCAGCGTGTTAGTTCTTTAAGCAGTGTGTTAGCTACATTAGCTGCATGTTAGCTCTTAAAGCAGTGTGTTAGCTACATTAGCAGGGTGTTAGCTCTTTAAGCAACGTGTTAGCTCTTCAAGCAGTGTGTTAGCTACATTAGCTGCGTGTTAGCTCTTAAAGCAGTGTGTTAGCTACATTAGCAGTGTGTTAGCTCTTTAAGCAGCGTGTTAGCTACATTAGCAGTGTGTTAGCTCTTTAAGCAGCGTGTTAGCTCTCTAAGCAGCGTGTTAGCTACATTAGCAGGGTGTTAGCTCTCTAAGCAGCGCGTTAGCTACATTAGCAGCGTGTTAGCTCTCTAAGCAGCGTGTTAGCTACATTAGCAGCATGTTAGCTCTCTAAGCAGCATGTTAGCTACATCAGCGGTGTGTTAGCTCTCTAAGCAGCATGTTAGCTACATTAGCAGCGTGTTAGCTCTCTAAGCAGCGTGTTAGCTACATTAGCAGCGTGTTAGCTCTCTAAGCAGCGTGTTAGCTACATTAGCAGGGTGTTAGCTCTCTAAGCAGCGCGTTAGCTACATTAGCAGTGTGTTAGCTCTTTAAGCAGCGTGTTAGCTACATTAGCAGTGTGTTAGCTCTTTAAGCAGCGTGTTAGCTCTCTAAGCAGCGTGTTAGCTACATTAGCAGGGTGTTAGCTCTCTAAGCAGCACGTTAGCTACATTAGCAGCGTGTTAGCTCTCTAAGCAGCGTGTTAGCTACATTAGCAGCATGTTAGCTCTCTAAGCAGCATGTTAGCTACATCAGCGGTGTGTTAGCTCTCTAAGCAGCATGTTAGCTACATTAGCAGCGTGTTAGCTCTCTAAGCAGCGTGTTAGCTACATTAGCAGCGTGTTAGCTCTCTAAGCAGGGTGTTAGCTCTCTAAGCAGCGCGTTAGCTACATTAGCAGTGTGTTAGCTCTTTAAGCAGCGCGTTAGCTACATTAGCAGCGTGTTAGCTCTCTAAGCAGCGCGTTAGCTACATTAGCAGCGTGTTAGCTCTCTAAGCAGCGCGTTAGCTACATTAGCAGCGTGTTAGCTCTCTAAGCAGTGTGGTAACTGTTGTCCTCAGGAGGAGTATTATGGGAAGGAGCTGATCCTGGCCGACAGAGACCTGGTGGAACAGGGAGCTGATGAGATCCTGAAGGACGCTGACGTCACCGATGTGGCATTCCTGGTGGTGGGCGACCCTTTCGGGTGAGTCACGCTGTCCACGTCTCAGGACCGTTAGCGCTGCAGCTGCAGCTCGTATTGATCCCACAGAGGTCTGCTGCGTCAGCACACCGAGCTGGATGTGACCACAGAGCTCCTCTCAGAGCAGCTCGGCCTTCGTTTCTCAACATTTCTCCCCAAAACCACCAGATTTCTCTCAGAGTTAATAACAGAGTGCAGAGCGTCTGCAGCTCGTGGTTTGAAACGCTGAGACCCTGTTGACATTTGTTCATGAGAACGTTGCTCTTGAGTTTAGATGAAAAGAGAAAGTTCTGTTTGTTCTGCTGAAGACTAAAAATGTTCTTAAATCTGGATTAACCTTTTCTGACCTGCTATGTCACAGTATTGTATTTAACTTAATATCTGCAACTGACTTGAATGTTTTGCTGTAATAATTATATTATTGTCTTGTTTTGTCAACAGTCAAAGATATTCAGACGTTCACTTTCTATAAAATGTCTTCTGTCGTCCTGCAGAGCCACCACCCACAGCGACCTGGTTCTGAGAGCAGTGCATGCTGGGATACCGTACAGAGTCATCCACAACGCCTCCATCATTAACGCAGTGGGCTGCTGTGGGCTGCAGGTACTTTGTACCCCGAGCTCAGCCTCACAGGCAGAAAAAACATCCTCACCGTCAATTGTTTATAATGTTGTTGAACAAGATTATGGAAGACTTGGCTCTGCGTTACTGAAGTGACTCATCATTTAGCTTTTTTCAAGAGGAACTTCTTTGATGTAAAATAGATTGTGTGTAGAATCTCTGAGCAGATGAACCACTTCCTGTCATGTGATGAAGGTTTTACAGATGTGTGTGAAATCAGTTTTTCTCTGATGTCAAATGGAGTCCTTTGTTGTGTTTCAGTGAGCAGGTCTGCCTGTGAGTCAATACTCTGGGCATATCCCCCACTGCCTATGGTCCCATCTGCTGATGGATCTGATTAAAGTGATCATCAATAACTGACCTGTCAGAGCAGCCAATCAGAGAGCAGGACCCAGCTGTCCCGCTCACTGATTAGCATAAATGCTAACGGAAGCTCCACTGGGAGGTCGTTAATATGTTAATGAGGGGGCGGGGTATGCTAATGAGGGCTCTGCTCCATCCACTGGGAGTCGATCCCATCACCCCCTGCTGTGTGCTTTGTTTACATGTGGAACGGTCACATGACAACCCTGATGACCTGGATGTAGACTCAGTTTGATTATTGATCAGTAAATATTGATTGAGATCAGCTGACTTTCTGACAGATCAACCTTCTGCTTCTATTGTGAAATCTTTAAAGTTTACTTAAACTACAGAACATCTGTTGTTCAGAGGATCTTTGTCTTTATATGTATTTATATAACTTTATTTCACTGTTTTTTAATCTGTTCATCAGTAAAGCTCATCAGAATCATGTTTATTACCACAAACATTTACCTTAATTATTGTGTGTGTGTCTCTCTCTCTTTCTGTGTGTGTGTAATGTGTGTGTGTGTGTGTCTCTGTGTGTAGCTGTATAACTTCGGTGAGACGGTGTCGTTGGTGTTCTGGACGGACTCGTGGAGACCAGAGAGCTTCTACGACAAAATCTGTAAAAACAGAACAGCTGGACTTCACACACTCTGTCTGCTGGGTGAGAGAGAGAGACAGACGATAATTGTGATGCGTTCATAAAGACTCAAATCCAGATCCAAATCTTGTCCCATCCAGCTGTTAAACTGGTTAAGGTGGACTGGTCAGATTAAGGTAGCCTGGTTTTGTTAAGGTGGACTGGTCAGATTAAGGTAGCCTGGTTTTGTTAAGGTGGACTGGTCAGGTTAAGGTGGACCGGTTATGTTCAATTCATTCATTTTGTAGAGCTCATAATCACAAATTTCCCTCAGAGCTTTACAATCTGTAAACATTCAACATTCTCGTACCGGGACTTCACATCGGATCAGAACTTCTGTTTTAAATAATACTTTATAAAGTAAATATTGATTCTACATAAATAATAAACATTAAAGTTGTACTTTTGTGTTTTCCCCCAGATATTAAAGTCAAAGAGCAGAGCATCGAGAACATGATGAGGTCAGAACCACAACCCGGTCCAGGTTTATTGACGTCTTTAGCCCTCTCAGCCTGATGATGTCATCCTTTAAATTGGTTTGTTTCAGAGGGAAGAAGATCTACGAACCTCCGCGCTTCATGACGGTCAATCAGGCGGCAGATCAGCTGCTCCAGATAATCAAGAGGAGGAGGGAGGAGGGGGAGGAGCTGGGTGAGTGACAGCTCATCAGCTCTCCTCTGATTGGCTGAACAGATCACACAAATTAAGAGCCACTGTTCGGGAAGGAAAAAAGTGATACAATTAGCATGCTAACAGGATTATCGTCGCGTCCCCTCCAGGTATAATGGAGGACACGGTGTGTGTGGGCGTGGCCCGGCTAGGCGCCACTGACCAGGCGATCTGCACAGCGACGTTAAGTCAGCTGGAGTCATGTGACCTCGGCGGGCCGCTCCATTCGCTGGTCGTCACCGGCCAGCTCCACCCGCTGGAGGTGGAGATGCTGCGAACGAACGCAGAACCAAACGCACTGCAACACCTGACGGACCAGTAATGTGTGTGTACTCGTGTGTGATGTCATCAATAAAGATGGAGAGCTTCAACCAGAGAAACATATTTTATTACAGTTGAAAAAAAGACTGAAACCTGCTGACTGGTCACATGGTTTGGTCACATGGCACGTTAAAAAAAACAGAGTGACAGAGTCTGGTCCCGGGGGGGAGGGGGGGTCTGATTCATGATGAAGGCACTTACCCAGAATGCTTTGCTCCAGTCTACAAAGTGCAGCAGGGGGAGGGGGGTTGTCACTCTGCCCGTCAACACTGACGATAAGTTTTCAAAAAAAGGGGATGGGGGTCTTCAGTCCTCACTGACCCCCGGTCTCAGTGTCCTGCAGTGACTCTGGGGGGCGGGGGGGGGGGGGGGGTCAGGTCACCTGCAGCAGACTGAACCTGATTGGTCCCAGCTGTTCGGAGGAGGAGCTTCTACATGGCGGCCGTGTCGATCTGAACGTAGAGTTGTCGAACTCCAGCCTGGAGAGACAGAGACGGTTAGTGCAAGTACTACAAGTACTTCTGGTAGTACTAAACGTATTCTATAAATGCTGCTACAGTTAAATCTACTTCAACATCGTCTCTTCATTTACAAACATCACAGTAAGTATGGAACACGTCACCATTTTTATCAACAAGTACCTGGGTAAAGACGCGGTGCGTTCAGGTACCTGGGTAAAGACGCGGTGCGTTCAGGTGCCTGGGTAAAGTTGTGGTGCGTTCAGGTACCTGTGTGAAGACGTGGTGGGTCTGGCTGAGGATCCAGCGGCGGTCGGCGTCGGGGGCCACAAGCAGCTTTAAGGTTCCGATGTAAACGTCCGTACACAGAGTCCAGAAATGAGGATCCTGCAGGTTGTAAACTCCCTGCAGCTGCTGCACCTGAATGCAACACAAACCAGGAATTAGACTCGTCCCGTATGACATCACTACTGTACTGTGTCATGCAGCCAAGACGTCAACTAAGAACCCAACGAGACGAAGACACAACCTCGTCTTTAGGTCGTGTTTCACGATGGAAACGATTAATGGGATGAAACCTTTACAACATAAAGAGGAATGCCTCTCAGGGGCGGGGCTTAGCGGAGGCGGGGCCTGTACTCACCCTCTGGTAACACTCTGGCAGGGCGTGGTCCAGTGAAGGAGGCGTTCGCTGCATCAGGATCCCGATGGACTCTCTGAGTAACGGCACCACGCTGAGGGTCACAGATATAAAATAAAGATACTTCAGCCAACTTACCATTACCAAACCATGAAAAAAGACATAGTACTAGTAATACTACTTCCAGTACTAATAGTAGTAGTACTACTACTACTACTTTTGACCAATGCTACTTTTCCAGAACTGAACGTGAGACTCTGCAGTGCAGCTCGGATGTTTTTTTCCTGCTGCAGTGCAGTGATTCCTGCGGTCTGTGAAGGCCTCTCGGCTGACCACAGCTCAGCTCTGCTGACTGGTTACATCAAACCACATCAGCACACGTCAACTTCATTCATCGCCGGGGCTTCTGGGAAATCTGACCGCTGCATTTACATCCAGAGGACGCTGGACTCCAGAACCGCCTCCAGCTCCGTGCTGGTGGTTTGGACCGTTGGAGCCCATTAACTCCTAATTACACATTCTTTACGTGGAACCCGACGGTCCTTGTGCAGCAGACGGAGCTGAAACCTGAGAGATGATCCATCACTGCAGCGGAGAACAGAGAACGTTTACAAACGTTCCCTCAGTGGTGTGTTCAAGGAAGCTGCGTCTTCTTAAAACTGCAAGGTTCTAGTGGTCACTGAAAAAGTTAAATGCGTTCACAAAGTTCTAGCGGAAACTGAAGAAGTTCTATGTGTTCACAAGGTTCTAGTGGAAACTGAAGAAGTTCTATGTGTCCACAAGGTTCTAGTGGAAACTGAAGAAGTTCTATGTGTTTACAAGGTTCTAGTGGTCACTGAAGATGTTCTGTGTTCACAAGGTTCTAGTGGTCACTGAAGAAGTTCTATGCGTTCACAAGGTTATAGTGGTCACTGAAGAGGTTCTATTCGTTCACAAGGTTCTAGTGGTCACTGAAGAGGTTCTATGCGTTCACAAGGTTATAGTGGTCACTGAAGAGGTTCTATGCGCTCACAAGGTTCTAGTGGTCACTGAAGAGGTTCTATTCGTTCACAAGGTTCTAGTGGTCACTGAAGAGGTTCTATGCGCTCACAAGGTTCTAGTGGTCACTGAAGATGTTCTATGCGTTCACAAGGTTCTAGTGGTCACTGAAGAGGTTCTATGCGTTCACAAGGTTCTAGTGGTCACTGAAGATGTTCTATGCGTTCACAAGGTTCTAGTGGTCACTGAAGAAGTTCTATGCGTTCACAAGGTTCTAGTGGTCACTGAAGAGGTTCTATGCGTTCACAAGGTTCTAGTGGTCACTGAAGATGTTCTATGCGTTCACAAGGTTCTAGTGGTCACTGAAGAGGTTCTATGCGTTCACAAGGTTCTAGTGGTCACTGAAGAGGTTCTATGCATTCACAAGGTTCTAGTGGTCACTGAAGAAGTTCTATGCGTTCACAAGGTTCCAGAACAACTAAACGTGTAACGTTCCTGCAGCAGCTGGAGGGAACGTGCAGTAAGACCCGTGGTGGTCACCTGACTCCGATGAGGAGGGAGATGAGCATGGAGCAGATGGGGTCGGCGATCATCAGGTCGTATCTCTGCATCAGCAGAGCGGAGATGATCACGCCGACACTCCCCAGGGTGTCAGCGATGATGTGCAGCAGGACGCCTGACACACACACACACACACACACACACACACACACACACACACACACACACACACACACACACACACACACACACACACACACACACACACACACACACACACACACACACACACACACACACACACACACACACACACACACACACACACACACACACACACACACACACACACACACACACACACACACACGGTTAGAACTGGGTCGTTCCTGTTCTGATGTGAGGGTCAGAGGAGGTCGTATGTGTACAGATTGTAAAGTCCTGAGTAGAGCTTGTGATTTGTGTTGTACAAATAAAGTTGGATTGAATTGAAACTCCTTCAAAATAAAGTACTCTGACACTATGACTGAGTTACTTCAGGGACTTCCTTGTGAGATAAAAGCGCTCCAGATCCAGGTCCTCCGCTGCCCCCTGCTGGTCTGATCAGTGACTGCGTGGTGGCGCCCCCTAGTGGCCACTGCTGCTCTCTTCCATCATATTTGTGATGTCACTAAACAGTCAGTATTACTCAGTATTCTTATTGTTGTGTACACATAAATATGTTGTATATATTGCAGAACATGAAGTCCTGGATCGTAAAATGAGTTATTGATCGTTAACGTTCCAAGTGTTTCTGTTGATGAGATGAAGCGTAATTGATCCGTGATCAGCTCTCACCCTGCAGGATCTGTTTACTGGATCCTTTCCCCGGAGTGCGCAGCTCGTCTGCAAGAACAAACACTTTGAGTTTTAAATCATTCAGTTCAAGGAAAACCTCGATGCTGAGACGAGGAACAAAGAACATTCAGCCTCTTCTACCAATGACGTCATGTTCCAGACTCACCGTGATGGTGTGGTTCATCGTGACTGTGTCCGTCATGTCCGTCATGACTGTGTCCGTGTCCGTCATGTCCGTCATGACTGTGTCCGTGTCCGTCATGTCCGTCATGACTGTGTCCGTGTCCTCCGTGACTCACACTGCCGTTAAACAGAGAGTGGCTGTGACCGTGACCTGAAAGACAGATGGGTTAGAGAGACCAAGTTCTTCTGAAGAGCAGTGAGGTTCTACATGACTGTAGTGGGGTTCTACTTTAGAGCTGTGAGGTTCTATATGACTGCAGTGAGGTTTTACTGAGGAGCAGTGAGGTTCTATAGGACTTAATGAGGTTCTACGGAAGAGCAGTAAGGTTCTAAATAACTGCATGAGGTTCTACTGAAGAGCAGTGGTGTTCTACTTTACAGCAGTGAGGGTCTATATGACTGCAGTGAGGGTCTATATGACTGCAGTGAGGTTCTATATGACTGCAGTGGGGTTCTACTGAAAAGCAGTGAGGTTCTACATGACGGCAGTTAGGTTCTACTGAAGAGCAGTGAGGTTTTACTGAAAAACAGTGAAGTTCTACTGAAAAGCAGTGATGTTCTACTGAAAAGCAGTAATGTTCTACATGACTGTAGTGGGGTTCTACTTTAGAGCAGCGAGGTTCTACATGACTGCAGTGAGGTTCTACTGAAAAGCAGTGAGGTTCTACTGAAAAGCAGTGAAGTTCGACATGACTGCAGTGAGGTTCTACTGAAAAGCAGTGAGGTTCTACATGATTGCGGTGAGGTTCTACATGATTGTGGTGAGGTTCCATATGACTGAAGTGAGGTTCTACTGAAAAGCAGTCAGGTTCCATATGACTGCAGTGGGGTTCTATATGACTGCATGAGGTTCTACTGAAGAGCATTGAGGTTCTACGTGTCTGCAGTGAGGTTCTACAGAGCTGGGTTCTACTGAGTGACGTTCTACAGATATTACCTTCCTCTCCGTGTGAATGTCCGTGTCCTCCGTGTTGGAAAACAAAGATCCCGACCAGGTTGACGAGCAGACCGGCGATGGAGACCGGAAGCAGCCGGTCGTGGTGAACGTCAGGAGGCTCCAGAGCTCTCTGACAGGGAGACAGACAGGTTTGTGTGTGTGTGTGTGTGTGTGTGTGTGTGTGTGTGTGTGTGTGTGTGTGTGTGTGTGTGTGTGTACGTACCTCAACTCCTTCAGAGAAAATGAAGAAGGCTGTAAAGATGAGGAAGAGTCCGTTTACGAAGCCGGCCAGAACTTCTGCTCTGACGTAACTGAAAAACACGCGTCAGACCTGAGTGATCATCACCATCAGACCTGACTAACGGAGTGATCATCACCATCAGACCTGACTAACGGAGTGATCATCACCATCAGACCTGACTAACGGAGTGATCATCACCATCAGACCTGACTAACGGAGTGATCATCACCATCAGACCTGACTAACGGAGTGATCATCACAGTCAGACCTGACTAACGGAGTGATCATCACCATCAGACCTGACTAACGGAGTGATCATCACAGTCAGACCTGACTAACGGAGTGATCATCACCATCAGACCTGACTAACGGAGTGATCATCACAGTCAGACCTGACTAACGGAGTGATCATCACCATCAGACCTGACTAACGGAGTGATCATCACCGTCAGACCTGACTAACGGAGTGATCATCACAGTCAGACCTGACTAACGGAGTGATCATCACCATCAGACCTGACTAACGGAGTGATCATCACAGTCAGACCTGACTAACGGAGTGATCATCACAGTCAGACCTGACTAACGGAGTGATCATCACCATCAGACCTGACTAACGGAGTGATCATCACAGTCAGACCTGACTAACGGAGTGATCATCACCATCAGACCTGACTAACGGAGTGATCATCACCATCAGACCTGACTAACGGAGTGATCATCACCATCAGACCTGACTAACGGAGTGATCATCACCATCAGACCTGACTAACGGAGTGATCATCACCATCAGACCTGACTAACGGAGTGATCATCACCATCAGACCTGACTAACGGAGTGATCATCACAGTCAGACCTGACTAACGGAGTGATCATCACCGTCAGACCTGACTAACGGAGTGATCATCACAGTCAGACCTGACTAACGGAGTGATCATCACCATCAGACCTGACTAACGGAGTGATCATCACAGTCAGACCTGACTAACGGAGTGATCATCACCATCAGACCTGACTAACGGAGTGATCATCACAGTCAGACCTGACTAACGGAGTGATCATCACAGTCAGACCTGACTAACGGAGTGATCATCACCATCAGACCTGACTAACGGAGTGATCATCACAGTCAGACCTGACTAACAGAGCCATGATCTCACCCGTAGGAGAAGCTGTCATTGGACCTCCACCTGGAGATGACGGAGGCTGCCAGACCAGCCAGTAGAGCCGTGCAGTCAAAGAACATGTGGAAGGAGTCTGAGATCAGACCTAAACTGAAGAGGAAACACACGTCAAAGTCTATGACCACACAGTATTCCTTCTAAATGGTTTGATCATAGACGTCTGAGTTAAAGGGAATGCCCCCACCCACTTTCTCTCTTACACACACACACACTCTCTCTCTCTCTCTCTCTCTCTCTCTCTCTCTCTCTCTCTCTCTCTCTCTCTCTCTCTCTCTCTCTCTCTCTCTCTCTCTCTCTCTCTCTCTCTCTCTCTCTCTCTCTCTCTCTCTCTCTCTCTCTCTCTCTCTCTCTCTCTCTTACACACACTCTAAGACCTACGTGGCACATCCTGAGCAGAGCGAATACCCTAGCGAACACAGTTCGCTCACCTGTTGCTCCATATTCCGTATGAAAGCTCCACGAAGGCGAAGGAGAGGTTGAGACAGAGGAAGAAGAACAGATTCCGGGACGTTTTATCCGCGAGGATCGCCCTGTAACACAAACAAGCTCCATCAGAGGCTAACCCGGGATTAATAACCTGGGTTAACCCGTCATTAACCCGGGTTAGTCCTCGAGGTAACGGTCTCATCCACACACCGGAACAGCTGATCGGGAACACGTGATAATATTCATAACTCTCCGTCAGCAGAGAGACACGTCGGCTCCTGTTAGCATGAAGCTAGCAGCTGCCCGCTAGCCCCGCTAGCCCCGCTAGCTAGCTGCGCACAGGTGAGTTACCTGAACCAGCCCGAGAGCTTCAGCAGCAGGTTGAACTTGGCGGGTTTGTACTCGTCGTCTTTAACTGATAAAGGTAACATGTTGTGAGCGGGACACACACACACACACTCACACAGACACACACTCACTCACTGAGCCGTAGCGACGGGATGCTAACTGACAACTTCCGCTTTGCTCGGGTTTCACAATAAAGGCGTTTCAAAGCGCTTTTACACTGAAGCCCCAGTTCCTCTCCAAACTCCACCAATACGTCTACAAGTACTACTACTACTACAAGTACTACTACAACAAGTACTGATTATACTACTACTACAATTATTACTACTACTACTACTACTACTACTACTACTACAATCTTCTTCATGTGTCTGATATGAACTTTAGTCTGATCAATAAACTTGTTTGGTTTTCAAAATAAGAGTCCTGACTGAGCGTGCAGCTGTGTTGTGAACAGCAGGGGGCGTCACCGCTTCAGGTTCATCCAATCAGCTTCCTGCTCCACAAACACAACTATCAATAACTGATATCAAACATATCAGCTGTGCGAGACATCAGAGTGACTGTTTGTGACGACCCTTGTGATATTATTATTTTTTAGTAAATTATCGTTTAATAAGTATTTTCTACTAAATGTCAGACAAATCTACCCAGAATGCATTGTGATGGATTCTGATCAGATTGGATCGCCTCCAACGAGCCGATCGGTTGGTTCAGGATCAGGAAGTGGAGCAGATCGGTTGAGTGCCCACTGCCCAGTGCATGATGGGAAACGCCTGGCTGTTGCCGCATCAGAGAGATGATTGGCTCTTAGATTTGACAGCAAACACCACGTGTTCTAGAAACGTATTATTTTCTGTGTAGTTGTAATACTTAACGCTGGATTGTTGACTATTAGTCTCATGTTTAATCTGAACAGATAATAACGTTTATTTATATAACACACATCAAAACCATAAGAAGAACAAATGAAGCTGCTACACGCACACTTCTACAAAAATATTTATTTTGGCTCTTTGGGGCTTCTGGGGTTCAGCAGACTGCAGGGCCCCAGGATCGAACCACCGACTAGGGACACGGACCAAGAACACAAGACCAGCACAAAGACCAACAACCAAACAACAGGTCAATGGGGTCCAGATTAAGGCCAATGATTAAACCAGGACCAGGTCTCAGGGTCTCTGGAGTCTCCGTTGAGTGAAGTATTTTCTTTGAAACATTCCACATGTCTGAGTATAAATAAAGTTGTGCAGTTTGAATGAAGATGAAGAAGAGGATGATGAGCTAGTCTCTAGCGGCTGACAAAGGAAAACAAAGCAACAGGAAATACCATCAGATTAAAATGAGAAGACGCAGCAGAACGCTCCGTCCTCTTTTACACAGCAGAGGTCAGTCCCGAGGCCCAGCAGGACCCTGAACGCACCAGATGCACATCTATCACCACTTTCAGCTGAATCTGCAGGAACTTCGTCAGAAACAGAAAGACTGAGTCAGCCATTATGCTTCAGTTTCACTATGAAATTAAGATAACAAATAAAGACCCGATGACCCCAACCAACCATACCTCTAAAACCAAAACCAAAACACCAAGAAGGAAAGGAGAAACAAAGGTTCTCCAGTTTATATCAACACGAGATTTAGGATTTTACATATTTAGTTCATCAGTTATATATATTTATATATATATATATATAGAGTTGGAGTTTCTCCTTCGCGAATCGCCACCTTAACGCGGTGAAGGAGTTTGAGTGGCTCAATGATCCTGGGAGCTATGTTGTCCGGGGCATCTGCCCCTGGTAGGGTCTCCCAAGGCAAACAGGTCTCGGGGGAGAGCCCAGACTAAGAGCGGTTCTAAAAACCCTGATGAATAGCAGCACACGGAATGTAGCTACCTCGCCCGGACCAGGGAAACCGGGGCACCCTCCCGGAGCCAGACCCGGGAGGCGAGCTCGTCGGCGTGCGTCTGGTGGCCGGGCTTTCGCCCATGGGGCCCGGTCGGGCTCAGCCCGAAGAAACATCATGGTGCAGCCACCCTGTGGACCCACCACCCGCAGGGACAGACATCGGGGTCGGGTGCTATGTAGACCGGGCGGCGGGCCGGGCAGGGGGCCTGGGCGAGCCGATCGCCGGCGACATAGACTAGTTCTAGGGACGTGGAACGTCACCTCGCTAGCGGGGAAGGAGCCGGAGCTGGTGAGGGAGGTGGAGCGGTACCAGCTAGATATAGTTGGGCTCACCTCCACGCACAGCGCTGGCTCTGGAACCAAACTCCTGGAGAAGGGTTGGACTTTGTTCTTTTCTGGAGTCGCCCAGGGTGAGAGGCGCCGGGCGGGAGTGGGGATACTCACGAGTCCCCGGCTGAGCGCCGCCGTGTTGGAGTTTTCCCCGGAGAACGAGAGGGTCGCCTCCCTGCGCCTACGGGTTGCGGGGAGTAAGGCTCTGACTGTTGTTTGTGCTTATGCACCAAACAGCATTTCGGAGTATCCGGCCTTCTTGGAGTTGGTGGGAGGGGTCCTGGAAAGGGCGCCGCCTGCCGACTCCATAGTTCTCCTGGGAGACTTCAACGCTCATGTGGGCGACGACAGAGAAACCTGGCGGGGAGTGATTGGGAGGAACGGCTTGCCTGATCTGAACCCGAGCGGTGTTTCGTTGTTGGACTTCTGTGCTAGCCACAGTTTGTCCATAACAAACACCATGTTTGAACATAAGGTGGCTCATAAGTGTACCTGGTACCAGAACACCTTAGGCCGGAGATCAATGATCGACTTCGTAATCGTATCATCTGATCTGCGGCCGTATGTTTTGGACACTCGGGTGAAGAGAGGAGCAGAGCTGTCAACTGATCACCACCTGGTGGTGAGTTGGATCAGATGGCGGGGGAGTCGGCCAGAAAGACCTGGCAAGCCCAAACGTGTAGTGAGGGTGAACTGGGAACGTCTGGCGGAGGATCCTGTCCGGGAGGTCTTCAACTCCCACCTCCGGAAGGACTTCTCACACATCCCGAGGGAGGTTGGGGACATGGAATCCGAGTGGATCATGTTCAAAGCCTCTATTGTGGACGCGGCCGCTAGGAGCTGTGGTCGGAAGGTCATCGGTGCCTGTCGTGGCGGCAACCCGAGAACCCGGTGGTGGACACCGGGGGTGAGGGAAGCCGTCAAGCTGAAGAAGGAGGCCTTTCGGGCTTGGTTGGCCCAGGGGTCTCCTGAAGCAGCTGACAGGTACAGGCAGACCAGAAGGACTGCAGCTGCGGTGGTCACGGATGCTAAAACTCGGGCATGGGAGGAGTTCGGGGAGGCCATGGAGAAGGACTTTCGGTTGGCCTCAAGGAGGTTCTGGCAAACCATCCGACGACTCAGGAAGGGAAAGCAGGGCCTTCCCCAGGCTGTTATCAGCGGGGGAGGGTTGCTGCTGACCCAGACAGAGGATATCGTCGGGCGGTGGAAGGAGCACTTTGAGGAACTCCTAAACCCGGTCAACATGTCCCCTGAACAGGGGGCAGCGCCTGAAGACTTGGGGTTGGATGAACCCATATCCCTGGCAGAGGCCACTAAGGTAGTCAAAAAGCTCCTTGGTGGCAAGGCGCCGGGGGTGGATGAAATCCGCCCTGAGATGCTGAAGGCGCTGGACTTTGTTGGGCTGTCTTGGCTGACACGCCTCTTCAATGTCGCATGGGGGTCGGGCACAGTGCCCATGGACTGGCAGACCGGGGTGGTGGTTCCCATCTTCAAGAAGGGGGACCGGAGAGTGTGCTCGAATTATCGGGGTATCACACTACTCAGCCTCCCGGGAAAAGCTTATGCCAGGGTGCTGGAACGGAGGCTCCGACCGTTTGTCGAACCTCGGATTCAAGAAGAACAGTGCGGGTTTCGTCCTGGTCGTGGAACAGTGGACCAGCTCTTTACCCTCGCAAGGATACTGGAGGGGTCCTGGGAGTTTGCCCAACCAGTCTACATGTGCTTTGTGGACTTGGAGAAGGCTTTCGACCGGGTCCCTCGGGGCTTTTTGTGGGGGGTGCTGCGGGAGTATGGTGTGCCGGACCCGTTGCAACGGGCCATCCGGTCTCTGTACGCCTGCAGTAGGAGCTGTGTTCGTATCCTCGGCAGTAAGTCAGATACGTTCCCGGTGGGTGTTGGCCTCCGCCAGGGCTGCCCTTTATCACCGGTCCTGTTCGTGACTTTCATGGACAGGATATCTAGGCGCAGCCGTGGGGCGGAGAATGTCAGGTTCGGGGATCTCAGGATAGCCTCTCTGCTGTTTGCAGATGATGTGGTCCTGTTTGCCTCCTCGGACCATGACCTCCAGCATTCACTGGGGCGTTTTGCAGCCGAGTGTGAAGCGGCGGGGATGAGAGTCAGCACCACGAAATCTGAGGCCATGGTGCTCTGCCGGAAACCGGTGGATTGCTCCCTCCGGGTGGGGACAGAGTGCCTACCACAAGCGAAGGAGTTCAAGTATCTCGGGGTCTTGTTCACGAGTGAGGGTAAAATGGAGCGGGAGATCGACAGGCGTATCGGTGCGGCTGCAGCAGTAAAGCAGGCGTTGCACCGGGCCGTCTTGGTGAAGAAGGAGCTGAGCCGGAAGGCAAAGCTCTCAATTTACTGGTCGGTCTACGTCCCAACCCTCACCTATGGTCACGAGCTTTGGATCGTGTCCGAAAGAACGAGGTCGCGGATACAAGCGGCCGAAATGAGTTTCCTCCGTAGAGTGGCCGGGCTCAGCCTTAGAGATAGGGTGAGGAGCTCGGACATCAGGAGGGAGCTTGAAGTTGAGCCGCTACTCCTTCGTGTCGAAAGGAGTCAGCTGAGGTGGTTCGGGCATCTAATTAGGATGCCTCCAGGACGCCTCCCTTTAGAGGTTTTCCAGGCACGTCCATCTGGTAGGAGGCCCCGGGGAAGACCCAGGACACGCTGGAGGGATTATATCTCCCAGCTGGCCTGGGAACGCCTCGGGATCCCCCAGAATGAGCTGGTAGATGTTGCGGGTGAGAGAGAAGTCTGGGTCAGCCTGCTTGACCTGCTGCCTCCGCGACCCGACCCCGGATAAGCGGTGGAAAATGGATGGATGGATGGATATTTAGTTCATCAGTTATATATATTTATATATATATATATATATATATATATATATAGAGAGAGAGAGAGAGAGAGAGAGAGAAAGAGAGAGAGAGAGAGAGAAAGAGAGAGTGAGAGAAAGAGATGAAATATGGTTGAAAGCTCGTAAATGGAGTTTCTAGGAGCCGCTGAGCTTCATTCACACCTCACATCTGAAGCCTTGCTGTTTCCATGACGACGAGCTGAGGAGCCAATGAGCTTTGGGTTGAAAACAAAAAAAACTAAAGATTGAATTAATCCGTCCAGTTTGTTTTCAGCTCAGAGAGAGAGAGAGCCAGGAAGTAGACTGAGCCCACTGCCAGAAGCAAAGTGTTCCTCTTCATCAGCTGTGGGTTTGAACAAATATATATATATATATATATATATATATATATATATATATATATATATATATATTACAGGTATATTATATATATAATTATATATATTAAATATATAATATATATTAAATATATATATATAATATATAAATTACATATTATATATATAATAAATATTTGTATAGTATATATATATATATTTAATATATATACAATATATATTATATATATATTTCTATAAATACACTTTCAGTTAGTTTGTCTTCATCACGATGAAGACATGTTTGTTACTCATCACAAGCGGCTCAGAGTGATGATGATGATGATGATGATGATGATACAGAGTCTGTCTTCAGTCTCCAGTACGGATGTCTAACAGCAGCTTAGGCGTCCCCATGGTTACCGGCATAGACGTCCTGAAGACCCAATGAGACGTCGGTCGCTGAATCACCGCAAGACCAGGAAGTGACATCACACCGAGCAACGAGAGAAGAAATAAATATGTTTAATAAAGCAGAGTACCGAACCAGCTTCAGCTCTTCTCCTCTTAAAGAGTTCACAGCTGGTCCACAAACAAAAACACAGATGTTCTAGAACACAGATGTTCTAGAATACAGTTCATACACCACAGGTGTTCTAGAACACAGATGTTCTAGAACACAGGTGTTCTAGAACACAGATGTTCTAGAACACAGATGTTCTATAAGACAGAAGTTCTAGAAGACAGATGTTCTAGAATATCTGTGTTCTAGAACACAAATGTTCTATGACACAGATGTTCTATGACACAGATGTTCTATAACACAGTTCATACAACACAAATGTTCTAAAACACAGATGTTCAATAACACAGATGTTCTATAACACAGTTCATACAACACAGATGTTCATGTCCTGCATTGTGTGAAGAGATGCACCGAAGAAGTGTAAAAAAACACACGCCACCTTTTTGTTTGACCTTTTACCTTGTTATTGTCTTATTAGGTGGTTATTCTCATAAAAACACAAAATTCAAATAAGTAAATAACATAATATTTTTAAAGTCATTATTAGTGACAACAAAGTGTAACAATGAGTTCAGAGCTGTTAGGAAGTTAAACAGCTCATAATTCATCTCTAATATGTATTTTATATTCATGTGAAAACAGCCAGTACTCATTTTTACTGAGCAGAGCCTGAACGCATCATCATTTAAGTCAATGCAACCTCCGGTACGTTAGCCGTTAGCTTAGTTATGAGCAACATGATGGGAATTAATTACAATATGAGAAAAGTCTGATTAACTTCATTGTTCCAAAGGTTTTGAAGGTTGTTTCTCCGTGACTTATTATGTGAATCAGCTGGTTTTGATCGGTGTATCTCTGATTATGTAGCAGAGTAGCCACATGTTGAGGAGTGGTAGCCACTAGTTGAAGAGTGGTAGCCAAGCATTGGATTGTGCTAAGGAAATAGTCACATAGTCACATGTTGAAGTGTCCTGGAATGATGCAACCGTGGGTTGGATATGGCAGCAACATGTTAGGTCATAGTAACCACTTTAGATATTAAAATCTCATGCTAAACAGCGGGTACCTGTAGGGAATAGGTATCAACATGTAGAGGTGTAGTGGCCACATGGTGGGACTTGGTTGCCACACAATGGGATGTTAGAAGTGGTAGTCATGTGTTGGACAGGAAAGGATGTTGAAATCACATGTTGCAAATTAGTTGCCATGGTCTGGGAGATGGTAGCCATGTGTTGCAACTTGGTGGCCACATGTTGGGAGATGGTAGCCACGTGTTGGGACTTGTTATCCACGTGTTGGGACTTGTTAGCCACGTGTTGGGAGATGGTAGCCACGTGTTAGGAGATGGTAGCCACGTGTTGGGAGATGGTAGCCACGTGTTAGGAGATGGTAGCCACGTGTTGGGACTTGGTAGCCACGTGTTGGGAGATGGTAGCCACGTGTTGGGACTTGGTAGCCACGTGTTAGGAGATGGTAGCCACGTGTTGGGACTTGGTAGCCACGTGTTAGGAGATGGTAGCCACGTGTTGGGACTTGTTAGCCACGTGTTAGGAGATGGTAGCCACGTGTTGGGACTTGGTAGCCACGTGTTAGGAGATGGTAGCCACGTGTTGGGACTTGGTGGCCACGTGTTGGGAGATGGTAGCCACGTGTTGGGACTTGGTGGCCACGTGTTAGGAGATGGTAGCCACGTGTTGGCCTCAGGCTGAAGTCGGGGCAGACTGGGGCAGCTGATAGAAACCTTTCTTCCGGGATCTCCTCAGGTAGTCGAGGAGCAGAGCAGCAGCTGCTAGCCCAGCGGTAACGCAGATGACTAGGACAAAGATGGCGCTGAGACTTGGAGGAAGACTGGTGCTTCTCTCTGAGTGAACCGAAAGAGAAAGAAACTTCAGAATAAAAAACAACAACATTGTTTTTCTACTGAAACTGAAACATGTGTTTGCCATCAGAGAGACAGAACCAGACTAGAGAGTAAACTGGGAGGATTGGTCTCACTGACCTCTGACACTGATGCTGAAGACTTTGACCTGGTAACCGAGGTCGTTGGTCACGTTGACCTGGTACAGCCCAGAGTCTCTGGCCGTGACGTTGACCAATAGGAAGGTGCCATTAGTTGAATACAGCTCCATCCCATTGGTCAGTTTCTTCAGGACCACGGCTGACAGCGGGAAGCTGATGGTCTGGCAGCAGATGGTGACATTTTGTCCCTCCTGGACCACCGTAGACGGCAGGACGAGGACTGTGGTGTTTCTCGGAGGAGCTGGACCACAAGAAACCAGATTAGAGTGAGAGAAACATTAGAGGAGCAGCAGGAAGTCATTTTGTGAAGGTTTGTGTTTTATCATCATAACATTACAAGAACATCTTTTCACAGTTCCAAATTTATGTTATTTATGTTGTTATAACTGCTTATATGTTTCTCTCTTTTTCTTAATTTGTTTTTGCACTTTATTATTATTATTATTCACTATTCACTTTATGTTGGACAGAAGAGAAACGTACTTTCGATCTTTTGTATGTTTGCACATGTAAAAAATTGATATTAAAGCTGACTTTGACTTTGACTTTTCAACAACCTGAAAATCATTTTTTATTTAACCGTTTTATTTTACTCAGAGAGACACTGACGATAACTTCCTCATCTTTTTAAGTTTGAATAGGAAACAAACTGAATGAAAGTGTCCTGCAGCGAATAAAGCTGTTGACCTTTAACCCTTGAACACGTCAGTGCCTCGTACTGGACCACAAAGTCATGTGACTTCTGGGTTCACTTCCTGTTCTGATTCCCTTTTGCATCATGTCAGATTATTAAAGAAGACACCACCAGGATTTATGCCTCTGTAGCTCCGCCTCCTCAGGTGATGAATCACCTGGACTCAGTAAAACTGAATCAACACCAGACTGAGAACCAGTCACCTTCAGTCCACTTCAGTCCACTTCAGTCTGGTCTCCATCAGCAGCAGGATGCTCTAAGTGTCTGACACATTGCTCAACAGAGGAGTCAGAGGTTATTTCTGTCCTCAGCATCATTTGAGGAGTGAGAGGTCGGCTCTTAAGATAACATCCGTCACAACTATTCAGAACTATTCAGAGACAAGAAGCAGAAGGACTCCTCGGCTCCTCCTCTGGGTTTTACCCACCATGTTTTCTGTAAACCAGTACCTGAGACCGTGACGGACCTGGTGACCAGTTGGGATCCGTGCTGGTTGGAGGCTTCACACTGATAGTGGGCAGAGTCTTCCAGCTGGGCGAAGGAGAGGCTGAAGGAGAGTGCTAAGGAGGCAGGGTCAGTCCTCTGAAGCTCCGCCCCCTCCCTCCTCAGCACCAGCGTGGTGGGCGGAGTTCCGTCTGAGCGGCAGGTCAACGTCACCTGCTGGCCCTCCAGGACCTCCTCACCTGGACTCACTGAGAGGGAGGTTCTCCTGGGAGGATCTGGAACACAAACATGATCAGAACCTGAATCTGGATCCCAGTCAAATCCTTCAGTCTGTCCTCTGACACTCACAGTGGACCTGTAGGGGGGCGACGGTGCTCCTGGACCTCCACGCGCCTCCGTCCTCCATCAGCAGCTCGGCCCTGCAGGTCAGAGCCTGCTGGTCCTCCTGGACCCGCAGCCGAAGCACAGACGAGACGTTCTGTATGGAACCGGAGAACCCGAAGGACTCTGACATCACCGTTGTGTTCCCCGAAAGCCACAGGAGCCTCATCTGATTGGCCCACAGGACGCTGCTCACGCTACAGTGGAAGACCGCCTCCTGACCCAGCAGGACAAGACCAGGATCCTCCAAGACCGGATCAGACGGGAATGCTGGGAGGAGAAACATCACAGATCACTTCGTCTCAAGTGTGTGTGTGTGTGTGTGTGTGTGTGTGTGTGTGTGTGTGTGTGTGTGTGTGTGTGTGTGTGTGTGTGTGTGTGTGTGTAGGGGGGAGGACTTCACTGTGTGTTAGTACAACTATGTGAGGGGGGGAGGGGGTCACTTCCTGTCAGTCAGAGCTGCACTTCGTCCTCTTCAGACTAAAGACAGATCTGTGGGTCACATGGTAGAAAGACGAACTCTTTCTGATTGGCTCACAGACATTTAGTCTATCTGCAGATTAAAGATCAATAAAAGTTCAACTTCTGATGTTTCACTGGAAACTTTGCTGTTGAACAAACACAAACTAATTTCTGTGGAAATAAAACCTGTTAGTTATTGTTAATAACATGTCTAATAACACTAAATATCAGTAATAAGACCTGAAAGTTAATAACGTGTCTAATAACACGAACAATCAGTATCATTGGTTTCCCACTACAGGTCTGAAAGCAGCCTCAGGGTCTCAGACTCACAGTAGACCTGGACATGGACGGTCGCGGTCCTGATGACGGCGTCGCACTCAGCCTCACAGCTGTATCCTCCCTCATCCTGGAGGTCCAGGTCCTGCAAGTGAAGCAAGGACTGTCCATCCCGCTCTGTCCCCCTGAGGACGATCCGGTCCTGGTCGGTCCTCCAGGTAAAGGTGGGAGGGTGGAGACATCCGGAGGCTCCACAGGTCAGGACCAGACCTGAACCCCTCTCTTCTGTTGAGACCGCAGGACTCACCTCCACCTGCAGAGGATGAGCTGACAGAACACAGAAACATTAGTTTGGATTAATCTACAGTAGCTAACATTAGCTTCAAACATTAGCTTCAAACATTAGCTTCAAACATTAGTTTCAAACTTTAGCTTCAAACATTAGCTTTAAACTTTAGCTTCAAACATTAGCTTCAAACAATAGCTTCAAACATTATCTTCAAACATTAGCTTCAAACATTAGCTTTAAACTTTAGCTTCAAACATTAGCTTCAAACAATAGCTTCAAACATTATCTTCAAACATTAGCTTCAAACATTAGCTTTAAACTTTAGCTTCAAACATTAGCTTCAAACAATAGCTTCAAACATTATCTTCAAACATTAGCTTCAAACATTAGCTTCAAACATTAGCTTTAAACATTAGCTTCAAACAATAGCTCCAAACATTAGCTTCAAACTTCAAACCGGAATCTAAAAGTCACAATAAAATCGAAATAAGGATGATGAATCTTTAAAAGTAAACCAGTACCTAAAACAGTGACGGACCTGGTGACCAGTTGGGATCCGTACTGGTTGGAGGATTCACACTGGTAGTGGGCGGAGTCTTCCTGCTGGGCAGATGAGAGACTAAAGGAGAGTGAGGAGGAGGCGGGGTCAGTCCTCTGAAGCTCCACCCCTCCCCTCCTCAGCACCAGCGTGGTGGGCGGAGCTCCGTCTGAGCGGCAGGTCAACGTCACCTGCTGGCCCTCCAGCACCTCCTCACCTGGACTCACTGAGAGGGAGGTGTTGGTGGGCGGAGCTGTGGGAGAAGGAATCAGGTGAGTCAGTCTAAAGTTCTCCAGAGATAGTGAACGAAAACAGAGCTTCACCCTCACCGTGAACGGTGACCTCCACTCCAGCCGTCTGGTTCCCCTCTGAGTTTCGGGCCTCGCAGTCGTACCGTCCGGCCTCAGGCAGCGTCACCGCTGGGAGGACCAGCTGTCGGCCTCGACCCCGACTCTCAGATCCACCGGCTGCCGACCTGAAGCTCCAGGTGACGGTCGGCTCGGGGTTTCCCTCCACAATGCATGTGAGAGTGAGCGGAGAGCCAGCCATCACCAACACAGAGTCTGATAGTGTCTTCACAACAGGAGCATCTGAAGAGGACGAGAGGATCAATAGACTGATATGACAATGAACAGTCCTGTGGGTCAATGAACAGTCCTGTGGGTCAATAAACAGACAATGAACAGTCCTGTGGGACAATGAACAGATAATGAACAGACAATGAACAGACAATGAACAGTCCTGTAGGACAATGAACAGATAATGAACAGACAATGAACAGACAATGAACAGTCCTGTAGGACAATGAACAGATAATGAACAGACAATGAACAGACAATGAACAGTCCTGTAGGACAATGAACAGATAATGAACAGACAATGAACAGTCCTGTGGGACAATGAACAGATAATGAACAGACAATGAACAGACAATGAACAGTCCTGTGGGACAATGAACAGACAATGAACAGACAATGAACAGTCCTGTAGGACAATGAACAGATAATGAACAGTCCTGTAGGACAATGAACAGACAGTGAACAGTCCTGTAGGACAATGAACAGTCCTGTAGGACAATGAACAGATAATGAACAGACAATGAACAGATAATGAACAGTCCTGTAGGACAATGAACAGACAATGAACAGTCCTGTAGGACAATGAACAGATAATGAACAGACAATGAACAGTCCTGTGGGACAATGAACAGACAATGAACAGTCCTGTAGGACAATGAACAGATAATGAACAGACAATGAACAGACAATGAACAGTCCTGTGGGACAATGAACAGATAATGAACAGACAATGAACAGACAATGAACAGTCCTGTGGGACAATGAACAGACAATGAACAGACAATGAACAGTCCTGTAGGACAATGAACAGATAATGAACAGTCCTGTAGGACAATGAACAGACAGTGAACAGTCCTGTAGGACAATGAACAGTCCTGTAGGACAATGAACAGATAATGAACAGACAATGAACAGATAATGAACAGTCCTGTAGGACAATGAACAGACAATGAACAGTCCTGTAGGACAATGAACAGATAATGAACAGACAATGAACAGTCCTGTGGGACAATGAACAGACAATGAACAGTCCTGTAGGACAATGAACAGTTAATGAACAGTTCTGTAGGACAATGAACAGATAATGAACAGTCCTGTAGGACAATGAATAGTCCTGTAGGACAATGAACAGACAATGAACAGATAATGAACAGACAATGAACAGACAATGAACAGTCCTGTAGGACAATGAACAGATAATGAACAGACAATGAACAGTCCTGTGGGACAATGAACAGATAATGAACAGACAATGAACATACAATGAACAGTCCTGTGGGACAATGAACAGACAATGAACAGACAATGAACAGTCCTGTAGGACAATGAACAGATAATGAACAGACAGTGAACAGTCCTGTAGGACAATGAACAGTCCTGTAGGACAATGAACAGATAATGAACAGACAATGAACAGATAATGAACAGTCCTGTAGGACAATGAACAGACAATGAACAGTCCTGTAGGACAATGAACAGATAATGAACAGACAATGAACAGTCCTGTGGGACAATGAACAGACAATGAACAGTCCTGTAGGACAATGAACAGATAATGAACAGTCCTGTAGGACAATGAACAGATAATGAACAGACAATGAACAGTCCTGTGGGACAATGAACAGATAATGAACAGACAATGAACAGTCCTGTGGGACAATGAACAGACAATGAACAGACAATGAACAGTCCTGTAGGACAATGAACAGATAATGAACAGTCCTGTAGGACAATGAACAGACAGTGAACAGTCCTGTAGGACAATGAACAGTCCTGTAGGACAATGAACAGATAATGAACAGACAATGAACAGATAATGAACAGTCCTGTAGGACAATGAACAGACAATGAACAGTCCTGTAGGACAATGAACAGATAATGAACAGACAATGAACAGTCCTGTGGGACAATGAACAGACAATGAAAAGTCCTGTAGGACAATGAACAGATAATGAACAGTTCTGTAGGACAATGAACAGATAATGAACAGTCCTGTAGGACAATGAACAGACAATGAACAGTCCTGTAGGACAATGAACAGACAATGAACAGTCCTGTAGGACAATGAACAGACAATGAACAGTCCTGTAGGACAATGAACAGACAATGAACAGTCCTGTAGGACAATGAACAGACAATGAACAGTCCTGTAGGACAATGAACAGACAATGAACAGTCCTGTGGAACAATGAACAGATAATGAACAGTCCTGTAGGACAATGAACAGACAATGAACAGTCCTGTGGGACAATGAACAGTCCTGTAGGACAATGAACAGACAATGAACAGTCCTGTAGGACAATGAACAGTCCTGTGGGACAATGAACAGTCCTGTAGGACAATGAACAGTCCTGTGGGACAATGAACAGTCCTGTAGGACAATGAACAGACAATGAACAGTCCTGTAGGACAATGAACAGTCCTGTGGGACAATGGATAACTGGAGGTAAAACAACGAGGGTCTGAACTAAAGTCCGACTCTGAAGGACTCACAGTGCAGGTTTAGGGGGATGGTGGTCACTTTGGTCCTGTCCTCAGCTGGCAGGTCTTGCAGGTCCATCGTGGCCCTGCAGCTGATGTTTCCTCCCAAGTCCAGTGCCAGAGGGGTGAATCTGTACTCAGACTGGACTGAGCCAGATCCAGGAGCTCCCATAATGCTCTGCATGACGGCGTCGCCTCTGAGCCAGTTGAGGGTCAGCAGCTCAGGGGGGTAGAGATCGAACACCTGGCAGGTGAGGATGGCCTCCACCCCCAGACTCAGGTGGTCCTGGCCCCTGATCAGAGGGGCAGATGGGAAGGCTGCACCCAGAAAAGACGACATTTCATCCTTCAGTTTATCAGTTGAGGACATGATGATGATGATGGAAGTACAAGTACCTCAGACTTGTACTTTAGAACAGAACTTGAGTAAATGTGTGTAACTCACAGTAAACCTGCACATCTGTCTTGATCTGCTTGTTCTCTCCTCCACAGCTGACCTTCCACAGCAGAGCTCCCTCATGCTCCGTCATCACCGGGTCAAAGGTCATCACATACCAGGTCCCGTTGGTGCTGACGGAGGCCGTCAGAGGTTGGTCCACCAGCATAGACCAAGAAACGCTCGGCGTGGTGGGACAGTCCTGGACCCGACACACCAGCTGCTGCCGCTCTCCCAGCATGAACAGAGGCTTTCTGGGAAACACCTCCACGTGGAGGCCCTGAACGCAGCACAATGACATCAGCAGCACAGCTGGGAACGTAAACAACAACAACACTGATGTGACTTCTATTCATGAACATGACGGCACTTCACTTAAAACTGTTTATGCATCGGGAGTAATCATCTAGAAACATGAATAAATAATAATAATATTAATAATCTTTAACTTTATAGAACATTTTATACAAATGATGTAGCTCAAAGTGCTGTACAAAGTGTTAAGAAGAAAGTATGCAGTTTGTTATTAAAATAAATAAAATAGACGAATAATAACAAGAAAACATTTTACATTTATGTTACCTGTGAGCTGTGTGTTACCTATATGTGACCTGTTACATGTATGTTACACCTATGTGTGTTACATGTCTGTAACATATATGTGTGTTAAATGTCTGTTACACATGTGTGTTACATATATGTTACATCTCTGTATGTGACCTGTTACATGTCTGTTACATTTATGTTACATATATGTGTGATACATGTCTGTTCCATGTCTGTTACTTCAATGTTACATGTATGTTACATGTGTGTTACATGCCTGTTACATATGTTACATGTCTGTTACATGTCGGTTATGTCTGTTTCATCTATGTTACATCTCTGTATGTTACCTATGTGTTACCTGCATGTTACATGTCTGTTACATATATGTGTGTTACATATGTTACATGTCTGTCTGTTATCTGCTACCTATGCATTACCTGTATGTGACCTGTTACATGTCGGTTACATCTGTGTCAAATGTGGGTTGTATCTATGTTACATATGCCTATTAATGTCTGTTACATATATGTAACATGTCTGTTACCTATGTGTGACCTGCTACCTGTATGTCACCTGTTCCCTGATTGCTGGACCTAATGCCATTTGGCCTCTTGATCACTGAGCTTTTGCACAGGGATGCAGCGTTTAGCTCTGATGCCTCACAGGGTTCAAACCTGCGTGTATATCGTTAAATAACCACTTTCAGCTTTTATCTGCAGCTTGACATGAAACACAAAGACGTGATGTTTGAAACTGTAAAAGGTTAAAACTGTCAGAAACTGTTCAAATAAAATAAATCCATGACAGAGTTTCTCAACCTCTGGGTCGTGACCCCTTGTTGAGTCACCAGTTGTTTACCACCTCTGATAAACTGACTTATTTAGGATCATTAAATATGCATTATTATCAGAATACAATGTCTAGAAATCATATTCAACAAAATATGAAGGTGAGAAAATAGTACAGTAAAAATATGATATAGTATTAACATAAAAACACACTAATAATACCTGCGAGAAGAGAGATCCTGCAGACAGACAGCAGAGACATCTCACTCCTCCGGGGATCCGAACACAGACGATGAATGGATGAAGAACAAAGCAGCCACTCGATGTTCCACTGGATCAGTGCATCTGTGAATCTGAACCTCATGTCTCTCTACCTCCCCTCCTCTCTCTCTCTACCTCCCTCTCTCTCCATGTCCCCCTTGCGAGGCCACCCTCTACAGACCACAGCGCCCCCTGCAGGACGGACCTGAGACCTTCGTGTTGCTCTGCTTCTTTCTTTCTGTTTCTTTACAGGAAAAAAATGTTTTTTATGACTGAAAACATGTTTTCTGAATCGTCTTTTCAGGATCAATTAAAAGGATTTTGTTTAAATAATGTTTTTATTAATAATGTCACTGCATATTTATTGTCTCCATCTTTGTTAATCAAACTGTTAGAACTTAGTTTTGAAGTGTTTGAAGCTTTTAGTTTTACAGTGCAGCCATGATGATGATGATGATGATGATTGATTGATTGATCACCAGTGTGTGATAACAGTGAGTGGCTGTTGTTGATCAGTGTGATGAGCACTGTGAGGGCGACGTGGTCATGTGACTAAAGTCACTTTCTCTGGTTTGTGTTGCGTCACCTGAATGAAGGTGTTACCCAGAGTTCATAGGGTGCATCCCGAGTCTCTTAATTGAATCCCCGGTTCCCTCACTTGCATCTTTTCCTTGTGTCCTCGTCCCTCCCAGGACACTTCACGATGTGATCAGCTGACCAGCAGCTGCAGTCATCAGAAACAGACGTCGCTTCACGTGACGCTTCAGAGGAAAAGACGTCTCATGTTATTAAAACATATTTCCTTGTGTCCTCTCTCTTTGCATCTCTGGTGGGAGGGGCTAAGAGGCAAGTGAGGAAAACAGGGATGCAATTAAAAGACTCGTGATGCAGCCATAGTGTCAACCTCGTCTCCGTTACCCAGAGTTCATAGTGTCGACCTCGTCTCCGTTACCCAGAGTTCATAGTGTCGACCTCGTCTCCGTTACCCAGAGTTCATAGTGTCGACCTCGTTATATCGGAGATGAAGTGGAATAGAAGTGAAGTACAAGTACCTGGAGTACATTACATGTTATCACCGTCTTTAACACACAAATATAAAAAACAGGAAAAAGGCGTCAGAAAAGTAATTTGTTTATTTTCTGTCTCAGATAAAAACTTTTCCCTTTAACAAAATACTTCAACATTAAAATACAGGATGAGCAACAATTAAAGTTCTTCATTTAAATATATCAGGATGTGGATCCTTACAAAATAAAAGCCCTTCTTCAGTGTATGAAAATAAACCTCCCGATATCATCTTTAAGGCACTTTGAAGCCTGAGAAACCTTTTTTGATCAATACGCTCACACACATTCCTGAAAACAATCAAGCTTTCAACGTTTGTTTCAATCAATTCATTTCCCTGTGTTCCCCCAGAGCTTTTATTTTGAAAAAGTTTGTGTTGTTTCCTCCCCAGGTCTTAAAGGGTTAATGAAAGAATGGAGAGTTCGGACAATTGGTCGGGGACAGAAAGCATCGACTCCATATCCACTGCCAAAAAAGACTCAAGTCACATGACTGTGACGAGTCACAGTCGACGAATCGCGAGCCACGTCAGTGACACACGAGCCACGCCCGCTACGTCAGTGAGACGCCACGAGCTGCTTCTCGCCTGTAAAGTAGACGAGATCAGGCGGCAGCATCGGGGGCGGAGCCAAATCACTGCGGTCAAGTCGAACAGTTTTCAGCCTCCTTTAAACAATCACAAGATGTCTTCAGATTAAACCGAGACTAATAACCAACAAGCTGGCGTTAAACATTACAACTACACAGAAAAATAGCATTTTTCTACTAAACGTGTAGTTTGTTGTTAAATCTGAGAGCCAATCAGCTCTCTGATCAGGCTTTACCCATCATGCATTGGGCCATTGTGAGGTCATCGATGATTACGTGTTTATGACATCAGAGCAAGTCCGGATCAAGTCGGACACAAATCTACCCAGAATGCATTGTGATTGATTCTGATAAGTACCGGCTGTTCTCCAACGAGCCGACTCGTCAGGCGACTCGTCAGGCGACTCGTCAGGTGACTTGTTTTTAAGCAAACGTCCATCTGTTCATCGTTTGCTTTACTAGTTGCTTCTTAAGAACTGACAGAATTCCCCTTTACTACATTTCTACTGGTCAGTAAACACATCAGAGCGACACTAACAGTTTTCCTGAGTTTTTGGGTCCCTTCTTCTTCTACCATTATTATTATTGCTGTTGATCAGATAACCATGAACACAGACCAATGACTGGTCAGAGACAGGAAGTCAATACTGTCAGCATGATGCCGGAGGGTCGTCGTCTGACCTCAGTTCATAAAAAAAACTAAAGAAAAATATCTTCTTCTGACACAAATAAGAAATATAAAATCTTCTTTATCTAAATATATCTTCTTCTGCCAAACAAATGTCTGTAGATGATCATCAATCATATTTACATCATGTTTAGAATATCACTAACATACAGCTCATTAACATAACTCCACTCACTGCTGCTTTATTAGTTTCCCTTTGAGCGTCCAACACAGGGGATTGTGGGTAATGTGTCCTCAGGTGAGTTCTGTAGTTCTAGTACTGGATGTACTCAGACTGAAGAGACTGAAAGACATAAAGACAGAAGTTATATATCATCCATGCACACACACACACACACACACACACACACACACACACACACACACACACACACACACACACACACACACACACACACACACACACACACACACACACACACACACACACACACACACACACACACACACACACACACACACACACACACACACACACACACACACACACACACACACACACACACACACACACACACACACACACACACACACACACACACACACACACACACACACACACACACACACACACACACGAGAGGGGTTAGTAGTCGGTTTATTATCTATAAAACCCTGATCTTCATATATGAAGAAGTATCAGCTGTGTTAATGATGTCAGAACAGAGTGAACCAATCAGCAGAGAGGGGCGGGGCTTACGGGTATGGAGCGGCTCAGGTAGCGTCCTGACGGGCCCTTCAGGGCGCTGTAGGGCCCCGGGCTCCTGTAGGGGCTGAAGTCCTGAGGGCCCGGCCTGCCGCTGGGCGCCGCAGAGCCCCCGTACGGACCGCTGTTGTTGTTGTTGTTCACCTCGTGCTGCACGCCACGAGGGCTGTTACCATAGCGACTTAGAGGGGGCGGGGCCAGAGGAGACGGGAGTGAGGAGGAGGTGGGGGGGGAGGAGTCCTCAGCGTAAAGATCAGAGAGAGAGCTGGCCAACCGAGAGCTGGGGGGAGGGGGGGGGTCACATAAACCAGTTTAAAACACCAGTTAAAACAGAGTCGTGTCAGTATAAAACCAGTTTAAAACACCAGTATAAACCGGTTCACACCAGTTTAAAACACCAGATACCACCTAGAGGGTTTTAACCGGGTGAGTCAGGAAGTGAGCGTAACACCGACCTCCTGATGTTGGAGGCCGTCGCTGACGGACTTCTGCCTATCCTCTTGGCGGCAGCAGAAGCTGAGGATGCTGGGAATTTGGAGGACTTGAGGGGGGAGGAGGGGCCCTGACCACCACCTATTGACCACCTAAACACAGTGATTATGATCAATGTATTGATTACTGTTTATTATCAGCAAAGCAACGGATTAGTGAGAAACAACTCTTTTAAAACATCTTTTTGATTTTCAGTTGATCTGACATTTAATTTCTTGATGAATCAATTAGTTTTTCATCTTGTATAAGAAACACAAACAAAACATAACTTGCGTGATGCTTTTGTGCTGCAGAAGGTTGAAGGTTACCTGAGCGGCTGAGAGGCCGACCTGCTGTGAACCTTCATCTCCTCCACTCTGAAAGGGAACACGCCACTTTAAACTCAACACAACGTGGGCGTGGCTTCAGCTGGTTGCCAATACAGAGGATGCACACATGGGGTTCTGGTCCCGGTCTGGGACCCGGTACCTGAGGGCTCCTGTGGTGGCGAGTCTGGGGGGACGCCGGCTCTTCAAGGCTCTCAGTTTGTCTCCCTGAGTCAGGACCAGTCCACCGTCCACCGCCTCAGTCTGGTGAACGAAACAAACACACCATGAGATAATATAAGTGTGTGTGTGTGTGTGTGTGTGTGTGTGTGTGTGTGTGTGTGTGTGTGTACGTGTCTGACCTCGTGCAGACTGTTGCTGTTGTGGGCGGAGTTTAGTGTGAGGTCGTCCATGGTGGTGATGAGGTGATGCACCGCTCTCTCCTCCTGCTTGGCCTTCTGGGAACGCTGGCTGTCACCTAGCAACCAGAGCGCCGCTTGCTTCCTGTAAAGTGTGTATTATTATTATTCATAATATTTGTATACATATTATTGTACTGCAGTGAAACAAAAACAGTAATACTGCAGTATAATAGTATTGCTATAATATCACACTCACTCACTCACTCACTCACTCACTCACTCACTCACTCACTCACTCACTCACTCACTCACTCACTCACTCACTCACTCACTCACTCCTCCAGGAAGTTCTGCTGTGGTCCAATCACAGAGCCCGGTCTGCACACCCTGATCCAGGCGATGGCCTCAGCTGCCGTGAAGCGGTAGTGTTTCATCAGGTAACAGCCAATCAGAGAGCCTGTCCTGCCCAGACCAGCTGACAGAGACAGACAGAGTCAATGATGCAAGTACATTTACTGCATTCCTTCTACCTGGACGGACAGGAAGTGGTAGTTCAGGACAGGAAGTAGTTACACTACAGGACAGGAAGTAGTTATACTACAGGACAGGAAGTTATGCTACAGGACAGGAAGTAGTTATACTACAGGACAGGAAGTTATGCTACAGGACAGGAAGTAGTTATACTACAGGACAGGTAGTAGTTATACTACAGGACAGGAAGTAGTTATACTACAGGACAGGAAGTTATACTACAGGACAGGAAGTAGTTATACTACAGGACAGGAAGTAGTTATACTACAGGACAGGAAGTTATACTACAGGACAGGAAGTAGTTATACTACAGGACAGGATATAAGTTATGCTACAGGACGGGACAGGAAGTGGTAGTTCATGACAGGAAGTGCTCACCTTTGCAGTGGACAGCTACAGCGCCGTCCGTGCTCTCACTGATGTGCAGGAAGCGGCGTGTGATGATGTCACTGGGCGTGCTGCCGTCCAGGAAAAACAGGTCGTAGTGGTCGAAGCCGGCGTCGGTGAAGCGCTTGGCGTCGTAGATCTTCTTGTTCAGACGGACGACCGTGGTCACGTTGTGTTTCCTGAAGTACGGGAAATACGCCTCGGGGGCGTGGAGAGGGTAACCTGCAGGGGGCGGGGCATCCACAGGTGTTCATCAAGTCACATGGCGGTGTAGGATGATGATGATGATGATAATAACAACAACAACAACAACAACAACAACAACAACGTCCTCGCACCGTTCTCTATCTTAGTTTTAGGATGAGGTCCGCTGAAGGCCAGGAACTTCCCCGGCACGATCCAGTTCAGATCTCCGTTCTCAACCCGCTGCAGACACAGACGCAGGTTCAAGTCCCACAAACATCCTCATTTGTTTACGTTCCTCATATCACATATTTTACATACTTTGCATCGTAAGGAGCAGCGTGCTGGTGGGGAGCACCGAGGGATCGAACCAGCAACCCTGTGGTTTCAGGACGACCCCTCACCCCATGAGCTACAGCCGCCCCACTTTGTTTGTTTAATACGGGTAGTACGGTTAGTACTGGTGGTACTGGTAGTACCTCTAGTACCTGTACTGTCAGTACCAGCTCAGTACTCTGGTGGTTTTACCTCGTAGTGTTCGTACTCGTCCACATCAAACGTCTCAAAGTCGAAGAAGCCGTGCTGCAGAGCCTGAAACACAAACACACCGTGAGACTTGATGATGTCATCTTCCATCCGGCCAATCACAGCTCACCTTCCTGACGCCCTGCAGACAGTCGAGCACCGTGAGGTTGAAGGTGCAATTCCCAAAGGAGGCGTCCCTGAAGAGACAGAGACCAGCTGATCAATACACAGCTGATGTCACATGACATTCACCTCACGTATTGATCTACAGCTGAACCCAACACACACACCTCACGTCAGTGACACATGTCTCTGTGATGTGTGAGGTCCAAATATATCTTCATGGAGTCACAAGAGAAAAGCTCACCATGTTTACGTGAAATATTTACACACACACACACACACACACACACACACACACACACACACACACACACACACACACACACACACACACACACACACACACACACACACACACACACACACACACACACACACACACACACACACACACACACACACACACACACACACACACACACACACACACACACACACACACACACACACACACACACACACACACACACACACACACACACACACACACACACACACACACACACACACACACACACGAGAGGGGTTAGTAGTCGGTCTGACAGTGAACGCCTCACTGGTGTGTGTCACTCAGTGGGCGTGGCCTCCTCGTGTCTCATCCATCAAGGGTCTGTTGTTATATAACCGGAGACAACGAGCCCTTTGTCCGCCTGTCGCTCCACTTCTTCTTTGCTTGTTGTTCCTCCTGTAACTTCTTCTTCTCTTGATGTTCCTCCTGTAACTTCTTCTTCTCTTGTTGTTCCTCCTGTAACTTATTCTTCTCTTGATGTTCCTCCTGTAACTTCTTCTTCTCTTGTTGTTCCTCCTGTAACTTCTTCTTCTCTTGTTGTTCCTCCTGTAACTTCTTCTTCTCTTGATGTTCCTCCTGTAACTTCTTCTTCTCTTTATGTTCCTCCTGTAACTTCTTCTTCTCTTGATGTTCCTCCTGTAACTTCTTCTTCTCTTGATGTTCCTCCTGTAACTTCTTCTTCTCTTTATGTTCCTCCTGTAACTTCTTCTTCTCTTGATGTTCCTCCTGTAACTTCTTCTTCTCTTGATGTTCCTCCTGTAACTTCTTCTTCTCTTGATGTTCCTCCTGTAACTTATTCTTCTCTTTATGTTCCTCCTGTAACTTCTTCTTCTCTTGTTGTTCCTCCTGTAACTTCTTCTTCTCTTGTTGTTCCTCCTGTAACTTCTTCTTCTCTTGATGTTCCTCCTGTAACTTCTTCTTCTCTTGTTGTTCCTCCTGTAACTTCTTCTTCTCTTTATGTTCCTCCTGTAACTTCTTCTTCTCTTGTTGTTCCTCCTGTAACTTCTTCTTCTCTTGTTGTTCCTCCTGTAACTTCTTCTTCTCTTTATGTTCCTCCTGTAACTTCTTCTTCTCTTTATGTTCCTCCTGTAACTTCTTCTTCTCTTTATGTTCCTCCTGTAACTTCTTCTTCTCTTGTTGTTCCTCCTGTAACTTCTTCTTCTCTTGTTGTTCCTCCTGTAACTTCTTCTTCTCTTGTTGTTCCTCCTGTAACTTCTTCTTCTCTTGTTGTTCCTCCTGTAACTTCTTCTTCTCTTGTTGTTCCTCCTGTAACTTCTTCTTCTCTTGTTGTTCCTCCTGTAACTTCTTCTTCTCTTGTTGTTCCTCCTGTAACTTCTTCTTCTCTTGTTGTTCCTCCTGTAACTTCTTCTTCTCTTGATGTTCCTCCTGTAACTTATTCTTCTCTTGTTGTTCCTCCTGTAACTTCTTCTTCTCTTGTTGTTCCTCCTGTAACTTCTTCTTCTCTTGATGTTCCTCCTGTAACTTCTTCTTCTCTTGTTGTTCCTCCTGTAACTTCTTCTTCTCTTTATGTTCCTCCTGTAACTTCTTCTTCTCTTGTTGTTCCTCCTGTAACTTCTTCTTCTCTTGTTGTTCCTCCTGTAACTTCTTCTTCTCTTTATGTTCCTCCTGTAACTTCTTCTTCTCTTTATGTTCCTCCTGTAACTTCTTCTTCTCTTTATGTTCCTCCTGTAACTTCTTCTTCTCTTGTTGTTCCTCCTGTAACTTCTTCTTCTCTTGTTGTTCCTCCTGTAACTTCTTCTTCTCTTGTTGTTCCTCCTGTAACTTCTTCTTCTCTTGTTGTTCCTCCTGTAACTTCTTCTTCTCTTGTTGTTCCTCCTGTAACTTCTTCTTCTCTTGATGTTCCTCCTGTAACTTCTTCTTCTCTTTATGTTCCTCCTGTAACTTCTTCTTCTCTTGTTGTTCCTCCTGTAACTTCTTCTTCTCTTGTTGTTCCTCCTGTAACTTCTTCTTCTCTTGTTGTTCCTCCTGTAACTTATTCTTCTCTTGTTGTTCCTCCTGTAACTTCTTCTTCTCTTGTTGTTCCTCCTGTAACTTCTTCTTCTCTTGTTGTTCCTCCTGTAACTTCTTCTTCTCTTTATGTTCCTCCTGTAACTTCTTCTTCTCTTGATGTTCCTCCTGTAACTTCCTGTTCTCACCAAGCTGAAGACGGCTGCGTACTTAAAGTAAAACGTACACTTAGTTTGAACCTTTGACAGACTCAGCATGGAGCCCCGCCCCAAACCTCCCTCTCCTGGGTAGTTGTACTACAATGAGCAGTAGTACTACAATGAGCAGTCGTACTACAGCAGTGCTGCTGCAGGACTCACCTGAAGGGCAGGTAGGAGGCGTTGGAACCAGACGTCAGAGCTCTGTAAGCCTCTTCTGGAGTTTTCTTCAGGTAGATCACCTGATGGACACACAGGTAAACAGCCTTAATGCTAAGCTAGGCTACATCACACAGGAACACGAGCCCTCGTGCAGAAAACTCAATAATCATTTTTAACTCAATTCTCAACATCATCATGTTCCTGTGACGCCGGGCTGTCCGATCCTCACAGCTGCCCCTGAACGCAGCGCGTGAAGCATGTGCTCCGGGCAGCTCTGCTAACAGCTGCTCCTGAAGGCACCGTCACTCTTCTCCTCTTTCATCATCACAATCTGTTACAATGTATCTTTACAGAATATTCTGCAGTCAAACTTAGATCCATGAGACACACCTGATCAATAAGATGACCTCATCGCACCGGTTTGATTGACAGGTTGTACTTGAGCCCTTCATAAATGACACGTTAATCTTTTTCAGGTGAAACGCAGACTGTACAGACTGGTCTGTGATCAGCTCCTGGACCTACAGACTGGTCTGTGATCAGCTCCTGGACCTACAGACTGGTCTGTGATCAGCTCCTGGATCTACAGACTGGTCTGTGATCAGCTCCTGGACCTACAGACTGGTCTGTGATCAGCTCCTGGATCTACAGACTGGTCTGTGATCAGCTCCTGGATCTACAGACTGGTCTGTGATCAGCTCCTGGACCTACAGACTGGTCTGTGATCAGCTCCTGGATCTACAGACTGGTCTGTGATCAGCTCCTGGACCTACAGACTGGTCTGTGATCAGCTCCTGGACCTACAGACTGGTCTGTGATCAGCTCCTGGACCTACAGACTGGTCTGTGATCAGCTCCTGGATCTACAGACTGGTCTGTGATCAGCTCCTGGACCTACAGACTGGTCTGTGATCAGGTCCTGGATCTACAGACTGGTCTGTGATCAGCTACTGGATCTACAGACTGGTCTGTGATCAGCTCCTGGACCTACAGACTGGTCTGTGATCAGCTCCTGGACCTACAGACTGGTCTGTGATCAGGTCCTGGATCTGGATCACTGAGAGACTGAAGTCCCCCTGAGCGATACATCAATGTGCCTGAAGCCTCGCCCCTCTGACCAACAGGAGCTCAGCGTGCTGATGACTCACCGCGTAGCCTCCAATCAGCACGGCAGCGTTGGACCTCTTCCTCTGGTCGAAGCTGGTGTAGTGAACGATCCTCTTCCTGGTTAGAGTGAACGACTGGAGAGAAGAAGAAGAGTCACATGACCAGAGATCAATGGAACGATCAGCAGAGGATCGATGAATGAGATGAGAGAGTGAATGAGATGAGAGAGTGAATGAGATGAGAGAGTGAATGAGATGAGAGAGTGAACTCACCTTGAGCTTCTTGTTGAGTTTGCAGCAGTATCGGTACAACATGGCCAGATTCAGAGGACCAAAGTCAGCGTAGAAACTGAAACACAGAGCTGTGTATAAGTACTGTGTGTAAAGTACTGTGTGTAAAGTACTGTGTGTAAAGTACTGTGTAAAGTACTGTGTGTAAAGTACTGTGTATAAGTACTGTGTAAAGTACTGTGTATAAGTACTGTGTGTAAAGTACTGTGTAGATAAAATAAGATAATCCTTTATTAGTCCCGCAGTGGGGAAATTACAGGATTACAGCAGCATTGCTCAGTACGTAAGATAAAAGAAATCAAGTAATATAAATAAACAGTAATAAACATAATAAAATAAACAGTAAAGAGAAATTGAATGTACAGTAGAATATTGAATATACAAATTACAAAATATTACAAAATATTGCACGAGGATGGATTAAAGTAGCACTGGAATGGCTCTTACTGATAGCACTTTGTAGTTGAACTTTTTGACGAAATTGTACCTTCTTGATTCTTGTTGTTCTGATTCTTGTTTGTAACCGTAGAATGCACCTATTGTAAGTCGCTTTGGATAAAAGGGTCAGCTAAATGAAATGTAATGTAATGTAAAGTGACCAGAATATTGAATATACAAATTACAAAATATTATTAAGGATTAAAGTGACCAGAGTGATAAAAAGTGTTCAAGTATTGATAGTTGAATGTTTGTGGGCTACTGGGAGGTCAGCTTGTTGTGCAGCCTGACAGCAGCAGGGAGGAAGGACTTGCGGTACCTCTCCTTCACACACCGGGGGTGAATCAGCCGGTGGCTGAAGGAGCTGTGCAGAGCTGCCAGGGTGTCCTGCATGGGGTGGGAGGCGTGGTTCATCAGGGATGAGAGCTTGGCCATCATCCTCCTGTCTCCCACCACCTCCACAGTATCCAGAGGACACCCCAGCACGCTGCTGGCCTTCTTTACCAGTTTGTCCAGTCTCCTCCTGTCAGCTGCCATGATGCTGCTGCACCAGAAGACCACTCCATAGAAGATGGCTGATGCCACCACAGAGTCAAAGAAGGTCTTCAGGAGTGCTCCCTGCACCCCAAAAGAGCTCAGTCTCCTCAGCAGAAAGAGTCTGCTCTGTCCCTTTTTATAAAGTGCATGTGCGTGGTCGGACCAGTCCAGTTTATTGTTCAAGTGAACACCCAGGTACTTGTAAGACGTCACCATCTCAATGTCCAGTCCCTGGATGCTCAATGGTAGCGGAGGAGAGCGTTTGAAGTTTGAAGTACTGTGTGTAAAGTACTGTGTATAAGTACTATGTACAAGTACTGTGTATAAGTACTGTGTGTAAAGTACTGTGTATAAGTACTATGTACAAGTACTGTGTATAAGTACTGTGTGTAAAGTACTGTGTGTAAAGTACTGTGTATAAGTACTGTGTATAAGTACTATGTACAAGTACTGTGTATAAGTACTGTGTGTATAAGTACTGTGTGTAAAGTACTGTGTATAAGTACTATGTACAAGTACTATGTACAAGTACTGTGTATAAGTACTGTGTGTAAAGTACTGTGTATAAGTACTGTGTATAAGTACTATGTACAAGTACTGTGTATAAGTACTGTGTGTAAAGTACTGTGTGTAAAGTACTGTGTATAAGTACTGTGTATAACTGTAATAATAAGGTGAAGTGGAGCTCATGAACCATGTTGTTATGTTATTCCACATATTGATCATTGATCGTTGATCGAGTCAGACTTACTTCTCGTAGATGAACTCGTCGTCGGTGCAGAAGTAGTGTGTGTTGGCCGTGCTCTTGGGTTTACTGCGCAGGGTGGCGAAGTACAGCCGCTCTGAGGAGAAAGCACTGGTCAGAGGGACTGGTTTCATCATGGGAACTGGTTTCACCATGGGAACTCATCATGGGCACTGGTTTCATCATAGGAACTCATCATGGGGACTGGTTTCATCATAGGAACTGGTTTCACCATGGGAACTGGTCTGATCATAACCCAGGAACCCAGGACTTTAAATTATTACTTATAATAAACTACATTAAACTTGTTATGAATGATGTATTTAATTAACTCTTTAACTTCAATAAACTGACATACTCCTCTTAGATACTCTGTGTACTTGTACCTTTAATAAATTATATTGAAGTATTTGTACCTTTAATATACTCTACTGAAGTACTTGTACCTTTAATATACTCTACTGAAGTACTTGTACCTTTAATATACTCTACTGAAGTACTTGTACCTTTAATAAACTGAGCTCCGGCCGGCTCGGACTCCTCCGTCATCCCGAACAGGACGGACAGGATCGGGGAGTGTCTCACCCCTTCCGGCGTCATGGGTCCGTCTAATTCCTGGCCTGTCTCACAGTAACTTTCTAACAGCTAGCAGCTCAGTTAGCCGTTAGCCGGCTAGCAGACAGGTGAGACTTCTTAAAAGTTTTAATAAACTTTATCCTCAGTTTCCCATCAGCCCCTGCGGCCGGATTCCTTTCTACCGTTGTTTGTGTTTCTCCGGTAAATATTCCCGGGTTAGCATGTTAGCATGTTAGCATGTCCTCACGACGCTCCGAGAGTCTGAACCTGAGATTCACCAAATCCCTCCTTAAGACACGTTCCCATAGCAACGGGAGCCGCGCCCACAGCACAGGGAGCCAATCACAATCAGAACAGACCGTGTTGCCTTCACAGTCCACTGGGAGAAACACAAAAGGCGTTCAGGGACCGACAGGAACAAAACCTGTAGCGGTATATATTATGAATATAATCTGAGTGGACTCCCGACCTTAAGAATCAATACCGGACAGTAATAATCATATTATTGTTCTAAGGGCTCTAAAAACACACTTATCAATGTTATTTTTGTTTTAATCGTCTCTTGTACATATATATTGTAGTATATTGTTGTATTATCGCAAAAAATCAAAATATTTATTTAACCTAATAATAAACTAAAGTTGTGTATGCTTTGCACTGAAATGTTAAATAAATGAAAATGAGGATTTTTCGTTCATTCATCTTCATTAATGACTATTTTCCAGGTTATGGATGTTTTATTACATCGAGTTTCTTGTGTAATGTGTTTTTAGCGTGAGTTATGTGAAGTGACTATTGAAGGTAATACATAATATGAATAATTAATGTAATTATTATGAATTCATTAATTAATAATGTATCTGATAGTTATTGTCCCAGGAATGAAAACAAAATCTTCAGTTTTAATAAGGACGTTTTATATTCTTACATTTCCTCTTCCTCCTCTCCCTCGTCTTCCTCCTGTTCTCTCAGGTGAGAAAGGTGAGTCCTGAGATCTGTTCTCAGGTCAGTTTATCTTTAGAGCGACTGAAACAGGAGGAAGATGTTCTCGTCTAAAGCTGAAGAGTCACATGACCCCTGACGGGGAGATAACCTCCCCTGATTGGCTGCTTTTAAGACTTCAGGCTTCAGAGCTCTGGCCTCGTCCTTTACTGGTTATGATGTCACAATCTCACCTGCGATCAGAGAGATCCACACACGGTTTGGTCCTGGTCCTGGTCCTAGTCCTGGTCCTGGTCCTGGACCTGGTCCTGGTCCTGGACCTGGTCCTAGTCCTGGTTGGTCCCTCCAGGCCCTGGCATCCGCCATGCTGCAGGGCGGCGAGCAGACTGCGAGACACAGCAGGGCTGAGCCGAGGGGGTGTCAGGTGACCCGGATCAGGTTGCTCCAGGTTCCAGAGGGGACAGAGGTGTGAGTTTACAGCCGGATCAGGTTTCAGCACACATCCAGGTCTGAGCTGGACTTCCTGCTGTACATCACCTGCTGCGGGTGAGCTGGGGGCGAACACAACACCCTTCATCTTCACCCCCCGTAGTCTTTACCCTTCATCTTCACCCTCGTAGTCTTTACCCTTCATCTTCACCCCCCGTAGTCTTTACCCTTCATCTTCACCCTCGTAGTCTTTACCCTTCATCTTCACCCCTCGTAGTCTTTACCCTTCATCTTCACCCTCGTAGTCTTTACCCTTCATCTTCACCCTCGTAGTCTTTACCCTTCATCTTCACCCTCGTAGTCCCTCTTCAGGTTCCCTCCTCACATTTAACATACTGCAGCTTCCCTTATAAAGTGCTGAATGCAGTAAACATTCATACTTCCTCATAACGTTGCTTCTCTAACATAACAGGGACACACACACACACACACACACACACACACACACACACAAGCCGTAAAAACAGAAACAGTTGTTTATTTATTACAGTTTTAATGAAACACCCTGAGACAGAAGCTGAAGGTCGGAGGACGAGCAGCTGGAGAGTGTGACTACAGGTGTGTGTGTTCAGTGTGCGTCTACAGGTGTGTGTGTGTCTACAGGTGTTTGTTGACGGCTCCTGATCCTTCACATTCGATGATGTAGGTGTTGTCGGTGCTCAGTTCGTCTTCAGACTTTGTTATTGTGAACTTTGCCTGCAAACAGAAAAGTAAACATTAATAGCTCCGTATTAAAAAAGTACTTTGTATGTACACACACACACACCTGAGTCAGCTGCTCTGCGATGTGAATGGCCGTCTGCGTGTGCAGCGTCACGGCACCGGTTCGAATCCGAGACGTTCCCTTCGCCAACGCCATGAAGATGATGAGCTGAGGAGGAAGGTCAGAGGTCAGAGGTCTTGTATGACGCTGTACATTCAGGGTCAGGGGGGTCAGCAGGTGTCTCACCTGGTCCTGCAGGAACTCGTCCACACAGCCGTTGTGTCGGATGTTCCTCAGCAGCATCTCAGCAGCTTCAATACCAATTTTATCTACATACACACCTGAACACACACACACACAGTCAGTATACAAGCTTCTGATTGGCTGTCACAGGTGGCAGCAGAGCTGTGATTGGTCAGACTTCATGTCCTCACCTTTCTTCCCCAGAGCCGAACCTGCAAACACACAACCTGTCGACGACTCAGCGAATATTCTGAAACACAGAGAAGGAGAACCAATCAGAGAGCTGACACCGGGAGGATGCGTTCACTGCCCGTGGGAAGAACTAGTTTAAAGAGAGGAGCTTAAACATGCAGTTCTAAAACATGTTGATTACATTACATTACATTTCATTTAGCTGATGCTTTTATCCAAAGTGACTTACAATAAGTGCATTCTACGGTTACATACAAGAATCAGAACAACAAGAATCAAGAAGGTACAATTTCATCAAAGGTTCAACTACAAAGTGCTATCAGTAAGAGACATTTCAGTGCTACTATAGTGCTACATCCTTTATTCAAGGTATAGTCGGAAAAGATATGTTTTTAGTTTGCGATGGAAGATGTAGAGACTTTCTGCTGTTCTGATGTCAATGGGGAGCTCATTCCACCATCGAGGAGCCAGGACAGAGAACAGTCGAGACTTTGTTGAGTGTTTAGCTCGCAGTGACGGAGCTACAAGGCGATTGGCAGAAGCCGAGCGGAGCGCACGAGTTGGGGTGTAAGGTTTTACCATGTCCTGGATGTAGACTGGACCAGATCTGTTCGTAGCACGGTACGCCAGTACCAGTGTTTTGAAGCGGATGCGGGCGGCCACCGGTAACCAGTGAAGGTCGCGGAGGAGCGGAGTAGTGTGGGTGAATTTCAGTTAAAGACCAGTCGAGCTGCTGCATTCTGGATGAGCTGCAAAGGTCGGATGGCACCAGCAGGTAGACCCGCCAGGAGGGAGTTACAGTAGTCTAGACGTGAGATGACCAGAGCCTGGACGACAACCTGTGCTGCCTTCTGGGTGAGAAGTGGACGTATTCTCCTGATGTTGTGCAGCATGAATCTACAGGAACGAGTTGTTGCGGTAATGTTGGCAGTCAGGGAGAGTTGACTGTCCAGGGTCACACCGAGGTTCCTGGCAGTCTGGGTCAGGGCCAAGACTGAGTTGTTGAAAGTAATCGTCAGGTCGTGAGTGGGGGAGACTTGATTGATTATTAAGGTCGGAAAAATAAGTTTTATTTTGAAAAATGAACGTTTACATAATGTGCATCTGAGAGGTCACGTGATACGTTACCCCAAAAATGACATTTGAAAAGTAAGTTAGACTGGACTAAAGGTTTAAGTTACAGAGTAGACTGGACATAAAGAACCCCTTCTAAACAGTAGTGATGTCATCAGGTGGGCGGGGCTTACATGATGCCGTTGCCGTTGCCGCAGGCCATTTCCTTCTCCTGCAGCGCCGGGATGTTGATGTACAGCTCTTTGATTTCCTTCCTGATGGTTCGAACCGCAGCAGCCGACATGTCTTTAGCCAGCTGAACACCGGAAACACAAGCAACACAATCAACACCACGAACGCATCAATACGTCACACTGAATGTTTTGTTTTTTTACATTACATTACATTTAGCTGACGCTTTTATCCAAAGTTTTTGTTTCTCAGACTTAAAAAGGGATGAATATAATAAACGTGGTTGTTTGTAAACACCTGTCATGACATCACTTCCCGTGTGTGAAACAGAGGTAACTTTATTTTGAAGGGCAGGACTTTACTTTGTAGGGCAGGACTCCAGCAACAAAGGCCCGGCCGTAGATCTTGGTGATGTTTCCTCTCTCCGTCATGACAACGGGCTGCAGCTCTTTGACCGGGTTCACCGTCACCATCACCTCCCCTCCACCTTTAGGGTAGTACCCCCTGAAACACACACACAGTGTCAAACACAAACACACACAGTGTCTCACACACAGTGACACACACACACACTTCTATCGATCAGACAGGAAACTGACCTCATTCTGATGTCACAGTCAAAATGGACTCCAAACTTCTCCACGATTGGTTTAAACACCTGAAGAAGAAAACAAACTGTTAAACATTGAAAACAGAGTATAGTAAGGTAAGAGACCTAAGACTTTCCAGAGTACTGTGTGTATAGTACGTGTACAGAGTGTATATTACAGCGTATAGTGTGTGTACAGAGTGTATATTACAGCATATAGTGTGTGTGTGTGTGTGTGTGTGTGTGTGTGTGTGTACAGTGTCACAGACCTTGACGGTGTAGTCGATCTGAGGCGCCATCTCTGCGTTGGTTCCTCCCTTCAGAATGAGCTGTGAGGAGGCGTCAGAGTACAGAGCACAGGGCAGAGCGACCTGCAGCAGCAGACACACACTCCTGACACACACACACACACACACACACATTACATTATTGAACACAATAAGAGTAAATGACATGTTGTGATCTGGGCAGGCAGACTCACCCTGCGGTCTGTGTGTCGGCCGTGTGGTTTCCAGACTGGATCTTTCCTGGAGTCAGACTGATGTCGGTGGAGCCGATGTCGGCTCCCTTCAGACTGCCGGAACACAGATCTGAGACCAGCTGCAGGCCGCTCAGGTGCTGTGGTCTGAACGAACACACACACACACTTTTTAACAAGCACTGAACTGGGACTTGATGTTTTTCACCTGTCGGCCTTAAAAAAAAACTACAGAACTCCATTCAGAAATTTCACAAATATGACCCGTTTTTTCACTTTATATAAAATGAACATGTTAGAGCAATATGTTTATGGTCCTTGTGGAAGCGGAGAGTCTACTCGTGAAATCGGCGCACAAACAATCCTTCTAGCACATCAATAAAAGCGATGAATGAATGGATTCACAGCAGCTGGACGAAGACTTCCATGGAACAGAGAGGGCTGTTTGTCTCTGATTCCATCAAACATTGAATGGAGTCTGGTGGAGTTCAAACTTATTGAGCTCAAACTTACAGAAGCAGCATCCAAAGAACCCAGAACCGGGAATTAAACCAGAACAATGAGACTTTATGAACGCGGGCCTTTGTTTGAATGCTAGCCTGCTAACTCGGTTAGCCGCCGCCTCGGTGCCAATGAATAGGCTAACGTTAGCCTGCTAGCCCATTAGCTGCACACTCACCTGAGCCCAGGTGTGCTCCTCCCGGCTCGGACTTTGCTGATGTTGATGGAGGACCCGGTGATGCAGCTGAGCGCCGCGGAGACCCGCAGGATCTGTCCGCCCTGCAGAGAGGCGACACCGGGGAGCAGGTGAGCAACCGAGCGCTAGCATGTTAGCATCCTAGCATGTTATATGTTATACTCACTCCCTCCATCACGCTGCCGTCGATCTCCACCGCAGAGGACTCCATCTTCTTCTTCTTCTGCTTCTTCTGCTGCTGCTGCTGATGTTTGAGATAATTCGGCTTCTTCTTCTTATGTTTGATATTATTCGGCTTCTTCTTCTTCTGTTTGAGATTGTTCTTCTTCAAGAACTTCTCTCTGTCAAGTTAGACCAAACGCTTAAAAGGAATAACTACAGGCACTTCCGTTCGCTTTCAAAATAATATACGTGATAGATAGAAGAAGAAGAAGAAACCCCTTTATTAGTCCCACAGTGGGGAAATTTATCCTCTGCATTTGACCCATCCTTTAAGGAGCAGTGGGCAGCCTCGTGAAGCGCCCGGGGAGCAACTGGGGGTTAAGTGTCTTGCTCAGGGACACAACAACATGGACTGGCTGAGGCGGGGTTTGAACCCCGGTCCTCTGGTTGAAAGACTGACTTGCTAATCACTGAGCCACAGTCGCCCCCACACAGACAGACAGACAGACAGACAGACAGACAGACAGACAGACAGACAGACAGACAGACAGACAGACAGACAGACAGACAGACAGACAGACAGACAGACAGACAGACAGACAGACAGACAGACAGACAGACAGACAGACAGACAGACAGACAGACAGACAGACAGACAGACAGACAGACAGATTATTCAGTGTCCTCCTCTCCACAGTCCTGTTTACTGGGTATGTTGGTGTCTCCGGCTCCAATGCTGCTCCCCCAGCAGACTACGGAGAAGAACAGATGGCCACACCAGAAAGTCATGCTGCCCTGTACTCCCCCTCTACCCAAATATGGACCTCCACAGTTAAGAAATGGTGAAACATTAGTATTTTAGTTTCTTCACACCTTTTGTGAAGTGAAGAACTTTTTATCAAATAAAATTACATTTACAGACTAGAATAATCTCCCCAGCAATGCTTAATTACTTAATATACTTAATTACAGTATTTAATCATTTTACACAAACCAGCACATTAACTTTTTTGATTTTCTTTGAAGGAAATAGCATGTCCTTTATTTTGAAAAGCAGTTCCGGACTTTCTCCTGTAACTTGTTGCCTCCTGCAGGCAGCGTGAGTCAGTGTGACGTCACCATGAAACAATATGAAAACAAATCTCTATCATGCATTTGTTTCCTCCATAATGAGAAGAAGGATGCATAAATGTTGATAATAAATACATTACCCTTTTTAATTCAGATGTGTTGTACTTTTTATGGTTCTTTCTTATTTCCATTGTAGTTTTCTTACTTTTTAATTGTCTGTTTCTTGAGTTTTTGCGCGGACTTGATTGTAAATTTAATGTAATAATACACCAAAGCAGATGTCTTCTCTGTGAAAACGTACCGAGAACAGAAGTTTAGAGCCAGAATGAGAGTAATCTAAGACCATAATACAATGAATAATTGTACTTTTAGAAGTGCCTGTAGTTCCGCCTCTGGCCGCTGGGTGGGGGCGTGACGTTGCTGCTTCGTCCGGTCTCCCACAGCTCGGAACAAGATGCTGAGCGGTGATTGGCTGCTGAGTGGGGCGTGCAGCTGTGTCTGTGACGTATCTCAGTCGAGTAAAGATGGCGGCGGTGACCAGAGGCTCTTTCACTGTGTTCAGACAGCTGGTGAGAAAGAGGCTGAGTCTGTCAATGTTTTCTGTTTGTTGCTTTTCTCCTCTGTTTGTTTGCTTCCGCTGCTCACGCGGACGGAGTGACGTCATCACCCCGTCACCCTGTGGGCCCGCTAGCTTAGCCTGTTAGCTGCTGTAACGTCTGTTGTCACGCTAATGCTGATGCTAAAAATGCTTAAAGGATGAAGTAAAACAGCTCATGGGTGGTGTGTGTGAGGGGGTGGGGGTGGGGGGGGTGTTAGGGTTAAGGGTACCAAAGGGGTAACACTGTCAGGGTTAGGGGGTAACTAACTAGCTAGCTGTGTGTTATCAGCTTCAGTTAGCTTCTTGCTAATACACACTGTGACCTACCTGTAGTAAAAGTACTACTACACACTATGACATACCTGTAGTAAAAGTAATAATACACACTGCCTACCGGTAGTAAAGGTAGTACCACACACAGTGACCTACCTGTAGTAAAGGTACTACTACACATTGTGACCTACATGTAGTAAAAGTACTACTACACACTGACCCTGTATTGATGATCAGTAAAAGGATCAAACGGAAATACAATGTTTTATTTATTTAATTAAATAAATGTTATTTGTGATAATAAAGTATAATAATTAATCTCTAATATCTATTTTATATTCATGTAAAAGCATCTGGATTTATTCTAGTTTATCACTTGATCTACATTTTACTAGATTACATTGAACACATCATGAGAACGTTATAATTCACTTGTCTGTCTCTCTGTGAGGACTCTGTCTGTCTGGTGACCTGTACCTGTCTGTCTCTCTGTGAGGACTCTGTCTGTCTGGTGACCTGTACCTGTCTGTCTCTCTGTGAGGACTCTGTCTGTCTGGTGACCTGTACCTGTCTGTCTCTCTGTGAGGACTCTGTCTGTCTGGTGACCTGTACCTGTCTGTCTCTCTGTGAGGACTCTGTCTGTCTGGTGACCTGTACCTGTCTGTCTCTCTGTGAGGACTCTGTCTGTCTGGTGACCTGTACCTGTCTGTCTCTCTGTGAGGACCCTGTCTGTCTGGTGACCTGTACCTGTCTGTCTCTCTGTGAGGACCCTGTCTGTCTGGTGACCTGTACCTGTCTGTCTCTCTGTGAGGACTCTGTCTGTCTCTATGTGAGGACCCTGTCTGTCTGGTGACCTGTACCTGTCTGTCTCTCTGTGAGGACTTTACCTGTCTGGTGATCTGTGTACCTGTCTGTCTCTATGTGAGGACCCTGTCTGTCTGGTGACCTGTACCTGTCTGTCTCTCTTCCTGTCAGCTGTCTCACCACTACCGGCGTCGATGTTTCCGGCTGCAGAGCTTCAGGTCCGACCGAACCGTTCGGCCTCTGAGCTTCAGATGTGAACCGAGCCTCCAAAGGTTCAGCAGCAGGACCCTGCACTCCTCTGCCGGTAGGTCCAGACCAGCAGGTCCAGACCAGCAGGTCTCTGTGTGCCGATGAGTCAGCAGTGAGGTCACAACTGTAGAAACCTAAGGTGGATTGACCTTTAAGGTGGTCCAGCTGTTCTCCTGAGACCAGCTGGACCCAAAGTCCTGACACACATCCTCGGTCGGGTTTCAGGAATTGAGGAAGTCGCTGGTGTTCTTTTCACTTCATAGAAGTTAGGAGTTCTTCCTGGTTCAGATAATCCAGATCAACAGGTTTCATGCCACAGATCTAGACTGAGATAAAGGTTTAATTATCAGGTCTCGGATTAAAGAAGTCCTTCAGTCCTTCTTGTCCACAGGAACTGATGATGACGTTGATGATGTCACTGTGTTTTCTCCTGTAGTGAGTTATGGACCAATCGTCTCGTTCAAACTGTCCGACATCGGAGAGGGAATCATGGAGGTGACGGTGAAGGAGTGGTGAGTCCACATGAGTCCTGAGACTACTGAGACCACAATAATACTGGGACTACTAAGACCAAATGAATACTGAGACCACGATACTTCTTGGACCACGAGACTACTTACCCAAGACTGCATAGCCTGAGCCGAGACCAGTCCCTGAATGAGCCCGTGTCCCCAGGTACGTGAAGGAGGGGGACAAGGTGTCCCAGTTCGACAGCATCTGTGAGGTCCAGAGCGACAAGGCGTCCGTCACCATCACCAGCCGCTACGACGGCGTCATCACGAAGCTCTACTACGACGTGGACGCCACCGCGCTGGTGGGGAAGCCGCTGGTGGACATCGAGACGGAGTCCAGTTCAGGTGAGACGGGAAGCCTCATGTTAGACTGGAACCAGGTCTTCAGTGTCCCCTGGTGTTCTGGTTCCACACTAAAACCGTGTGGTTGATCAGAGGTGATCCAGGAGGAGGACGTGGTGGAGACGCCCGCCATGGCTCGAGAAGAACACACCCACCAGGAGATCAAAGGGCACAAGACTCAGGCCACGCCCGCCGTCAGGCGCCTCGCCATGGAGAACAACGTGAGTCTCCTCCTGGTGTCTGCAGTCTGTTCCCAGACCGTCCAGAGTCCCCAGTGTCCCCAGTTTGTTCCCAGTGTTCCCTGTGACTAGTTTAACTGGTTGGACTGGTCTGACTCAGATTAAGCTCAGTGAGGTGGTGGGGACGGGGCGAGACGGACGGATCCTGAAGGAGGACATCCTGAACTTCCTGGCGAAGCAGACCGGAGCCATCATACCTCCGACCCTGTTCCAGGAGATCCAGACTCCGCCCCCTGCTGCTGCCAGGCCCGTGAGCGCTACGGCAGCCATGAAACCTCCACCCGCCACACCCAGACCCGTCTTCACCGGGAAGGACGTCACCGAGCCCATCAAAGGTCAGAGTCTGATGATACGTGTCACTGGTCACACTGGTGAGATGTAAATGGTTTATTCAGGACATTGTTGTCGCTGATCTGGATCCTGGTTCCCTGAGACACCAGACCAGGTGTCTGAACACACCTTTGATGTGGTCTCTAGATCCTGATATGGTCTCTAGACACTGGTTCCCTGAGACCACATCCCAGGAGTGTGAACACACCTTTGATGTGGTCTCTAGATCCTGATGTGGTCTCTAGACCTTGGTTCCCTGAGACCACATCCCAGGAGTGTGAACACACCTTTGATGTGGTCTCTAGATCCTGATGTGGTCTCTAGACCTTGGTTCCCTGAGACCACATCCCAGGAGTGTGAACACACCTGTGATGTGGTCTCTAGATCCTAGATCTTGTGGTCTCTCCGGTCGATCCTCCAGGTTTCCACCGAGCGATGATGAAGACGATGACGGCGGCGCTGAAGATCCCTCACTTCGGTTACTGTGACGAACTGGACCTAACCCGCCTGGTGTCCCTGAGGGCCGAGCTCCGACCCGTCGCCGAAGCTCGGGGGGTCAAGCTGAGCTACATGCCCTTCTTCATCAAGGTACGCCGCCCACGTCCACGCCGATTGGTTGACCGGAGAGTGTGATGTTAACGCTGCGCTCTCATTGGTTCAGGCTGCCTCCCTCGGCCTCCTCCACTTCCCCATCCTCAACTCCTCATTGGACGAGAGCTGCCAGAACATCACGTACAAGGTTTTTATCTGATCCGGTTCAGCTCGCGTCCCAATGTGTACCGAGCAGAACGCCGTGTTAAAGCTCCGTGTGGTTCTGTTCTGAAGGCGTCGCACAACATCGGCCTGGCCATGGACACGGCTCAGGGTCTGCTGGTTCCCAACGTGAAGAACGTGCAGCTGCTCAGCGTGTTCGACATCGCTCAGGAGCTGAACCGCCTGCAGGGGCTCGGAACCGCCGGCCAGCTGGGAACCCACGAGCTGAGCGGGGGAACCTTCACCCTGTCCAACATCGGATCAGTAGGTTCTACAACACACTCTAGTACCACAACCACACCAGAACCACATTAATACACCTCAGCCACACACTAGAACCTCAACCAAAGAAGAACCAGAACCTCAACCACACTCTAGAACCAGAACCTTAACCACAGAAGAACCAGAACCTCAACCACACTCTAAAACCAGAACCTCAACTACACTAGAACCAGAACCTCAACCACACTCTAGAACCAGAACCTCAACCTCACTAGAACCAGAACCTCAACCACACTAGAACCTCAACCAAAGAAGAACCAGAACCTCAACCACACTAGAACCAGAATCTCATCCACACTAGAACCACAACCACACAGTAGAACCAGAACCTCAACCACACTAGAACCAGAACCTCAACCACACTAGAACCACAACCTCATCCACTCTAGAACCAGAACCTCAACCACACTAGAACCAGAACCCCATCCACACTAGAACCACAACCTCATCCACTCTAGAACCAGAACCTCAACCACACTAGAACCAGAACCTCAACCACACTAGAATCAGAACCTCATCCACACTAGAACCAGAACCTCAACCACACTAGAACCAGAACCTCAACCACACTAGAATCAGAACCTCATCCACTCTAGAACCAGAACCTCAACCACACTAGAATCAGAACCTCATCCACTCTAGAACCAGAACCTCTCCCTGAACCTGTTTGTGTTGGTGAATCAGATCGGAGGGACGTACGCCAAGCCGGTCATTCTTCCTCCTGAAGTCGCCATCGGAGCTCTGGGAAAACTGCAGGTTGGTTCTGATCCGGCGTGTTTGTACCGACGTGATGGAACCGTTGATCGTAGTTCTACAGCGTTTAAGTTGCAGAACAGGAACCAGATAAACGATGAAGAATGTTCCATCGTGTTTTTCAGGTTCTTCCTCGGTTCGATGCCGGCGGTCAGGTGGTCCGGGCTCACATCATGAACGTCAGCTGGTCGGCGGATCATCGCATCATCGACGGAGCCACCATGAGCCGGTTCTCCAACCTGTGGAAGGAGTACCTGGAGAACCCGGCCAGCATGGTGCTGGACCTGAAATAAGAGAGCAATATTTCCCATCAGCCCCGGGGAGACCTTCACTTCTCCTCCCACCGCCTTCGCTTCTTTCTGTTGGAGGCCTTCCCGTTCACTTTTCCTTGTTGCCTTTGAGCAAGGCAGCGGGAGGAGGCGGGTCAGCCTGTCAATCATGTTGTTTCCCTGACGACCAATACCACACAGTGAGGTAGTTAGTCTGTTTCTAATGTTTCAGGAACTCAATTACAAATCATGACCAGTTCTAAATTACATCACTAAAACCTGTTGACATGCTGGGAACCGGAGAACCGGTGTGGGGGGGGGGGGGGGGGGGAGTCTTCATTGATCCAGATCCAAGTGTTGTCACGGAAACGTCTGGAGCTGGATGAGGATCCAGGATCTGGTCTGAGGTCAGCTGGTAAAGTGAAACATTGCAAACAGCAGAACTTGTGACCGAAGGTTCTCACTAGAACCGGGTTCCTGTTCCTCAAACATCTCAGAGTCCAACAGTGAATTGATGAGGAGGTTCTATGTGTTTTTAAATCATATTGATCTGTAGTTAGTTTTAAAGGGGTCTGTGTATGCAAATGTGGTGGGCGGAGTCAGCATTCCCCATGTCATGTGACTAAATGATTTCATTTATCAGCAGAACTAAATGTGATTCACGTCTCTGAGGTTTTAGATAAACACAAGCTCAGTTAAACTATTGATCAATGAAACGGTTCTGGTTCTGGTTCTGATCGGTTGGTTTGACGCCTCGATGGCAGAAATCTGTTTATTAACAAATAATGAAAACTGGGTCAGAACCAGTTTCTTTCCTCTGTACTGGATCAGAACCAGTTTCTCTTTGTGATCTATATACTGGATCAGAACCAGTTCCTCTCCCTGATCTCTGTCCTGGATCAGAACCAGTTCTGGTCTCAAGGGTCCGTTCATGATATGAAACTGAAGTGACGTTTGTAAATAATCTGAATTCTTGGTGGTCTGGTTCGGGGCTGGTGTGAAGAGGTCTCTCTGTAGACCTGATCCCCATTGGGGTCTGACCCGACTGTTACAGAACCTGTGAATAATCTCTGGTGTTGGTTGAATGTTTCTCTTCCTGCTTTGTTTTAGTTTCTGGACACTAAATGTAAAACTGTAAAAAAAAGAAACGTAGTTTTTTGTATTTTTGGGGCTGTTTGAACCTGAAGAACATTGAATAAAGTTGAAGTGCACAACCCTGAAGCAGTTTGGACTTTGTTGTGTTTAATGTAGGAGAACAGAAATCTGTTAGCCCCGCCCCCATGTCATTGTCAGGGGTCACGTGACCTGGAGGCTAAAATTATCCAGCTGATCAGAGATCAGATTTCAGCTGAAGAGAAGCAGCATGAGGACGACGGCTGCGCTCACAAGGTGAGTAGTACACCACAGTAGTACTGTGTACCACAGAGACCACAGTACTACCACAGTAGTACTGTGTACCACCACAGTACCACACAGATACTACAACTGGACTACAACTGTACTACATGGACTACAACTATACTACACAGATACAACTGGACTACATAGACTACAACTGTACATTTTATATTGAATACAAATATGTATATATTATATACATATTTGTTTCTTTACTTCATTTACATGTAATTAATGTAGTTTATTGTGTGTGTTGTTATTCCATTGTCTGTTTTCTTTAATACATATATTAAGTTAATACATCGTCTTAAGTGATATTTTAAAGTCTTTTCATGGAGTTACTCCTAAACGACCCAACAGGACACTCAGAGGGGGAAGCGGCTGCAGGTCAGAGGTCAGAGGTCATCCCACCTGTGTGCTGTGACATCACACGCCTGACAGGAAGTGGTCATCATGGTCATCATGGTGGGCGTGGTGAGCTCGGTGAGCTCCATCAAAGCTCTGTGGGAGACCAGGATCAGGAGTGTCCAGGAGGAGAAAAACCAGCAGAGGAGGAAGAAGACCAGGGGCGGGGCCACCGGCAGGTCAGACTCCGCCTCCTCTGCTGAGAGCGAATTCTATTGGTTCAAGCTTGTGCAACATTTTGGGAAATCCTCGTGTTTTCAGTTAGATTTCTGTGTTCAGATGAATCTAATGCTTCACATTATTACTATTATTATTATTATTATTATTATTATTATCTCTGCCAGGGATATTATGAGACTGGAACGCCCTCTGGTGGGTTAGGGTTAGCAGAACCTCCTTTCTTGTGTTTACATGTTGTCTTCTGGTTCTGACTGAGTCCTGGTCTTTCATGTGTCATGTGGTTCCTGTCCTGGTTCAGACTGAGTCCTGGTCTTTCATGTTTCATATGGTTCAGGTCCTGGTTCAGACTGAGTCCTGGTCTTTCATGTGTCATGTGGTTCATGTCCTGGTCTGTCACGTTTCATGTGGTTCGGGTCCTGGTTCAGACTGGGTGTTGGGGTTTGGGAGGACCGGGCGGTTCTGGCTCGGCTGAAACAGAAGCTGCAGACAGAAGACGGACGGCTCATCCTGCGGATCGAACAGGAGGAGTGGAAGGTAACGCCCCCTCAGGGACCTGGACCTGATGCTACATCAGGGTCAGGTCTTCATTTCTCTCTTGCTCCTCCAGACCTTGCCAGCCTGCCTGGTCCAGCTCAGTCAGGTCCATGAGTGGCATATTCACCGGACCGGACTGCAGAAGATCCCTCACTTCATCCACAGCTTCCAGAACCTTTTAGTTCTAGATCTGTCCCGCAACGGGGTCACAGAGATCCCCAAACAGATCGGTCAGTACCTCCCCCACTTCTACCAAAGAACTTGTTGAATTCTTACTGCAGCTCACATCTGAGGGTTGTAGACTGGTTTCATGTCCTGTAGTTCAGTTCTGGTTCACACTTTTGTGTCCTGGTTCTGGTCTCAGGGAAGCTGACTCAGGTCCGAGAGCTCCTGCTGAGCTACAACAGAATCCAGTTTGTTCCTGAAGAACTGAGCAGCTGTGAGAGTCTGGAAAGACTGGAGCTGGCCATGAACCGGGACCTGAACCAGCTGCCAGATCAGGTACCATCCACTACCTCATTCAGGTTCCAAAGAACCAGGTCCTGTAGTTCTGGAGCCAAGAACCCACTTTGGTCCAGCTGATCCGAGGTCTGTCCTCTGAACCAGTTGAGGAACCTGAAGAAGCTGCAGCACCTGGACTTGTCCATGAACGACTTCACCTGCATGCCGGACTGCGTGGTCGGGCTGCCGGCCATCCAGTGGCTCGACATGGGAGGAAACCGACTGCAGCACTTACCTGAAGACATACACAGGTGAGAGACGGAACGATGTGATGCCCCGCCCCTATCCGCCATCAGCCAATGAACACTGAGATCCGTTTGTCCTCAGGATGGAGACGCTGCACACTCTGTGGCTGCAGAGAAACCAACTGGAGGACCTTCCAGATAACATCAGCCAGATGAAGAGTCTGGACACGCTGGTCCTCAGCTGCAACAGACTCACAGACATCCCCCCACCGATGGAGGACATGTCCAACCTCAGGTCAGTCTGTCCACAGGTCAGTCAGTCAGTCTGTCTTCAGGTCAGTTGGTCAGTCTTCAGGTCTGTCAGTCTGTCTTCAGGTCAGTCTTCAGGTCTGTCAGTCTGTCTTCAGGTCAGTCTTCAGGTCTGTCAGTCTGTCTTCAGGTCAGTTGGTCAGTCTTCAGGTCAGTTGGTCAGTCTTCAGGTCTGTCAGTCTGTCTTCAGGTCAGTCTTCAGGTCTGTCAGTCTGTCTTCAGGTCAGTTGGTCAGTCTTCAGGTCAGTTGGTCAGTCTTCAGGTCTGTCTGTCTGTCTTCAGGTCAGTCTGTCTGTCTTCAGGTCAGTTGGTCAGTCTTCAGGTCTGTCTGTCTGTCTTCAGGTCAGTCTGTCTGTCTTCAGGTCAGTCTGTCTGTCTTCAGGTCAGTTGGTCAGTCTTCAGGTCTGTCAGTCTGTCTTCAGGTCTGTCTGTCTGTCTTCAGGTCAGTCTGTCTGTCTTCAGGTCAGTTGGTCAGTCTTCAGGTCTGTCAGTCTGTCTTCAGGTCAGTTGGTCAGTCTTCAGGTCTGTCTGTCTGTCTTCAGGTCAGTCTGTCTGTCTTCAGGTCAGTCTGTCTGTCTTCAGGTCAGTCTGTCTGTCTTCAGGTCTGTCTGTCTGTCTTCAGGTCTGTCTGTCTGTCTTCAGGTCTGTCTGTCTGTCTTCAGGTCAGTCTGTCCTCAAACAGAAACGGATACTATTAATATTTGTGGTATTGGAGTTAAAACCAGCAGTCGTCTCTCAGACGTTTGTTTCTGTTGAAGCAGGTTTGTGAACTTCCGGGACAACCCTCTGTCTCTGGACGTGTCGCTGCCCTGCAGGAAGACGAAGGACGAGGACGATGAAGACGAGGACCATGAAGACGACAGAGAGATGTTTGGACGAGAGTTCATGCAGGTCTACATCCAGGAGGCCAGAAAGAGAGCCGAGCTCAGCATGAACCGGGTCCCCGGTGAGAACCAGTTCATCTGACGTAGTCTGACCTCTTTAATTTATCTTTACTGAGCAGCTAATTGATCTATTTGTAAGTAATAATTATAATCTTCAGCTTTTGTTTATATTTCATTGATGTTTGTTTGATACTCGAAATATAGCAAAAATTGTAAAAGTCAATTATTTACACTTATTCATTTCTAACTTCAAGGTTCTTAAATTGTTAAACTTCGAGTCGTCGTTATCATGAAATACTTTAATTGATTAATTGATTTTTATTTCTGTTTCAGAGCCGAACGACGACTCAAACTAAAAAACAAGACTTGTCTTCTTGAGGCTCAGCTGCAGGTTTTAAACCTGAAGAAAAAGAGCCACAGGATTCATATTTATATTTCTGTTTCTGGAGGCTGAAATCTGCTGAAAACACAAAATGTTTCATCAGTTGATGGTTTAGTTTTTTTGTGTCGGTTATTCACAGTGTTCTGTTATTAAAGTTAAGTTATTAAAGACATGATGACATCAGTAGACGGAACACAAGTGAAAACATTTAATAGAAAAAAATAAAACATTCAACAGTTTGATTTTAATCCCAAATAAAAATACTTCAGTTGAAACTCAGATATACAGTTTGTGTGATTTAGTCTGTTGCCCGTCTGTAGTCTGTCTGTAGTCAGTCTACAACCAGTCTGTCGTCCGTCTCACTGTGACCTTCAAGACACAGACGAGGGCACGGCGGTCAGGAGGACGTTCTCCAGAGTCACCTGACTGTTGACGTAACGAGTCAGTTTGCTGTTGAATCCGTTCGTCTTCAGGAAGTCAAGTCTGCCGCCGTCAATCAGGCGTTTACAGAGACGCCCGACCTGCTCGCGCTCGTCCGCCAGCAGAAACCTGCAGAGAAGAAGAAGATGATGATGATGATGATGAAGAAGAAGAAGAACTCCTGAAAACAGATTTACAAACTACAGAAACCAGAAGAGAGAACAGAGGTCAAATATTTACCCGCTCACAGCGTCCGTCTCCTCCGCCGGTTCGTGCTCTTCGTCGTCTCCTCTCTGATTGGTCCCGCCCTCAGATGCACGGTCCCGATTGGCCGGTCTGAGTCCACACGTGGCCCAGCTGGACATCCGACAGAAAGCTGAGAACTCGGCCGCTCCGAGTCCTTTCTGCAGGAAGAACTGCTGCCCGACATAATGACGCCACTCACAGCGATGGTGGCAGCACAGCGCCACCGCCAGGCCCAGCACCGGACCAGGACCAGAGTCTGAACCAGGACTAGATTCTGGCAGTGCTGCCGCATCAGCTGATTCTGGTTCTGAGGTTTTGAGGCGTTTTCGCGGTGGTTCAACCTCCTCTCCGAGTCGTGGGGTTTCCAACAGACAGCGCAGAGCCAGATCTGAGATCAGAGACAGACGAGACCAGCTGAGTCAACGCTCTCTTTCCTGGCAGCCAATCAGAGGGAAGGATCGCTCTCACCTGTCGCCGCTCCACACAGGTGTTTTCCAACTCCAACCAGCGGAAGCTTCTTCTGTCTGAGCAGCTGGACTTTACCTGGAGACATCAGAGTCAGAAGACCCAAACCAGAACTACACAAACCACCAGAGCTCCAGATGTTGGTCTCTTACTTAAATCCAGATGCTGAATGTCGACCTGCAGCCTTTCAAACTGAACTCCAGTATCCTGATGTTTCCCATCCACCTGGACCAGAACAGACCAGAACAGACCAGAAGAGATCAGATCAGACCAGATTGACTTCATAAAACATGAAAGAGTGGATTCTGGAGCCCTCTGCTGGTCTGCTGGACCAACAGCTGCTTTGAGTCTGGACTAATGAGGATTTCCATGCCTTGAAGCGGGTGCTGCAGCGCTCCACCAGCAGCAGCTGCAGGTCCTCACAGGTCTTCAGGTGGTCTCTGGTCTTCAGGGCTTGGTGGATCCAGTGAGATAGTTTCCCACGACCTGCTCCAAACTCCACGAAGCACCGCCCCCTTCCCAGAAGCCCCAGCGCCTCCATGTGACCTAAGAGAGAGGACTGGACACACCTGACAGGTGAGAGCGAGATGACAACCGAGGCTCCACCTCCTCCGGTGTATGAACGCTCCTGGTTCAGGACTCTGAAACAGGACTCTGGTGAGGTCAGAGTTTCTTTTGAGTACCTGCTGCTTCAGGTGTTTGTGGGCGGAGTCTCCGTTCTTTGGGTTGTTGAGTTCTTCCTGGAGGGCAGGGTGAGACAGAACGCTGTCGTCCACGTCCCACTGCAATCCTACAACAACAACAACAACAACATGATGATGATGTCACCACTCTCAGGTAAATGGACCTGCTCCAGGAGGAACTCACCTGTGACGGCTGTCTTCAGTTTGTCCAACAGAGAATGTAACTCGGCCCGGCTCCGCTCAGACAGACTCACCTGAACCACAGGCAGCAGGATTATGAGGATTATTATAGTTATTATTGATATTATTATTATTATTATTAATATTCATATTATTATATGAGATGTTACCTGTTGGAGCGTCTCTCCGTCTGCGGATCCAGAGTTTATATTCTCCACATAATAAACCTGCAGAAGGGTTCACATCAAGCACTCATATATATGTATATACACACACATTCATAATAATCATATTAATAACATAAATAACAGTATCAATGATAATAACATTAATAATAATAACTCACAGGCTTTGCTTTCTCTCTGGCGTTACATTTCTTCAGGTGCTGCTTCAGTTTGTCTTCACTCACAGTGCTGAAGAGTCACACAAACAGGAAGTTACACAGTGCTGAAGAGTCACACAAACAGGAAGTTACACAGTGCTGAAGAGTCACACAAACAGGAAGTCACACATTGAAGAGTCACACAAACAGGAAGTCACACATTGAAGAGTCACACAAACAGGAAGTTACACAGTGCTGAAGAGTCACACAAACAGGAAGTCACACATTGAAGAGTCACACAAACAGGAAGTCACTAACATGGTTGATCTGCTGACTTACTGTTTGGGGTCCAGAGGACACGGAATCCTGTTGCTGCTTCCTTCCTCCTGAAACAGGAAACAGGAAGTTAAGAGAAGGGTGATGACTATTCATCATGAGGAAGATGATGGCCGTTTCTCAATATGCGTACTTCTCTGTACTTGTGTACTCCTGTACTTGTGAAACGTCATCAGTCTCAGCCCAAGTACTGTTCCAATTCAAAGTTCGCATCAAGCCAAGCACGGTGAAATTGCCCGGATGTGGCTCGCTCCGCCCATTTTACCGGGTATGCATCGATGGTGACTTGTGTGTACTTTGGATGGCCAAATATCCCAGAATGCATTTCACTCCAGGAAACGGAATCCGACTTGTTAGCTCTTCTTTATCATGTCATTTTCGCAACTGGGCGCTGCAGACACGGGTACCCTCCATCTCCCAACAGTAAGTACCCAGCTGGTGGATACAGGGCCTGTTTGTATACAGGAGACCTCTGCAGCATCATGCAGCATGGGCGACTGTGGCTCAGTGGTTAGCAAGTCGGTCTTTCAATCAGAAGGTCGGTGGTTCGATCCCCGGCTCCGGCAGTCCGTGTCCTTGAGCAAGACACTTAACCCTCATTGCTCACCGTTGCTGTGTCTACGGTCTACTGTAAGTCGCTTTGGATAAAAGCGTCAGCTAAATGAAATGTAATGTAATGTAATGTATCAGTGCAAGTGCACAGAACAGGGTTGCCAATATACACATCTAGAAATGTGCCCTTGGATTCAGATTCCCTGAAGCAGCAATGAAGGGAAAAGTTTTCTGTTCATATATGCCCTCTTGTGCTCTGCAGGAGGAACAATCCGGACGTGGCACCCATCAATAGCGCCAGCAGCACAGCGGACCGCCTCATGGACAGCAAAGCGAGCAAAGCCGGCCACCACCTCCTCCATCTCCTCCGCCTTGGGGAAATGAATAACTCTGTGGAGGATAGTCATCATTTCCTCCACGACGTTGTGGACGGTCCTGCACACTGTGGACAGTGGCATGGTGAAGATGTCTGAGGTGACCCTGTAGGAGGCTCCACAGGCCAGCCAGTACACCATCACCAGAACCTCAACCTCGTGGCTCCATCCATGGCTTTTTTGCCGGGGCAGCATCTGGACCAGCATGTTGATGCTGGTCCTGGAAAGCCTGAAACTTTGTTTATTAATTGTTGTAACATTAATGTATGTAGTATATTTCTTTGTGTTTTGACTATTTAATAATAAATTCTAAATATGAATTGTTGAAGTCTACCAGTATTACATGTTCCTAATATCTGACCTGCATGGTCAGGTGCGTGCTTATGCTTGAAGGTTTATATTATTGTATTGCTCCACAGGCAGTGTGACAACACACAGCTATCTTACCAGAGTCCAGAAGTCACTGTAGCCTCATGATCTGTGTATCGTAGATGTGAAATGTCCTGTTTGTGTCTGTCCTGGGTTAAAGACTAATGTACGAGACACAAATGAGGTTCAGGTACTTTAGTTTAATGTGTAGTGATGTTTGTGTATCTAACTGTACTGATGATCGACCTCTTGGTGTTTGCGGATCAAGAAGACAAATGGTAGGTGTGTATGTGGAATATGGGCTAATAGATTTAATATTTAAATACTGTTACGTAACTGTATCAAACCTCCTCTCTACCTGCCAGCTTATTAGGCCTAGATAGATCATATATTATTACATTACAACAGCCATACTATAAATGGTAACCTCAGCAATGTTCTAATGTAAAGATATTTTCTATGTATTCTAATTTGAGGTACTTCCTTAATCCAATATGAAAGAGAATAGATATTAGATACACCTCCCAGTATAACCAGTACAACAGCAGCAGAAACTACATTAAACTAAATTATCTAATCTAAGTTTAATACAATATGAAACTACATACATTTTCTTTGGGTTTACAAAGTAAACTGTCAAGTCTACCTATAAGTGGGAGGACAGGTTACAAAGAAGAGCAATGGGTACAGGTTAACCAAAAGTGTTAAAACAGACTTACGAAGCAATTGAAGCACGCCTCCGCTGCATATATATATATATATATATATAAAATAATATATATGATAATCAGAAGCAGCTTTATTATAACGGTATTTTATCTCAAATTCGGTTGGCAATCTTCCTAACTCACGTATATCCAGCAATCTCCTACAACCCACTTTTTTTTTGCGCCACTGGCTCCTTAAATATACGTGTGTGAAGAAAGAGGGCCAACGTGATGACGTCATCAAGTACGCTGCCGTTCCAATTCACCTTACTTTTGGAGTCTGGACTTGAAGTCTGGACTCGAAGTCCGGACTTCAAAAGTTCACAAGTCCGTACTTGTGTACTTGGTGTAGTGCCCCCGTTGCCTATTTACCATCAGGCACTACTTGGTTGCTCGTTGTCTGACTTGTTCCTGACGCGTTTCATTCAAGACACTGTCCGGCTGTTATGTCCATTCTGTTTATTTTAATCACAAATAAACAGCAGTGTAAATGTCGGCAGAAGGTAGTGTATTCAAATCATAAAATAAACCATAAACACTTGCATATAATACTGTCACCTATTGCATAACGAAAACAAAAACGATAACTCTCACGATAACGATAACGGTCAAAAAACTGTTTGCTTTCCTACAAACGTGCAACACCCGGCCCTAATGACACTCCTACTTATATAGTGCCAACTCACTTGAAGTCGCCTTGCGCCCCCAGTGGTGGGAGGTCCAACATAATAAAACAGACAAAATGGCTCTTACACACCGGCCCCTAATTGTTTCTGACAACGGACAAAACAATTATTTATAACTTTACATAAGGAGCCATTACATTAGAAACAAAACAAAAAAGTGCTGTTTGAAACAGTCGATATTACAAGAACTCCCTATAGCCCATATATTGATTCACGTCTCAGAACATGTTTGTGGGCTTTCACCATTCTTTATTAATCACTTGCCTCACAAAGAAGACAAATCTTTGTCACTGGTCTCTCAAGTATACTGGTCTTGGTTTGAAGACGAACAGAACGCACTAGTCCTTTCCTATCAGGAAATGTCTGTAGTATCTTTCCAAGTATCCAGGATCCACGAGGTGCTGTTGAATCTACAACAACAACAACAACAATATCGCCAGGTAAGAAATGTCTTTTTTCCTCATTCCATTTTTGCCTTTCTTGCAGTAATGGTATGTACTCTTGTGTCCACCTTTTCCAGAACAGATCAGCCAAGTACTGAGTCTGTCTCCATCTCCTTTTTATGTACAGATCCCTTTTTTAAAAGAGTCCAGGTGGCAAAACTGGGTTTCCTTTCGTCAAGAGAATGTGGTTTGGCGTTAATGGCTCAAGGTCATTAGGATCATCAGACAACTGTGTAATGGGCCGGTCATTCAATATGGCTTCCACTTCACATAACAGTGTGAAATCCTTCATCCTCCAAACATTGCTGACGAAGAACAGTGTTCAGAATCCTCCTGACCATACGTATGACACGTTCCCAAATGCCACCATGATGAGATCCAGCAGGAGGGTTGAAACTCCATTTAATTCCTTTCTGCGCCATAGTACCTTGTATTTTGTTGTGATCCAATGAAGTTAGAGCTTCTCTGAGTTCTCTTTCAGCTCCGACAAAGTTAGTTCCATTATCCGACCGCATTGTAGCAACTTGTCCTCTTCTGCAGACGAATCTTCTTAATGCATTGATACACGAGTCTGTGTCGAGCGAATAAGCGACTTCCAGATGGACTGCTCTACTTGCCATGTACGTAAAAAGCACTCGTAGCGCTTTATGATGCTTCGACCTCTCTTTACATCAATTGGGCCAAAATAATCAACACCAACATTTGTGAATGGTGGGTGGTCAGGAAAAACTCTTTCAGCGGTTTCGTGATTACCTTTCTCACTGCCGAATTGTCACTGGTTATCCAATACCTTTTTCTTAGCTTAGAGAGTATATGATTTCTGCCACCATGGCCCAGTTGTTCATGAATATGACGAAGTATAAGAGTTGAGACGTGTTGGTCCTTTGCTAAAATGAGCGGGTGCTTTCGGTCTTCAGGCATTGAAGCTTTATTTAGTCTTCCTCCAACTCTCAAAAGACCTCCTTCATGAACTGGGTTCAGTTTGTAGATTGTGCTTTCTTTTTTCACTCTTAATTTCCCTGATGTTAATGCAACAATCTCATTGTGAAACCGTTCCCATTGGCTGAAGCGAACAATAGATATCTCCGCTTCAGAAAGGTCATCCACAGACACACTTTGTCCTCCCAACGTGGCTTTGAACTCCTGCATCTGCACACTGACATCCATTAGTCGATGACCATCGCCGTTGGCATTTGCAGTAATCAACTGCTTCCTTTTCCTGCTTAAAGAAAGCAAAGTCCTCTTCAACAACAGCATCCAACCCACTGCAATTTTTAACCTTTTCCAGCTGGAAAAGTGAGTGACCAGTTCATGAGTGGGATTGGAGCTATCCACAGTAACAATAGTGTTGACTGCGATAGTCTTTTTAACTTCCGGGTCACCAGTAATGTCCAAATCCAAGATATGCGCTGGCCACTCAGCTTCTGATTTCCAGAGAAACTTTGGACTTTCAAGCCATCTCCGTTGAACCAAATGTTCAATCTTCAGTCCCCTTGAGGCATCGTCTGCTGGGTTTTGTGCTGTAGGGATGTATCTCCACTGTGAGATGTGCGATGCCTCTCTAATGGTTGATATCCTGTTTGCAACAAATGTCTGGAACCGTTTGTCCTCATTTTTGATGTATTTTAGTACTGATGTACTGTCAGTCCAGAATTGTGACGTCCCCAACGGCAGCTGTAACTCTGATTTTAACATCTTGTCCACTTTAACAGCGAGAGCAGCGGCTGTCAGTTCCAAGCGAGGGATAGTCACCTGTTTGAGTGGAGCCACCCTAGCTTTGCCAAGCACAAAAGCAATATGGACCCTGTTCTCTTTATTTTGCAACCTAATGTAAGTTACAGTTCCATATGCACTTTCACTGGCATCAGAGAAGTGATGCAATTGAGCAGAGGTTGTGTGTCCAAAGTCTTTAGGTTTGAAGCATCTACTGATCTTGAAACTTTCCACTCTTTCAAGATCTTCCAACCATTGGTTCCATTTCTGTTGTAAGGGATACGGTATTGGATCGTCCCAACCGCACTTCAATTGACACAGGTCTTGTAGAATCATCTTTGCTGGGATTGTGAAAGGGGCTAAGAAACCCAAGGGATCGTAGACGGAACTGATCATAGATAACATCCCACGTCTTGTGTGTGGTTTTTCTCGGATGTTAAACTTGAATTTGAAGGTGTCCGTCTCAATGCACCATTGTAGTCCAAGAGCCCGTTCAACTGGCAATTTGTCTCTGTCTAGATCCAACTCCTTGAAGTTCTTGGATCTATGTTCTTCTGGAATTTCCAATAGCACCTCACGACTGTTGCTGATCCACTTTGTGAGATTGAAACCTCCTAACCTGCAGATGGCTGTGATGTTCTTGACCATTTGAATAGCATCTTCGTTAGAAGGTAAGCTTTCCAAAAGATCATCCACATAAAAACTTCTTGTGACTGCGTCAATTACCTCTGCTGGAAATCTGTGTTGATTGTCATCAGCAACTTTCCTGAGGGCATAACATGCACAACTAGGAGAAGATACTGCGCCAAATAAATGGACAGTCATACGATACTGTACAAGCTCTTGCTCCAAGTTTCCTTCTGGCCACCACAAAAACCTCAAGAAATCGGAATGCTCTTCTGCAACCTTTACTTGATGGTACATTGCTTGAATGTCAGCCATGATTGCCACAGGTTCCTGTCTAAATCGTGTCAACACTCCTAACAAAGAGCTTGTCAGGTTGGGTCCTTGTAGAAGCTGATTGTTCAGTGAGATTCCTTTAAACTCTGCCGCACAGTCAAACACGACACGTAAGTTTCTTTTCTGTGGATGGTATACCCCATGGTCAGGGAGATACCAAACTTTCCCATCAGTGCGTTCCAACTGCTGCTCTGGCACCTTTTCAGCATACCCTTTGTCAATGACGTTGGTGAGGAAGGTAGAATATTCTTTGTGGAAACTTTCATCCTTCAGCAGTCTCTTTTTCAGTGAATTGACGCGCTGTTTGGCAACAGAAAAGTTGTTTGGCATGTGTACCTGAGGTGTCTTGAATGGCAACTTAATATTGTACTGGCCATCTTTAAGTTGTACTGAACCTATCACTATTTCCATAAATTTCCCTTCTTCTATTGACATCTCCTCTTTGTCATTAGATGAATTCTCACAGAAGTCTTGATTGTACTGTTTCATCAACAGTTCTTCCAACTTGTCAACAACAATCCGATTAACAGTAACAGCAGGGTAGCCACTCTCACACTGCTTTGCACTGTTTCCATGAAGAGGTTCATTAATCACCCAGCCCAATAGGGTTCTTACTGCATATGGTCCCTCTCCTCGGCTGTTGATCACTTCCCATGGTTCCATTAACTTTGAGGCGTTTGTGCCAATCAACAACTCGACATCAGCGTTAATACGAGGAATGTTTACACCTTTCAGGTAAGTCCACTTTGACAATTCTTCTTTAGTAATTATATTGTTTGTCGACACTGGCATTTTCTTCTGCGTGAACAGTTTAGGAAGCTCAAAGAACTGATTGTTGGCAAGTTCAGAGATTTCCACGCCTTCTACAACACAACTTGGAACAGTAGTGCTGTGACCCATTGTACGAAGATGAATCTTTGTTTTTCTTCCTTTGATGTTCAGCCTTTCCATTAGACCTTCAGAACAGAAAGTGTCAGTACTTCCTGGGTCCAGAAATGCATAAGTTTGTATGATTTTGTTTCCCTTTGCACACTTAACATTGACAGGTAAGATTGAAAGGATGCCGTTACTACCTCCGGCCCCTGTATGACCACAAGTTGAGACGGTTGTGCCACTCACCGACCTTTCCTTTGGCCTTTCTTCGCCTTTGCTTCTTTCACTTTTGTCGATGTGCAGAGTGCTGGGATGATTTTGGTTGCAAATCTCGCAAGATAAGCGTTTATTGCAACTCTTGCTCATGTGTCCTGTGTGCATGCAACCAAAGCAAACCCCTTTCTCTTTCAGAAAGTCCAACTTTTCCCAATGTGTTCTTTTTCTTAATTGCAGACAGTGCTCCAATGCATGTCCACGCATACAATACAAACAGCAAACATTTGAAACTGTAGGTGACATACCTCCTGTTTGAGTCTGAATGCTTTTCTTGCCTTCAATCTTGGCTGGTTCAGTAGCCATAAAGACAGCAGTTGCAAAGCTATTTCTTTTGAACTGTGCCTTTTGCTGTAACTTTGCCTTGTCTCCTTTAGTGACACCACCTTGAGTATCATTGATGTTACCAAAGATAGGATCAGAAACAACCTTGACTTGGTACTCAATGAACTTGATTATGTCTTTAAACCCGGATCTGCGACCTTGGGTTTCAGAAATGTCACATGCAATTGCTCTCCACTTCTCTCTAAGCTTGTAAGGAAGTTTCTGCATTATTGTTTTCATGTTGGCTGGCATATTGAGTTCATCTAAATATTGCAACTCCTCCATCGCATTGCAACACTCTCGTAAACACCATGCATATGCCTGTAGCCCTTTAACATCATCTGCTTTAACAGCAGGCCATCCAATGATTTTGTCCACGTAGGCAGCTGTGACCTTTAATTCATTTCCAAAGTGTGTTTGGAGAAGGTCTTTGGCCACAGAATAACCTCTTTCTGGAGCCATATGCTGGCAACTCCGTACCAGATCTCGAGGTTGCCCCCTAGTGAACTGCTCCAGATAGTACAAACAGTCCCCTCTGTTTGTTTTAGCTTCCACACAATGTTCAAAAGCTCTGATGAATGATCTGAATTGAAGAGGATCTCCAGCGAAAGTAAGAATCTCTCTGTGCGGAAGAGACTGAGAGTTCTGGGTCTGTACAAGAAGTGCCGTTACTTCATTTTGTCTTTGTAACAGACTGTAGAGCTCTCCAGGTATTTGAGGATTGCATGGAGATGGTGTTGCTTGATGAACACCAGGATTTACATCTGATTGATCATCAGATGTTGGCCACTTGTACTTTGTCTGAGTAGCTGCTTTTGCACTTTCATATTCATCCACTTCCATTGTTTTTACCATTGTTGGTTGAGTGTTAGACAATGAATATTGGTGCTGAAATTATTCTTTTTTCTGTTGTTTGTATTGTTCAGCATTAGGATTGAGTGCAACTCCTTTTTTGAAGTAGGATTCCATTCCATCTAAATGTGCCGTTGAAACATTGTCCTGGTGTGAGGCGTTCAACACTGCTAGTTTTGCTGTACATGCTGCTACCTCAGTGTCCATTTCGAGTTGCTCCTTTTCCTTCCTTAATTGCTCCTCCAAAACATGCTTCTTCCGTAGCGCTGCAGCACGCGTCATGAGTGCAGCTTTTTTTCTGCCTCTGCTTGAAGCCGTGTGGCCGATGTTGTAGACCTGCTGCCTTTTGATACATTACTTGTTCGACCCGAGCGCTTGCTGGAAGAATTGGATCCAACATTTGAAATGCTGTCCCCAGGCTGCACATTAACCCCATCATTGTGGACATCAACCATTTCAGTATTGGGGCAACTTTCATTGTCACGCAACCATTTTTTTACATTCATACTGACGCAGTTGATACTGAGCATTTTCTGCTTAAACCACACTTCCTGCCTTTCCACCTCTTCTTTAGGTAACAACCGCAGCAACGTTTCATGTTTAACCTTTGCTTCACCACAGAAAACATTGAATTGTTCAAATGTACCTTTAACCTCTTTGACATAGTTTTTATCACACATCAAACCCAAAAGTATTTCTCTGAGACCGTATGCTCTTTGAAACTTCCCCTTTCTGTCTTTTGAAAGGCCCGATGACTCTTCATCAAGAGGAAGATGATGACTATTCATCATGAGGAAGAGGACTTCCTGGACATGGGGCGACTGTGGCTCAGTGGTTAGCAAGTCAGTCTTTCAACCAGAGGACCAGTCCATGTCCCTTAGCAAGACACTTAACCCCCAGTTGCTCCCACTGCTCCTTAAAGGATGGGTCAAATGCAGAGGATAAATTTCCCCACTGTGGGACTAATAAAGGGGTTTCTTCTTCTTCTTAGGAAGATGACAACTCTTCATTAAAGCTCCTTTAAAGAGTCTGTCTCCTTCAGGAGCCGGCTGGAATCTAAATGATGTATTAACCATATAATCTATACATCGGAACCATTTAATTAAATTAATTATAACTTGAATACCATTGCCATCTCAGCTTTTAATTATGATCTTCATCCGGTCTGATGTGTTAAACAGAGCCCTCTAAAAAAGGGCAATTAACAGAAGTTGTTTTATTTTGAAAACCAGTTATGTCTCTAAATTGTTAAACTAATAAAGTTTAAATTTCAGACTTACTGAACCTTGTATAGTGAAGCTATGTCCCTGATCCCACCATGGGCCCCTGAATCACCACGAGTCCCTGAACTCACCATGGTCGCGTGCTCTCCACAGAACACTTTTCCTCTGGCGACGATCATTTTACAGAACCGTTTCTTCTTCTCCAGGAAGAAGCCACATCTCCCGGGCAGCGCGGCCGCCATGTTGGAGCACACTGACGCTCCGCGTTGCCTTCGTGTACTCAGCAAACTGTAGTAAATACCGTCAGAAACTGTTACTCCTATTTATTTAAATAAATAACTATATGAATTGTGTGAAATAATCAGGTTTACAAAACAACGTGGATATTTTACAGAATATATTCTGACATATTTTTTAATCTATTTTACACATTATATCTCTTCAGATTTTACCTAAAGTGTAAAACAATTTACAATGTGGTGTGGCTAAAGTTATATTTTTCCTCAACAGTACATGAACGCATCCTCCCGCTGCTCAGTTCACTCTGATTGGCCGTCCTGTATGTCAATTTAAATATTTTCCCGCCTCTCGTTTCACCGGGGTGGGGCTTATGTTTGGGTGACGTCATTAGTGGACTGTCCAAACCGTAATGGCGGCAGCAGCAGCGGAGCGGGGCGGTGGTCCCGGTTCTTCTCCCGGTTCTTCCCGGACGGCGGCGGCGGACTACTCGGTGCTCGTAGTGGTGGGGTCGCTGCGGCCCGCCGGGCTGCTGGAGCGGCTGCTGCGTCAGATAAACTCCGGTGAGTAAAGTTACTCGGTACCGGAGAGGGCAACGTGAACACTGGGCCGGAAGTTAGCGGGGCCCTTCACAATGAAAGACGTGTGTTCCTCCACGAGCAGCAGCTGCTTCTGTTTTTATGGTTCACTTTAGATTCACAGCGGACATTTTATATATTATTCTTATAATATGCATTTATTTTGTATATATTCTTTATTCTTACAATATACATTCATTTGTAGATTGTCTTAGGTTGCTGTTGTGTTAACATCCAGATGTTGTCTGGTTTCTTTTGGCAGTTTGAGACTTTCGAGATTTACAGAAACACTAACATTGTATTTATTTTAAATAAAATATGTATATTCACATAATCATATAATTTTAATCACTGAATAATAGTTGCAGCATTGTTCACTTCTGAGGTGTTTATTTTGAAAATCCCTTTCTACCGGATGTTTTTATTTTGTGCAGCTTGACTGTTTTTCGTGTGTCTTTAAAAGTAGTTTAACGGTCCAAAAACAGTGAAACTTTAGGAATGCAACAGTTTGGCCTTTATTTGACTCATGAACCTGATCGACTGATAGATAATCAATAAGTCCCAGGGTGCAACTGTCAGAGTATTTGATCAGATATTAGTTGGAGTCTGTCATTTGTGGAGCTGAACAGGAGAAACCAGTAGAACCCAGTAGAACCATCAGAACCATCAGACTGACCGAGTCTAGTTTAACTGATGGAACAAAAACAAGCGATCGGATTCTGATAACTGACCCCTTTTACTAATCAATGATCAGAACTATTGATGAACAGATCAAACTAGAAGTTTAGACTTAGTCTAAAGAGGTGGGACCAGATCCCGAGGTTCAGACCAGTCATCTTTTAAACTAAAGATGTGGACTCATGTCATGAGTTCTTCTGTAACACATCATAAATATCATTATCATTGACCTTCAGTCAGTACTAATTTTCACTGAGCAGAGCCTGAATGCATCATGAGGACATTATCATTTACCTTCAGCCAGTACTGGTTATCCGTTAGCGGTGCTGCTAACGTTACTATCTCTCCTCCTGTTGGTCTAAACCAGTGGTTCTCAAACTGTGGGGTCTGTGGGGGGCGGTCTTTCTGTCTTGGACGGTCTTGGGGGCGGTCTTTGTGTCGGTCTTGGGGGCGGTCTTTCTGTTTTGGGGGCGGTCTTCAACATGTTTCCTGCAGTTATGAGTCTTTGAGCTTTGTTGCTGGTCAGCTGGTGAAATCTTCTGCATGAAGCACAAAGAGGAAGTGGTTTTACTAAATGTCTCAGCTTCCTGTTTGCTGAGGAGGAACCGGTTCATCCGACAGGAAGGAGGTACCAGGGGGCGTTTAGTTGGTCTGCTGGCTGGACCAGTGGAAACCAGTCACCCAGTTGGAGCTCCAGCCTGCTGCAGGCTGAACAGTTCAACCTGGATTCACATCCCATAATAATGTGACACACAGACTCATGTGATCATCAGATGCTCAATGTACGGGTTTTACCCCGATGTCAGTGAACACAACACACAAGCTGCATTCAGGGATCAGTAACATCACAGCTGCTGTGAGTCACATGACCGATTCTCTTCAGCACTGATGCATCATGGGAGGTGATGGTGGATGGCTTCAGGCGTGTGTGTTAACAGTTCCTGTGTGTGTACTGATACCTCTTCCTGTATGTACTTCAGGTGTGCGCTGCTGGCCTGTAAATCTGGACGTCTCTGTTCTGGACCAGCAGCTGAAACTCTTCGTGTCGAGACACTCAGCCTTCCTGTCAGAGGACGTCCCAGGTGAGACAACATGTTGGCATGTTGGTTTGTGTAGTTAGTGTTGTGTGTCAGCAGGACTCTTCCAGAACCAGGATCCTGAGATTAAGATTGTCAAGTGTTTTTTTTGAAACTTCAGCTGTTTACACACAAACTGTGGATCAGAACCTGTAATGAGCTCTGAAGGTCAAAGGTCATCACACCACCTGACAGGAAGGATGACATCGTCTATGTCACAGACTGAGACAGGAAGTTATTTAAGTGTGTGTGTGTGTGTGTGTGTGTGTGGTGTGTGTCTTGCCAACACATAAACACAGTCAGCTGAGACTCGGCTGAACAGCCTGCACACACACACACACACACACACACACACACACACACACACACACACACACACACACACTGGGTCAGATGTGTAGCAATGAGATCTGCTCCATCTAAATTGGGACGATGTCGTCTCTCCTAATCAGACCCGGTCTTTAATCTGAAGCCCACATTGTTAGATGTTCCTTTAGGCTCCGCCTCTTCAGGGTGATTAGTTTGGGGTCATGAAATGAGAACAACCACCACGTCTGAAACCCGCTCATGAATCCCACAATGACTGAGCTATATGCATTGGTAGTGTTTTCTACTGTTAATGCCTGCAGCCGCGTACTGAGATCTGATGCGTTTGTGCTGCAGGCCAGAGGACGCTGCAGCACCGCGGGGACGTCCTGGACACTCAGGTGGTCGTGAATCCGGCTCACGACTTCGTCTGCTCAGAGGTGAATGAAAGTCTGGTTTATTATGTGGAACGGTCCAGATCATCACTGCTGAGGGCTCCTGGGTAACGTTACCCGAGGATAGAGAAGAATCAATAGCATCTTTATGAGGCGTTCATGTTCAGTAAAGATGCGTGATCCTGATGACACATGCATGTTACATGAACAACAAGTCCTTTGAAATCAGCTGGAGCGCTAGTTAGCTGTTAGCTTGTTAGCTGTTAGCACAGCAGAGCAACATCATGTCCTGGCTGAAGGTAGATTATAACGTTCTCTTGATGCGTTCATGCTCTGCTCAGTGAAAATGAGTACTGGCGGAAGGTAAATGATAATGTTCTCATGATGCGTTCACATGTAATCTAGTAAAGTGTAGTGTTGATGAAAAACTAAATCCAGATGTTTTCACGTGAATATAAAATAGATATTAGAGATGAATTTTGAGCTGTTTACCTTCCTAACAGCTCTGAGCTCATTATAACACTGTTTAGCTTTATTTCCTTTAGATCATTTAACTTGTGTGTTTTCAAATCGCCACAATAAAAGACCCTAACAAAGGTGTGTGTGTGTGCTCTCAGGTGCGGCGGCTCGTCTGTGATCCGTCTCCACACAAACTTCTGGTTCTGGCCGGTCAGTGTGTGGAAGAGTCCGGAGAGATCGTGTTCCAGAGAGGCTGCTTCTCGCCCAGAGACTTCCTCCACATCTTTGAGGAAGACGAGGTGTGTGTGTGTGTGTGTGTGTGTGTGTGTGTGTGTGTGTGTGTGTGTGTGTGTGTGTGTGTGTGTGTGTGTGTGTGTGTGTGTGTGTGTGTGTGTGTGTGTGTGTGTGTGTGTGTGTGTGTGTGTGTGTGTGTGTGTGTGTGTGTGTGTGTGTGTGTGTGTGTGTGTGTGTGTGTGTGTGTGTGTGTGTGTGTGTGTGTGTGTGTGTGTGTGTGTGTGTGTGTGTGTGGTGTGTTGATGGTTTTGTCTCTGTCTGGAAGGTTGGCCAGCTGTTGAGCTCTAAAGACCCGCTGACGAAGGCCCGCCTCACCCTCAGCTGTCCAGATGTTGGTCTGTGGAAGACCTCTGAGCTGGAGAAACACAACCTGCAGGACTACATAAACATCCAGATCAACCCGCCCCCCGTCCTCCCAGAAATGGAGGGTCTGCAGGAGTTCACGGAGTACCTGTCCGAGTCTCTGGAGCCCGAGTCCCTCTTCGACCTGCTGGAGCCCCCGAGCACCGTGGGGTTCCTGAAGCTCTCTCGTCCGTGCTGCTACATCTTCCCCGGCGGGAGGGGCGACTCCGCCTTCTTCGCTGTTAACGGTTTTAACGTCCTGGTGAACGGCGGCTCAGATTCCCGATCCTGCTTCTGGAAGCTGGTTCGGCACCTGGACAGGATCGACTCGGTGCTCCTGACTCACATCGGCGTGGACAACCTCCCCGGGCTGAACAGTCTGCTGCTGAGGAAGGTGGCGGAGCAGGAAGAAGAGGCTGCTGGATCTCAGACTGAGGAGGACTGGATGAAGAACCTCATCTCCCCTGAGATCGGGGTGGTCTTCCTCAATGTTCCCCACCGGTTGATGTCCTCTCAGGGAGATCCCGGCGAGCTGCGGAGTTGTGACCAGGTGGCGCTCGCTCTGCAGAGTTTACAAAGACTTTCCATCAAACCTGAACCTCTCAGCCGGTCTAACGGACCCAGTATAGAACCAGTAATCTTGTTTCAAAAGATGGGAGTGGGCCGTCTGGAGCTGTACCCACTGAATCCAGTCACTGGCAGCAAATCCCTTGAAGCTTTAATGCAGATTTGGCCAAATAATGGATCCAATGTTAAGGGCTCAGATCTTCCTCTACCATGCCTTGTTTCCATCTGTGCTTTGCTGGTCTGGCATCCTTCCAGTCCTCAGGAGAGAATCATCCGTGTCCTTTTCCCAGGGTGCACGCCGCAGACCAAGATTCTGGACGGACTGGAAAAACTCAAACATCTGGATTTTCTCAAACATCCGGTCGTGTGTTTGAAGGACCTAGAAACATCCAGACCCGAGAAACAACCGAAACGAGCAGAGAGTCGGGAGAGCCTTAAGTCCCAGTCGAAGGACTTCAGACCCAGTAGTGCCTTGCAGAAAGACAAGCTCGCACGAGTGGATGTCAAAAAACAGGAGGTGAAAACGATGCCAAAGGCAGCAGGTGACGCCACAACTAAAGAAAAGAAAGACGGGGAAGAAAAGCCCAAACTGAAGGATCCAGATGCAAAATCAAAGCCACAGAAACCGACTGAAAAGCTTGTTCCAAAGAAAGATGTGTCAAAAGAAGAGAAAAAGGAAGTGAAAAAGAAGGACGAGAAGGTCACTGCGCCTGTTGTCAAGAAAGAAGACGGCGGAGAGAAAAAGAAAGAAGCCGTAAGTACAAAAGCAAAGAAGGACGTCAAACCTGAACCAAAGAAAGACAGACAGAAGGAGGTGAAATGCACCAGACCAGCTGTGAGGGAAGTGAAGAAAGCAACAAGTACCGAAGGAAAGAAAGCTCCTGGAAAGAGTGGGACTCTTCCAAAGAAAGACCCTTCAGGGGCTAAAGGTAAACCGGGTCCAAAGGAGCAGGAGAACCAGAAGGAGACAGATCGGTCCAAGGTGTCCTCACCTGAGGACATGACGGCGGACTTTGAAAGACTTCGATTGGAGGACAACAATGGGAACAACTCAAAGGCCCTGAGCTCTGATGGAGCAGAGACCAATGGGAACCAGACCTCGACGGTAGGGAGTCCAGAGACGTTTCGCTGTATGGATTCGGACCAGGTCTCCAATCAGAACTCCGCCTCTCACTTCGCAGGATGTACCGCTTCCCATCGGCCACCTGAAGAGGACATTCTGGGTTTAGGTGACGACGGTGTCTTCGGGACGAGAGGATGCAGTCTGGGATTTGAGGACAGCATGACCTCCGACCTGGAAAACTCCCCGTCCTCTCAGGATAAGCAGTCAGGTCTTTTGACGCTTAGTCCTTTTAAAGACATGATGCCGGACTCCTCCACCTCCATGCCGGCGGAGGTGGGCTCTCCTTCCTCTACAGAGGTTGATGAAACCCTGTCTTTGGAGCAGGTGCTGCCACCAGGAGTCTACTCCAACGGACATGTCAGAGACTCCGACTCCGTCACAGGGATGTCCTTACTTCCGGGATCAAACCATAATGGGCTCAGTGGATCAGAGGATCACATCCACGGGATGTCAGACCTCATCTCGGATGTTCCGCATGACGTAGACCTCTGCTTAGTGTCGCCTTGCGAGTTCCAGCACCCCAAGACTCCAGACAACCACCAGCAGCATGTGAGCCCCGACCCCTCCGACAACAACAACCACTCGCAGGATCAAAGCAGCAGCGACTGCCCTTCAGCCGGCAGCCAGGAAACTCCTCCCACGTCGGTCAGCGACTCCGTCCCGACCGCCACGGACTCCGACGCCCCCCCTGGTACAGAGGAATGTCCATCCATTACCGCGGAGATGGACTCGGACGATGATTCCGGTAGCCTTCTCCCGCCCAGTCATCCACAAGATCCTCCCGGTCCTCACTACTCCTACAGGGGAGGGCATGACCCCCCACCTGCCCCGGTCAAGGATTTGCCCCCGTTACCCCCCCAGCCTGGAGCCTGCATGGCTGACACAGAGGCCAGCAAGAACCCGAAGAGTTCATCTGCCAAAACCAAGAAACAACCAACCGGCAAGACGCAGAAGGCCACCTCTGGAAGCACCTCAGCCCAGACCGGGAAGTCCCAGATGGGGTCCCTGAAGATGATGTCCAGCCTCGACACAAAGCCATCGTACAGAAGCTCACTTGGAGGCTCCAGAATTGGTCCCGTGAAACCTTCGTCCTCAGGTAGGCCGGCCCCGTCCTGACAAAGAAGCCGGATGCCGTAGAAGCTCATGAAATGTCTGTTTGTGGTTTGTGACACATTTCTAGTCCTTAAAACGTCAAATACGACACAGACACACAGAAACCCGTTCATACAGATTGTTTTAGATTTAATGATGATACCTGAAGTAAACATAAGTCACACATATTACGTATGTCTTAGATATAATATAATACTGAAGGTCTCCGTAACTCCAGGCTTTTAAAGCTGCACCGTCAGCCCAACAAAGTCTTTTGAATCGGATCCAGATCTTTGTTCTCGGTGCGTCGCTGTTCTACGACCTTTTCCTGCTCCTGACCTTCTGATACACAGATTATTTCGGTTTAAACTGTTTTCATCTCATTCTTCTGACTTTCTCCCAGCTTCCAAAACTGCAGGTTCTTCCGGTTCCTCGGGTTCTGCGGTCTACGTGGACCTGGCCTACCTGCCGTCTGGCTGTGCCTCTTCGACCGTGGACCTGGACCTGTTCCGACGCCTCCGCTCCTCGTATTACATCATCAGCGGAGACGACCCGGTGAAGGAGTTGGCGATGAGGAGCATTCTGGACGCCCTGCTGGATGGGAAGAGCAGCTGGCCGGAGGTCCAGGTCCGTGGAAGCACACGCTGACGTTAGTTTGCTTCACTTGTGCCCTGTCCTCTGATTGGTCCGTTTCCCTGACCTGTCCCCAGGTGACTCTGATCCCAACGTTTGATTCGCTGGCGATGCACGAGTGGTACCAGGAGACCCACGACCGGCAGACGGAGCTGTCAATCACCGTGCTGGGCAGCAACAGCACCGTAGCCATGCAGGAGGAGACCTTTCCCGCCTGCAAGGTGGAGTTCTGAGCCGGAAGCCCCGCCCACTTGACCTCTGCACCGGTGGAGAGTAGACTTTGATTGTTGCCATAGTTACGTCCTGACAGACCAATGAATGGTTTCCTTCATTATCTGTCAGCTGAACCTGAAACTCCGCCCCCTTTGCTTAAGTCATGTGACTGAGCATGCTCAGTTACTTGTTCTAAAGGTTGGTGAAACAGGAAGTCAAGATTCTGGTCCTTTACATTTCCTGCACCTGTGTGACATCACTTCCAGTCACTTCCTCTCTGCTGGATCAGTGCCTTCAGCTCGCTGCTAACTAGCATTAACGTTAGGCCCGATATTAATGCCAACATCGTATGATTCAGGTTCAGTTCAAAAGGTCTAGCTACATCCTGTAAAACGTGACTTCTGGGAGCAAATCAAACATTTGTTAAAAGCACATATCTTTATTGATAAAGCACAAATATAAACGGTAAAGCGTTAGCAGTTAGCTTAGCGTTCTGCTTCAAGTTTCATCTGGTAACAGATCAACATCTTGAATGACATCTTGATCGTTATCTTAATGTTCTAATTATAATATTTATCTCTTAATTCTGAGAACTTTTACTCATCTGTACCAGGTTTGTCTCTTAATTACATAATTACATTTATCTCCTAGTTTAATCTCGTCATGAATAGAGTTTAATCTCATGAATAGAGTTTAATCTCGTCACGAATAGTTTAATCTCATCATGAATAGAGTTTAATCTCATCATGAATAGTTTAATCTCGTCATGAATAGAGTTTAATCTCATGAATAGAGTTTAATCTCGTCACGAATAGTTTAATCTTGTCATGTATAGAGTTTAATCTCGTCACGAATAGTTTAATCTCGTCATGTATAGAGTTTAATCTCGTCATGAATAGAGATTAATCTCGTCATGTATAGAGTTTAATCTCGTCATGAATAGAGATTAATCTCGTCACGAATAGTTTAATCTCGTCACGAATAGTTTAATCTCGTCATGAATGGAGTTTAATCTGGTGATTATGAGTTTCCTGTTTTTTTGTTTGGAGAGTAAATGTTCTGATCCAGCAGTTTTTAATGTGTCACTGATATTTTGGACCACGTGTTGCCTTTTAGCAGATCTTGGATCAGTTTGGTGCGTTAGAGCTTTAAACGGATCTCAGATGTTTGTTTCCATCAGAGCGTCCTGCAGCTTCATCACTTTGTTCTGTGTAATGCTCTAAATACTACATCTCCCATGAGCCTCAGCTGTTGCGTCGTATTAATTTAACTCTGCAGCTACTGAATTGATCCAAAACGTAAAAGTGAATTGATTTGATTGACAGAATGTATCTGCCTGGCAACAGTGTGGAGCTCTCTGATTGGATGCGTCCTACAGCAGTGCTTTCTGGGACTTGTAGTACTTTTTTCCTGAGGATGTAAAGCAGCTGCTTGAATCTGCAGGAAAAAGATATATCTGTTCAGAAATGTTTAATTGTTTTGTACTTTAGATAAAAATCCGTCCTTTAACATTCAAACACACATTTCAATCTTTAACTTATTTATTTATTTAAATTTTTGTCCTTTTTAAAATTCTCGTCTGCATTCCAGCTGCAGCTTCATAGTTTTACTCCTGAAATCAGATTTTATTGATCAGTAATAAACAGTCTGAAGTGTTAGCAGATCAATAACTTATCTGGTTATTGGTCTGCAGAGTTACTGTTCAAAATCAAGCGGTTTCCACCATAAAGTAAAAAGTTCAAAGTTGTCATTTAGAGGAAAAAAAGTATTATTTTAAGATAAAAAGTGAAAATACATTTTGATTTACAGAATATTATTTTTGAATAATATATTTTTCAAGAATAAATTCATATTTTGTTAAAGATTGTATTATTTCAAGTAATTGTTTTATTTTGGCTTTTGTTCATTAAATTTCAACTTCATTCTGATGACATTGCTAATTTTACTTTAAATATTTTGACATTTTTCTCTAAATTACAACTTTAACTTTTCATTAGATTATTTTTCTTCATTAGCGACTCTAAAAGAAGTGTTAAAGATGCGATTTATTAGTTTACACACACACACACACACACTCGCAAGTCATTTGTGTACTGAAACACTATTTTTAAGGATTCTTTCAAAATAAAGGTTTCCCTTTAACAGTGTGTGCAGTGTGTTTTATTGTGAAAAGACTTCTGCGATTCAGAAGACTTAAAATGTCCAACGTGTAAAACAAATGTCTTCTGTATGATTAATCATTCATTATTATTATTATTAGTCACATTATTATAATGTATGGATTGATTGATGGCGCCCTCTGCTGGACTCTCAAACGCAACACTGATCGATCACTGATCAATATGTATCATTGTATTGACCTTCAGGTGGGCGGAGCCGGCAGACTGGATTTCTGTGTTGGACAGGTGAGAGTTACCTCACTGATCACTTTATTGATCTGTGTTTTAAAGATGATTTTTAATAAGCCTAACCCTGATCAAACTGAATATATGTTATATATGTTATATATAACATCTGATCAGCTGTAATGATCACTGATGTCATGACTGAAAATCTGTAGCGCTTTATAATAACGACACACTATTTAACATTAGTAAAGCATGAATAAACATAAAATATCCATCATTTATAAAGTATTATTCCAACATGAACACTTATTGGTAACTCATTAGTATGCAGTTCATAAACAGTTAAAAAGCTTGACTATTATGCATTTCATGATTGGGTTTTCATGCTTTGTAAATTATGGATTCCCCTTTTGTAAATTAAATATATTGCAAACAAATTATTAATAATAAATGTTTATGCACTGCTGTCCTTCCAATGTAATTTATTAATGTGATGTAATGCATAGTCCTCACTTTAGATGAGGTCACACAAAATACTTAACTAATACTTAACTAACGGCTAGTAACTACCTGAATTAATCATGAATTGCAATATCAAAACATGTTTATAACACATGTTAAGCATTAGTGCAGCTATAAGTCCTTAATTATTGGGTTGCAATATATGTTACAAATAGGGAATCAATTTATTAAGTATGAAAACCCGTTCATGAAATGCATAATAGTCGAGCTTCTGAATCAAGAAGATAAAACATGTATAACTGTGTTTATGAATTGCATACTAATGAGTTATGAGTGTTCATATTAAAAAGTAAACTTTATTAGTCAATTATTTCCACAGAAGATTTGAAAAGCTGTTCCTCTCCAGTCCAACATCAAGTGAATACAGATAGTAATAATAATAATAAAGTGCAAAATAGATCAATAAAAAAGAACATTTAGACAACATATATATTGAGAAAACATCGATCTGTATTGTAGCAGCAGTCAGACATGAGAGAGGAGGAGAAAGAGGAGGAGAGAGAGGAGAGGAGAGGAGGAGAGAGAGGAGAGGAGGAGAGAGAGGAGGAGAGGAGGAGAAGAGGAGAGAGAGGAGAGAGAGGAGGAGAGGAGGAGAAGAGGAGAGAGAGGAGAGAGAGGAGGAGAGGAGGAGAGGAGGAGAAGAGGAGAAGAGGAGAGAGAGGAGAGAGAGGAGGAGAGGAGGAGAAGAGGAGAGAGAGGAGAGGAGGAGAGGTTTTTTGGTTTTAAAAATTCCTTTATTCCACTATTACAGTGAAAACAGAAACCACTCTAAAACATCACTTAAAGACAAACAAACAAATAATACTCAAACAAACAAACAAACAAAATCCCACAGACCAAGGACAACAATCAGTAGTTCAGCACCAGCTCTCCACCATCACCAACTGTGCATAAACAGCTCCCCGTAGTCCATCTACCCCTGAAAGCCTGTATATTGTCCATTGCCGTGTAATATGCGTGTTCTAGCCTGAGTCGGGCTTTCACCAGTCCCTTCATGACTTGCACCGGGTCCTCACAACCAGAACCCCCGGCCCGATTCTTACGCGTCAGCCAGATGGCTAGCTTGGCAGAACCGGACAAAAGTTCACCAGCGTGTGGACAGCCTTCTTTTTCGCGGAATATTTTGGCCCGAAAATGAATAAATACAAAGAAAAAACCTCTCCAAGACCCTGAAACCACACTTTCAAAAATTCAAACAGTACTGAGAGCCGAGGACACTGAGCAAACAAGTGCTCCAGGGTCTCCGCCTGACCACAGAAATAGCATTCCTCCCCAATGAGAGGGTCCAGGTGTGCCCGGTATCTATTTGTGGCTACTGCCCCATGCACAACCCTCCATTGGAGGTCTGCTGTCCGCTTCTCAACGGGCACTTTGTACAAGCACCTCCAGCTGCCCCTCGGGGAAAAACCTGGGCCAAAGTACTCGGTCCAACTCGACTCCTTCAACCCTGCCAGAGAGCGCAAGTTCACAACTTTTACGCAGATTTCGTAAATTGCCTTTTTCCCCGCTGCCTGAAAACTGTCCAGGTGAGGGGTCGTGAAAGTCAGCAGCTGATCTCCCCCCTCCTGCCAGTCCCCCACCGCTGGGGCGATGAGCAGAGTGGGGGGGGGGGGGGGGGGGGGGGGGTGTAATCACTTTCCTCATCCCACCGGCCAGACAGAGCATGGCGTCCTGCAACTGCTCTCAGATGTTTCGGCAGGGCGGCCCAGACCTCCTTCACTATCCTGTCAGTCAACCTGACAGACGCGATGTTGATGCTCTGCCTGAAGGCGACCACGGCTGATGCCGTTGATGACATCCTCACCAAATGTCCCAGTTTGGTGCAGCCGACTTCTCTTAGCCGCGTTCGCAGGCTGGCAGACTGCAGCGTTTGAGTCCTTATGAACCTGTTGAAGAACAGAGGTTCCTCCAGCAACCACACGCCTGGAGCCTCGTTGGGTTCACGTGACATGTTAAACACTTGCCAGGCCTGCAGGACAGAACTGTAGAACGACGTCAGTCCAGCCAAGTCCACTTCCTCAGGTTGTAGGAGAAAGAGCTGTTTGTCGTATCCCAGCCGCCCAGCCCTCCTCAGCAGCAGTCGAGCAGTGTCCATCCAGCTGGGGCCGTAGTCATAAAGCAGCCTCTGTGCAGTCCGCAGTCTGAAAGAGAGGACCCTGGACTGGATATCAATGAGGCCCTGCCCCCCCTCTGCCACAGGCAGATAGAGAGCCGCTGCACGAATCCAATGCCGGCCAGACCAGAAGAAGTCCACAACACACCTCTGTACTGCTGCTATGAGGCCTCCTGGTGGTATCAGCGCGATCAGTCTGTGCCACAGAGTCGAGGCAACCAAGTTGTTAGCAACCAGGACTCTCCCCCTAAAGGACAGCTGGGGCAGTAACCATCTCCACTTAGAGAAACGGACACACACCTTCCCCTCAACTCCCTCCCAGTTCTTTTTCTGATAGTCCTCAGAACCCAAGAACACACCCAGCACCTTCAATCCCTCTTTTCCCCACTGAAGACCTCCGGGCAGGTGAGGCACCACCTGCTGCATCCACCGTCCTACCAATAAGGCCTCCGACTTCTCCCAATTCACCCGTGCTGAAGAAGCTCTCTCATAGAGTGACAAGGTATCCTGCAGCAAACCAACATCACCCTGATGCCTGATGAAAACGTTTGCATCATCAGCATATGCTGACACAGTGAGAGGACGACAAAGACTAGAGGACCCTGGCAGTGACAGACCACTGAGCCGACTCCTCAACCTGCATAACAAGGGTTCAAAGGCAAGGCTGTAAAGCTGCCCTGAAATAGGACAACCCTGCCTTATCCCCCGTCGTACAGGGATCGGTCGGCCCAGCCCAGCTCCCATTTTCACCATGCATTCTGCGCCGCTGTACATCAAACCCACCCAAGCTAGAAACCCTTCACCAAACCCAAAAGCCCTAAGTGAAGAAAACAGATAGGAGTGGTCCACCCTGTCAAAGGCCTTTTCCTGATCCAGGGAGACAATGCCAACATCTACATCGTGAAATTTACACACATCCAGCACATCACGAATAAGAAAAATATTGTCCATGATTGTTCGACCCAGGATACAGTATGTCTGGTCACTATTTACAATTGATCCCAAGTAGTCTCTGAGTCTGTTGGACAAGGCTCTAGAGAGCACCTTGTAATCTGTGCAAAGCAGGGCCACTGGTCTCCAGTTCTTGAGGAGAGCCAAATCGCCTTTCTTAGGCAGCAAGGAGAGTACTGCTCGTTTGCAGGAAACAGGAAGCGATCCTGTCCTAAAGCATTCCATCAGGACACCATGGAAGTGAGGACCGATGGTATTCCAGAAACACTTCACAAAGTCCGTGGAGAGGCCATCGATTCCCGGAGTTCTTCCCGAGGTCATCTGGCCCACCGCAACCGTCAGCTCCTCCAGCGTCAGCTCCCCGTCCAGCGCAGCCCTCTCCTCTGGGCTGAGACGTGGAAGCCCCTCCAGGAGCTCCTTACGGCTCTCTTGGCAGCATTGTTCTTTCCCAAACAGCGTGGTGTAAAAATCCATGGCATGGGTCCTCATCTCCTTTTGGTCCGTGGTTACCCTGCCTCCCGGGAGCTTCAGACAGGTCATTTGTTTCCTCTGTGCAGTTGATCTCTCCAAATTGAAAAAGAACGAGGTTGGGCCATCCATGTCTTTCACCTGGAGAAACCGAGCCCTAACCAGAGCTCCCTTCGCTCTCTCCTGTAGGAAAGAGCTCAACTCTGTCCTCTTGTCCCTTAATAGCTGGCCCACTATGGGATCTGGCACTCTCTGCAAACTTTCCTCAATGTCCTTTATATTAGCTTCGAGGTCTTTAACTGCAGACTTTATAACTGCGGTGGCGTTTGCGGTGTACTGTTGGCAGAACACACGTATCTGTGCCTTACCGACCTCCCACCATTGCTTCAGAGAGCTGAAACGAGCTTTTTCAGCTTGCCACTGCTGCCAAAGAACCTCAAAACCCTGACAAAAAGTGCTGTCGTGCAGAAGTGCGTTATTAAAATGCCAGTAGGAGTTAACCCTTACACCTGGGGAGGTTATCAAAACTAAACTGACGAGATGGTGATCGGTAAACCCAACCGGACTGATGGTGCAATTTTTTATACTGGAGCTGAGGCAGTCCGAGATGTAAATCCTGTCCAGCCTGGCTGCGCTAACCCTGTCATCACTCACCCTCACCCAAGTGTACTGCCTAGCTTGCGGATGTTTCACTCGCCAGGCGTCCAACATATGTAATTGAGTGATGACGTTAAGGAGCATGTGAGCTGACTGTGGGTGTGGTTCCTCACTGTTTCTATCTACGGTGAAGTCCAGCGTGCAGTTAGAATCCCCCCCAATGATCAGCTGCTCCTGCTGGCAGCTCTGCAGCTAGCAGTAAAGTAAAAAAATGTGCTCTAACTGGGCCCTTATTGGGTGCATAAATGTTGACAAAACAATAAACTGAGCCCTCTATATCTGCCCTCACCACCAGCAGGCGACCCTTCACCACCTCCTTAACCATCAGGACTTTCACCCTGCTCCTCCTCTACGGCTCTGTTGCTAGCTCCCCCCACAGAAACTGCTGCTGCCTCCTCACAGCCTAACTGTGGTGCTGCTTCTGGACCACAAGCAATGAGGTTCTGAACCACAGAAACCTCCTGGCTGCAAGACTGGCCCTGATCCTCCTTATTGACCCTGTTAACTTCAGAACCGGCACAGCTAACCGCACCCACATCCTGACCCATGAGACCAGCCCTGTCCACAGGACCAGCCGCGTCCACGGGACCAGCAGCGTCCACGGGACCAGCAGCGTCCACGGGACCAGCAGCGTCCACGGGACCAGCCCCGAGGACAGCCGCGGCCCCACCAACGAGACCGCCAACATCCCCGGGGCCGGCCACGAGGACAGCCGCGGGCCCACCGACGGGACCGGCTGCGCCCGCGGAGCGCGCCGCGAAGAGCGCCGCGTCCGCGGCGCAAGCCTCCGTAATACCCGCGTCCACAGCGAGCTTCTCCGCGCTCTTCTGCTGCGTTCGCGGGCATGCAAAGCGCTTATGTCCCGCCTGTCCACACTCAAAACATTTAATCTGCCCCGAGCTCGCGTACACCATGTATAACCCTCACCCGTGCCTCACCTTGAAGGACACCTCTAGTGACTGTGTGGGTGACTCTAAAAACATAAAGACCTGGCGTCTGAGGGACAGGACGTGTCTCAGCTTGGGGTCTTTACAACCCAGACTCACAGCTTTGAACCCGCTAGCAAACTTTCCGAACCTGCGCAGCTCTTTCTCCAGCAGGTCGTTAGGAATAAAAGGCGGAACACCGGAGACGGTGATGCGCGTTGAGGGCGTTGACAGCGGAGAGACCTGCACGAACAGGTCCCTGATAAACACGCCACTTTCTACTAGTTTATGCACACAAACCTCGCTGCTCACGAACACGACCACCGCTTTATTCATCCTGGAGGCGAAGGAGAGATGGTCGTGTCCCACCTGCTCTCCTACCGCCAGCAGCACCTCCTCCACCGACACGCTGCTGTCCGGGGGAACCAGCCGGACTCCCTGCCGGATTGACGGCCGCGACGTCTCCGAGGACGCCATGGCCCCAAACACACCAAACACACCAGTAAAGCTCTCTCTCTCTTACCTGATCATGTGCGTAAAGAGGAACAGAAGAAGCAAAGCAGTGACAAACCAATAATCCAAACTCCGCGAGTGGGAGCGGCGTCCACCACTCACACGCTCACCACGCACACTCACACGCAACCGGAAACGGAAACGGGGAGAGGAGAGGAGAGGAGAGGAGAGGAGAGGAGAGGAGAGGAGAGGAGAGGAGAGGAGAGAGGTTTTGGTTTTTAAAGTTCAGTTTATTGCTCCTTTACAGGGAGACACAACTAAACACTGTCACGTCATCAGTTCAGCCCTGAGGATAAATAAATAAAATCAATAAAACAAAAACAAGACAGAACATGAAAGATACATATCATCATAAATTGACAATCAGCTCCCCCTCCTCCCCCACAGAGCAGAGAACCCCCCCAAACGCCCAAAAACGGCTGAAAGCTGTCACATTGTCCATCATCCGATAATATGTGTGCTCCACCCTCAGCCGGGCCTTCAGCAGCCCCTTCAGCACCGGGACCAGTTCAACACTGCCGGCACCCTGAGTCCGGTTCCTTCGCGTCAGCCAAATGGCCAACTTCGCAGTGCCAGAAAGATAGTTCATCAAAGTGTGTGTTGTTTTCTTCTTAGCTGAGTATTTCGGGCCCAAAATGAACAAAAATAAAGAAAACACCTCCCCCAGACCCTGAAACCACCCTTTCAAGAGAGCAAACAGGTCTGCCAGACGAGGACACTGAGCAAACAGGTGGACTACATCTTCACTTTGAGTGCAAAACAAACACCCCTCCCCCAGCTCCGGATCAAGGTGTGCTCTGTACCTATTCGTAGCTATTATCCCGTGCACAATCCTCCACTGGAGGTCTGCTGTCCGCTTCTCAATGGGCAATTTGTACAGAGACCGCCAGCTGCCTTTCGGGGAAAACAATGGACCAAAGAACTCAGCCCACCTCGACTCCTTCAACCCTGCCAGAAACCGCAAATTCACCACTTTGACACACGTGTGGTAGATGGCTTTTTTCCCCGCATCCTGAAACTTGTCCAGAAGCGGGGTTGTCAATGTGAGCAGCTGACCCTCTCCTTCCCGCCACTCCCCAACCGAGGGAGCGATGGCCAGAGAGGAGAACCGGTACTCAAAACCCTCACACCACCGGTCACACAGCGCCTGGTTCATAGCAAACTCCCTCTGGTGGACAAGCAGGGCGGCACAGACTTCCTCCACCACCCTGTTGATCAGCCTGACGGAGGTGATGCCGCTTCTAGCTCTCAATTCGTCCACCGATGTCGCCGTCGTCTTCATCAGATGGCCCAGCTTGGTACAGCCGGCCTCTCGGAGACTCGCTCGCAGGCTGGCAGATTGTAGAGTTTGAGTCTGGAAAGAATCGTTGAAGAACAAAGGTTCCTCAAACAGCCACATTCCAGGAACCTCAGATGTGGTGCGTGTGGTCTTAAAGATCTGCCATGCCTGCAGTACGGAGCTGTAAAAAGACGTAAGATCGGTCAGGTCCAAGTTCTCCATTTGCAGTAGGAAAAGCTGCTTGTCGTAGCCCAAACGGCCAGCTCTCCTCAGCAGCAGTCGGGCTGTGTCCAGCCAGCATGGGCCACAGTCATAAAGCAGCTTTTGAGCTGTCCGCAGCCTGAAAGAAGCAACTTTTGACTGGATGTCAATTAGTCCATGCCCCCCTTCATCAACAGGCAGGTAAAGAGCGGCTGCCCGGAGCCAGTGCCTGCCAGACCAGAAAAAGTCCACGATGGCTCTCTGGATGTCCTCCATCAGGCCTCTCGGTGGTGTCAGAGCAGTGAGTCTGTGCCAAAGAGTCGAGGCGACTAAGTTATTGGCAACCAGAACTCTTCCCCTATACGACAACTGTGGTAGCAACCATTTCCATTTAGCTAACCGAGCAGACACCTTCTCCTTTACTCCCTCCCAGTTCTTTGCTTGGAACCCCTCGGTGCCCAAACAAACCCCCAACACTTTCAGCCCCTCTTTCCCCCACTCAAGTCCACCCGGCAGACTGGGCGCTGGCCGATCCCTCCACTGCCCCACCAACAAGGCTTTGCTCTTAGCCCAATTCACCCGTGCAGATGAAGCCTTCTCATATAATGCTAAGGTCTCCCGCAGTCCCTGAACATCCTCTTGACTGGTGACAAACACACATATATCGTCTGCATAAGCAGACACAGCAGGAGAACGCTCCAGATCAGAGGACCCCGGCAATGTGAGACCGCTAAGCCGACCTCTCAACCTGCACAGCAAGGGCTCAATAGCCAGGCTGTACAGCTGGCCTGAAATAGGGCATCCCTGCCTTATCCCTCGCCATACAGGGATCGGCCGACTCAGCCCCGCCCCCGTTTTCACCAGACACTGAGCACCCCTGTACAGAAGACCAACCCAAGCCAGAAAACCCTCACCAAAACCAAAAGCCCTAAGTGCAGAAAACAAATAAGAGTGCTCCACCCTATCGAAAGCTTTCTCCTGATCGAGTGACACAATCCCCATGTCCACATTATTGTTTCTGCACAAGTCCAAAATGTCCCTTGTGAGAAAAATGTTGTCCATAATTGTCCTGTCTGGTACACAGTACGTTTGGTCGGTATGTACAACTATGTCCAGGATGACCTTGAGTTTATTTGATAAAGCTCTAGAGAGCACTTTATAATCCGCACAGAGGAGGGCTACTGGCCTCCAGTTCTTTAGTAGCGCCAGGTCGCCTGTCTTTGGCAGCAAGGAAAGAACCGCTCGTTGACAGGAGCCAGGAAGCGATCCAGTGCCAAAACACTCCAGAAAGACATCCAGCAAATCTTGTCCGAGGATGCTCCAAAAGTGCTTCATGAAATCCGCAGAGAGCCCATCGATCCCCGGCGCCCGTCCTGATGCCATCTGACCCACTGCCACCGTCAGCTCCTCCAGCGTCAGCTTGCCGTCCAAGGCCGCCTTCTCCTCCAGGCTGAGCTGAGGAAGCCCATCCAGGAGCTCCCGCCGACACTCCTCGTCACACTGCTCCGCCCCGAAGAGGTCAGCGTAGAAATCCACGGCATGGCTCCTCATCTCCCCTGGACTGGTGGTCAGCCTGCCTCCTGGGAGCTGCAGGCAGGTCATCCGCTTCCTCTGTGCCACCGATCTCTCCAGGTTGAAGAAGAAAGAGGTCGGGGCGTCCATGTCCTTTAGCTGGAGGAAACGAGACCTAACTAGTGCGCCCTTCACCCTCTCGTGCAAGAAGGCGCTCAGTTCCAACCTCTTCTCCTGCAGCGGACCCCCTGTAACAGGATCTGAGCCCCCGTGCAGCCCCTCCTCAATGGTCCTGATGCTGGCCTCCAGCTTCTGGACTGCTGCTTTAATTCGAGCAGTGGAGTGGGAGGTGTACTGCTGGCAAAAAATACGAATCTGTGCCTTACCAACTTCCCACCACAGTCTCAGAGAACCAAAACCCTCTTTCCTGCTTGTCCAAATTTGCCAAAAATGAACAAACCGCTCACAGAAGACACTGTCCTGCAGGAGCTGGTTGTTGAAAACCCAGTGCGACCTGACCCCTTCACCCGATGAAACCAACAGCTCCACAGTGATGATGTGGTGGTCACTGAAGCCAACTGGACTGATGGTGCTACTTTTAATTGTGGAACTGAGCCTGTGCGATATGTAAAATCTGTCCAGCCTAGCTGCACTTAGCCTACCGTTGCTAACCCTAACCCAAGTGTACTGCCTGGTTTGTGGGTGTTTTATTCTCCAGGTGTCTAACAGATCTAATTGAGTGATAGTGTTGTGGAGACTCTGTGCTGACTGAGGGTGTGGTTCCTCATTATTTCTGTCTATGGTGAAGTCCAGTGTGCAGTTGAAATCCCCACCGATGATCAGTTGTTCCTGATGGCAGCACTGCAGTTCATTAAGCAGTTTGGTGAATAAGCCAGCTCTTTCCGGCCCCCGATTCGGTGCATAAATGTTGACAAGGCAGTAAACCGAGCCCTCTATCTCTGCCCTCACCACCAGCAAACGGCCCTTCACCACCTCAGTGACAGACAGGATTGCTGCATTAGCTGCTGTCCTAACCAGCACAGCTACACCGGCACTATTATTGGTGCCGTGGCTCAGGGTGCATGAGCCCTCCCACCATAAACCCCAGTCTACCTCATCCGATATAATGGTGTGAGTTTCCTGCAAAAAGAGGATGTCCAATTTTTTTTGTTTCACCACCTCCATTACCAATGCTCGTTTAACCCTGTCCCTCCCACCATTCATGTTTAAAGATCCTAAATGAATGCTCTGCATAAAAAGGTCAGAAGATAGAAGGACCAGAAATAGACAGATACTAGAAAAAACCGTGTGACACATGATCATGTTAAACAAAACCAAAAAAACCTACTTAATTATTTTACCCCTTTTACTTTTCTTAACTTTCCGCAGAATGCTGATGTGTCTCTTTAGACGGAAACGTTTCCGTTCATCTAACATATCAAAACCCACCTCCCTCTGCACCACCCCAACAGATCGTATGAACTTCTCTGTATCATCAAAGTATTCACTGACTTTGACAGATTTCTTGAACGTTACGTCCAAAAACGAATTTATCTCTCCTAAAGAATATAGATCAGTGCCTTTAAGGCCTCTTTCTACATTGGATGCAGTCTCTGATCCACTGTCGTACTCCATGTCCTCTCCTTCCCCTGACAGCTGGCTGTTGGACACGGGCCCTGCACCCTGCCCTTCCTCCGAGTCCCTGGGAGGATCTCCACCTACAGAACCTGCAGCTGCCTCTTCATAGTCTGACTGTGGTGCTGCTGTGATACCAGATGTAATGAGGCTCTGCGCAAATAGAGAAGCCTCCTGGTGGTAAGACTGGCCCTGATCTTGATCGACATTGATGTTCTTAGCGGAAACGGGAGCGCCCATGGGACCAGCAACGTCCACAGGGCCGGCCACAAGAACAGCTAAGGCCCCACCAACAGGACCAGCAGCGTCCGCGGGACCAGCAGCGTCCGCGGGACCAGCAGCGTCCGCGGGACCAGCAGCGTCCGCGGGACCAGCAGCGTCCGCGGGACCAGCAGCGTCCGCGGGACCAGCAGCGTCCACGGGACCAGCAGCACCCACGGGGCCCACCACGAGAACAGCCTCAGCCCCACCAACGGGACCGGCTGCGCCCCCGGCGCAATCCGCGAGGAGCGCCGCGTCCACGGCGCAAGCCTCCGTATTACCCGCGTCCACAGCGAGCTTCTCCGCGCTCTTCTGCTGCGTTCGCGGGCATGCAAAGCGCTTATGTCCCGCCTGTCCACACTCAAAACATTTAATCTGCCCCGAGCTCGCGTACACCATGTACAACCCGTCCCCGTGCTTCACCCTGAAAGACACCTCCAGTGTTTGTGTTGGACCCTCCAGAAACATGAAGACCTGCCGTCTAAGAGACAGCACATGCTTCAGTTTGGGATCCTTACATCCCAGACTGACTGCTTTTAACCCGCTGGCAAACTTCCCAAATCTGCGCAGCTCTTTCTCTAACAGGTCGTTGGGTATAAAAGGCGGAACACCGGACACGGTGATCCGCGTTGATGGCACCGAGAGCGGAGAGACCTGCACATAGCTATCCCTGATGAAGACGCCACTCTCTACCAGTTTATGGACACACGCCTCGCTGCTTACGAACACGACCACCGCTTTGTTCATCCTGGAGGCGAAGGAGAGATGGTCGTGTCCCACCTGCTCTCCTACCGCCAGCAGCACCTCCTCCACCGACACGCTGCTGTCAGGGGGAACCAGCCGGACTCCCTGCCGGATTGACGGCCGCGACGTCTCCGAGGACGCCATGCTCCCAAACAACGCCAAACACAAACACCAATATCTGCTTCGTCTCTAACCCGATCGTGTGAAGAACAGAGGAAACCAAAGCAGTGACAGTCCAAACTCCACGCCACTCTCACATCCACCACGCACACGCTCACCACGCACACTCACACGCAACCGGAAACGGAAACGGGGAGAGGAGAGGAGAGGGGAGGAGGAGAGGAGGAGAGGAGGAGAGAGAGGAGAGGAGGAGAGAGGAGAGGAGGAGAGAGAGGAGAGGAGGAGAGGAGGAGGAGAGAGAGGAGAGGAGGAGAGGAGGAGAGGAGGAGAGGAGGAGGGAGAGGAGGAGAGGAGGAGAGAGAGGAGAGGAGGAGGAGAGAGAGGAGAGGAGGAGAGGAGGAGAGGAGGAGGGAGAGGAGGAGAGGAGGAGAGAGAGGAGAGGAGGAGAGAGAGGAGAGAGGAGAGGAGGAGGAGAGGAGGAGAGAGAGGAGGAGAGGAGGAGAGAGAGGAGGAGAGAGCCTGCAGCTCATTACAAAGCATAATAAATGATGAAGTGTTTACTCGTGCTTTACTAACCCTAAATAGCGAGTAGGTATCATAACGTGTTAACCACCAGAGGACATTGAAGCTCCTCCCCCCCCCCCCCCCTCCCCCATGGGCGGGTCCCTTTTCTCTCTCCGATGCAGAGCAGATGATCCGGGCTGCAGCGGACTGATCTACAGTCGGACATGGAGTGAGTACACTTTTCTTCTTCTTCTTCTTCTTCTACGCCTCCTCCTCCTCCTCCTCCTCCTCCTCCTCCTCCTCCTCCTCCTCCTCCTCCTCCTCCTCCTCCTTCTTCTTCTGTTTAATTGTCTTTGTGTCTGTGACGTGAAGTGTGAGGTCCACGTGCGTGTGTAGGGGTGTCGTCATTGTGCGGCATCAGTGAGACCGCTGAGTCAGGATGTTTATTACCGGGAGCTGCGGCGCACCGGAGAGGAACCGGCACCGGAAAACACGTGAGAGGGTCTAATGGAGATGAAGAGGAGGAGAGGGTTAAATGATGATGAAGAAGAGTAGAGGAAAGGGTTAAATGATGATGAAGAGGAGGAGAGGAAAGGGTTAAATGATGATGAAGGTGAGGAGGAAAGGGTTAAATGATGATGAAGGTGGGGAAGAAAGGGTTAAATGATGAAGGTAAGGAGGAAAGGGTTAAATGATGATGAAGAGGAAAAGGTTAAATGATGATGAAGGTGAGGAGGAAAGGGTTAAATGATGATGGAGGAAAGGAGAGAAGGAAAGGAAAGGAGGAAAGGGTTAAATGATGTTCTCTCTGCTCTACTTTTCTCGGCGGAAGCAGACCGGACAGCCTCTCTAATTACATATGGATCCGATTTTGCCATAAAGGACCTGATTCATGATCAATAGTGACTCATTTTTCAAAATAAAGGCCTCGTTGTTCAGGTACATTGACAATAATAAACTTTATTTCATGAAGTGTCTTCTAACATGACAAGTGGTCCCAGTACAAGTATCAGACCCTGTAGTTGAACTGGTTTCCAGTGGTCCCAGTACAAGTATCAGACCCTGTAGTTGAACTGGTTTCCAGTGGTCCCAGTACAAGTTTCAGACCCTGTAGGTGAACTGGTTTCCAGTGGTCCCAGTACAAGTATCAGACCCTGTAGTTGAACTGGTTTCCAGTGGTCCCAGTACAAGTATCAGACCCTGTAGGTGAACTGGTTTCCAGTGGTCCCAGTACAAGTATCAGACCCTGTAGTTGAACTGGTTTCCAGTGGTCCCAGTACAAGTATCAGACCCTGTAGTTGAACTGGTTTCCAGTGGTCCCAGTACAAGTATCAGACCCTGTAGTTGAACTGGTTTCCAGTGGTCCCAGTACAAGTATCAGACCCTGTAGTTGAACTGGTTTC